>JBBPTG010000010.1:0-395020 GCA_038093975.1 Chalciporus piperatus
CAATATTTTCACATCTCCTCAAATCACATTTCCAGATTGACGTCCTCGCTCATGAGAGTCTCCGGAAATTGGAAGCATTGAAGCAGGTTGGGAAACCTGTGGACATCTTCCTTCAGGAGTTTGAATTGTTGAAAGCGGAATCGGAAATAGAAGATGCTCATGCCAAAGAGCTTCTGAAAAAGGCAATAGATTACAAAATCTATTATCAGGCGCAAATCAACACCAATGTTGATGAGCAAAATTTGACCAACACGATCGACACCTACCGAAAGTTGGGTCGAACTTTCGAACGTATCGTCGTTGAACGCGGTGCTCCAGCTCGTCAGGCACCCGCGACTGTGCCAAGGCCTTCATCATCATATCTGTATCTTCCCCCTCGTTACCCAATTGCATCACGTCCGCTCCCACGTCCCCCCGCTCCGTATGCGGCCCCCCGTTTCACTCCCACAGGCACACAGCCTGGTCGTGGAGCCCCGATGGATCTGTCGGCACAGCAAATGCCAAGATCCCCCGTTCGGGGAAACTGTTTCAATTGCGACCAGCCAGGTCATTTTGCAAACGCGTGCCCAAAGCCCCACAGGCCGCGTCAGAGACAAGTTGTTATGTGGGATCCATACTCGCAACAATACGTTGAGTCTTCCCTGCCGTTTGACAACCGGCAGATGCCCTTCGCAGGTACCATCCCTGCACCCTACCCTCCTACCCCTTCCCCCTACCCCGCTGGCCCGTCCACCAGCACAAGTTACATGTCGCATCAAGCGGCATATACCAATCAAGAAGCGGAAGCGTACTGGCGCGACCGCATTGAATCAGAAGCCAAGGCACAGGCAGCCGAGGCTTTAAAAGGAAACAGCCAATGAGAGAAATGGGTTCTCGGCGGCTCGGACATAGTTTACCAAATGGTTGTATTAGTACTACTCCTTGTGTTCCGTTTAAATATAACTTTTCTTCTTCTGAAAGGGCGTCCCTTAGTGGCGTGGCGACAGAAGTAAAACAATTCGTGCTTAATTCCCTTAAGGTAAATTATTCGAAAAAAGAAATCCCATCAAAAATACATGTAAGGAATCAGAATCGGAAAAATGAGCTGGATCTCGCTATTACTATTATGTACGATAAAGGGGAGCAATGGAAGAAAATGGAGTTTGCCGCTCTATTGGATTCCGGCGCAACCGAAACATTTATAGATAAATCGTTCTGTGAACGACATGGTTTGACACTGGAAGAACTTCCTTTTCCTATTCCAGTGTACAACGCCGACGGCTCAGAGGGAGCGATAGGCGGTGTCACTCACAAGGTTTCACTTGTTTTGGGACACAATGGACATTTTGAGCATATGGACGCTTTTGTTTCTGTACTTGGCACTCATCATATGATCATCGGCTACGATTGGCTCGAGAGGCACAACCCTGAAATCGATTGGGTGGCCAAACGAGTACGATTCACACGCTGTACAGATCAGTGCAAAGTAGTCAACTATCATTTGAATCGTTCGTTTTCTATTCGTCGAGTGTTTGAGGCGGGGCTCACCGAGAAAGTCCCAGTAGAACTCCACGAGTACTTAGACGTCTTCTCAGAGCAAGAGAGTGAGCGTATGCCTACCCGAAAGGCGTGGGACCACGCAATAGATCTCAAGCCTGATTTTGTTCCCAAAAAGGGTCGGGTGATTCCGATGTCCGAACAGGAACTAGATGACGTTAAAAAGTTCATCGATAAGGAGTTATCGAAAGGATATCTTCGTCCGTCGAAATCCCCTCAGACATCTCCTGTTTTCTTTATTCCAAAAAAGGACGGTAAAAAGAGATTAGTTATGGATTATCGTTACGTAAATGAGGGAACTGTCAAAAATGCTTACCCTCTTCCCCTCATTTCCGGACTTATAGACCAGCTCAAAGGAGCTGATATGTTTACTAAAATGGACCTACGTTGGGGTTATAATAATGTTAGAATAAAAGAAGGTGACGAATGGAAGGCAGCTTTCGTTACTCCATTTGGCGCTTACGAACCTGTCGTTATGTATTTTGGACTTACGAACTCTCCCCCCACATTCCAACAAATGATGAATGATCTATTTAGCGATCTTCATGGGGTTCTCATTATTTATATCGACGATCTTATGATCTTTACGTTCGGAAAAACTAGAGCAGAGCACTTAGAAATAGTTAAAACCGTATTGCAACGTCTCAGAGAGAACAATCTTTACGTAAAACCAGAAAAGTGTAGCTTCGCGGTGGATTCCATAGATTTCTTGGGAATGGTTATCTCCCAGAAAGGTGTAGAGATGGACACTTCAAAAGTGCAGGCTATTTTGGATTGGCCATCGCCAACTCGGTTGAAGGGTGTTCAGTCCTTTTTAGGATTGGCGAACTTCTACCGACGCTTCATTCAAGGCTTCGCTGACATTGCTCGTCCCTTGAATGACCTCACCAAAAAGGACACACCATACCGGTGGGGACCGGAGCAACAGCAAGCTTTTGACAAGCTGAAGCAGCAATTCACTACCGCTCCGCTTTTAGCTTATCCTGACCGCTCTAAAGAAGTCAGAGTAGAAACGGACGCTAGTGATATTGCAACGGGAGCTGTGCTCTCGGTTAAATGCGATGATGGCCTCTGGAGGCCTTGTGCCTTCATTTCCCATTTCTGTAGTTCTGCCGAGAAGAACTACCCGGTTTATGACAAGGAGCTTCTAGCTGTCATTCGGGCTTTGCAGGAATGGAGACATTATCTAATGGGTCGAGAACATTTCGAGATTTGGACTGATCACAAGAATCTCGAATATTGGAAATCTCCCCAAACTCTGAGCCCACGTCAAGCACGCTGGAATGCGTTGCTCTCAGAGTATAATTACTCGATTATTTATAAACCGGGTGCTACAAATGGAAGGGCTGATGCTTTATCTCGTCGAGAAGATCACGGAGAAGCAGATCCCGACCATAACAAAAATATTACTGTACTTCCTGCTTCTGTTTTCATTAATACAGTTACTCTTTCTTCACCTATTTATGACGAAATACAAAACGAATCAGAAAAAATAAAAAATGATACGGTAGATGGCTTCGCTTTTGACGAGGGGTCTATAGTATTTAAAAATGACAAAAACAAAGTTTTCGTTCCTATTTCCTTACGTACTAAATTACTTACGATCCTTCATGATTCCCCTATTGGTGGCCATGGTGGTCAAGGACGTACCTTACACTTGGTTACTCGTTATTTCTCGTGGCCTGGTGTCACAAAGGACGTTAAAACATACGTAGAACATTGTCAGACGTGCGCCCTCACGAAGGGAAAGTCAACGGCACAAGCTGGCAAATTAATTCCCCTTCCCGTTCCGAAAGAACCATGGAAGGATATATCTATAGATTTTACCACGGGTTTTCCCAAATCACGTGGCTTTGATGCTATTTGTGTAATTGTAGATCGTTTCTCTAAAGAAGTAGAGTTTATCGCTTGTAAAAAGACAATTTCTTCGAAAGAATTAGCTATTCTATTTAGAGACAATGTTTGGTGTAGACACGGACTTCCCTCTTCGATTGTTTCAGATCGAGGACCGCAATTCGCATCGGAGTTTACTTCGCAGCTTTGCACCCTTCTAGGAATAGAACAGAAGCTGTCAACCGCTTATCACCCCCAAACCGATGGCCAAACGGAGCGTATGAACCGAGAACTCCAGCAGTATCTCCGCGCTTACGTGGCTAAACGTCAAACGGAATGGGCTGATTGGTTGAAGATAGCGCAGTTCCATCACAATTCCTCCCTATCCACTGCTACCGGAACCATCCCCTTCGCTATAACAAAAAACTACTTCCCACGCATGGGATTCGAAGGCGATTCATCTCCAGCTGGTACATTCTTAGAGAAATGTGGAAAGGCACACAAAGAAGTAGAGCAGGCGTTAGAAGAAACTCAGAACCGGATGAAAGAGCAAGCGGACAAACATCGGTCCGAAGCTCCAGATTATCAAATCGGAGATTTTGTTATGTTATCCACGGACAACCTCAAATTACCTTATCCCTCCAAAAAGATGACGCAAAACTGGATCGGACCTTATCAAATCACGAAGGTCCTTCCCAATGCAGTCACACTAGACTTGCCCAATTCCATGCATATCCATCCCACGGTTAATGTCAAACGGGTCAAACCGGCTAAAGAACCATTGGAAGGGCAACCGGTCCGTCTTCCGGATCCGGTAATAGTCAACCAAGAAGGAGAAGAAGAGTATGAGGTGGATTACGTAGTGAAGTCTCAGGTTAAACAAGGACAGTTAGAGTACCTGGTTCATTGGAAAGGCTGGGACATATCGGACCGTACATGGGAAAAGGCAGCGCATTTGTCAAATGCACCCGAAGCTGTCAAAGCTTTTCACAAAAAGCACCCGTCCGCCCCACGCCGTATTAACATGACCATGGGAAATTTCTCTGCCTTGTTTCAGAAATACGAAAATCTGACAGAGGTTCCTGTGCGGAAATTGCCGAATCGCCTGGAATGCGATTCCTAGAGAGGGGATAGTGTTATAGTATTTAAAAACTTTTCAAACTTTTGCCTACAACGGTATTCGAACTCTGGACTTTGTCTACAACTTAGGGGTCAAGCCGGATTCATCTTAATCCGCTCCGGTAGTCCCTGTAGCATTACATAAACTATTATATAATCAGGTCACGTGACAAAGGTCCAGACTCAGATGAGTCAGCAATGATGTCATGGCCTAGACCCTAATCCGTGCCTGGTACCTTTTCTTATCATCTTACCATTTACCTTATTTATCTTTCCCTTTGTGTTTTCCTTATTCGGTTGTTGGTCTGTGCGCACTTCTCAATAGTATATAAGTAGCCCTGTACTTATCACAGACCCCAGTCTAATCCATTTGTTGCTTCACCGCAATTAAGCTTTAGTACTCAGCATATTCCTTCGCAAGGCTTAGTGTTGCCTTAAGTCCCCGCTGTGTTGTGCCTCAGTCATAACAGTGAGATAAGCTGAAAACCACGGACGAGCTTGCAATAATTTATCCAATAACGCTCTGGGAGAACACCATAAAGAAGAGCAGGTCCGATCGCGAACGTATGCAGTTGAAACTCCCATGTCCTATAGCCTGAGGTGAGCTTCTCAGCAATGTTGCGCGGTTTGTGATCAAACGAGCTTGGAAGAAATGAGCCTGCCCGCTCGACCGCCTTTCCATGTGCTTGCCATAGGTCGTTGTTGCGAAGGACTGCCCAATCCCAGGTGTCGATGTCGTCGGAATGCCCCACATCAACTGTCCCTCGCCAAAGCCCGAGGAGAAGAAGGCTTATATTCATAGCGAGGTGCATGATATCCGTGGTCATGGCGAGGGGGATTCCTAAGGTACGACGGGGGGAGAGCCCGAGAATGAGTGGTGCCTTTGTCAGGCCGGTCTCGGTCTTGCGACTTTCAAATTGCTTTTGGTTTGGCGAGGCGACAAGGAGTTCGATGTTGCTGGCATAGTCCTGATCTCCACCAGAAGGAAGATTGAATACATCTACGTCATCGTGGTTACTGCCCTCAATGCAACGATCGCGTGGCATGAGAAGCGCAGGGTAGTAGTGGGTCCCGACTTCTTTACGCCGCCCAAGGACGCCACAGTACATACGACAACCATTCTTCCCGGTATGACCGACCATTCCATCAAGGTAAACGAGACCTGGGCCGTCGGCCGTGATGAACATTAGATAGGGATCGGATCGGAAAGTCGTATTTTGGGAGGCATCCCAGATGGTGAGCCCCTCGTTTTGGAGTGCAGCAAGGTGATGGAGACCAGCGAACAAGAACGACTCGATGTTTCGCGGCTTATTGGGACCCGGGATAAAGCCACCTGGAAGGACATTGATCTTGCGATATCGCTTGTCTGGGGCGAGATTGATGATTATCCATACGTAAATCCAGCAGTCTGACTGCTTTTTCTCATACAATTGTGCACCGTCAAGTGAAATCGAAAGAACGATGTCGTTTGGTTTGACATCTCCTGCGAGATAGGCGCTGAGGTAATCGTGGCCCATGGCGATGTCTTCGATGACCGGAATCCTACCTGAGGCACGGAATTCTTCGAGGATTTGCTCCGTACGCTGATGTAGGTACTTCATCTCGCATGCGCTGTCAGGGTTTCGGTATCGTGCCTGGAGCTGGGGACCCACGGGAATGGTGATTGCTTGCCGCACGCCAACTTTGGTTCGACCTTGACTCGCCTGTAACCTCACCTGGTCCCACCGAGATGTATCGCAGTAGGGGCATGTATCGAGGTCGGCATATGGCCCCGTAAACGCAACACACGACTTGAAGCACATGTCGTGCTCAATCGACTCCACGCCCGTGTACTGTGCAATAAGCCTCTCCGTGCGCCTGTAGGTCAAGAGATTCTTGGCCATGTTGGCATCGATGAGATTGAGTGCAGCGGCGTTGCAGACACGTTCGTAGGCTTGCTGGGATGTATGCTCAAGGGAGAGGTAAACGGATATGCAGTAGCGAGCGGCTCCGTGATCGATGTGAATTGCGTGGGTTGGCGGGTTTCGCATCCTTTCGATAGCACCCTCTGACAACTTAGATACTTCATCGCTGAGAGACGCCTGACGCATGAGGCAGACATATTGCATGGCGGTACGCATGTCCGGAAGAGTCGCGAGCGAGACGAGATGGTCTATGTTGATATTGGGGCGACGACGGTAAGGAAAATTTAAAGCATAAACTTGGTGGTTATCATGGCCCTGCTCGCGGGGAGGAGTTTCGTCACGTTGTGCGTCATTTGGAGGGGACTGATCATGTTCGCGATCGTTCGGCGGGGACTTATCACGTTCGCGATCGGTTGGCAGGGATTGATCACGTTCATTCTCATCCGCAGAATCCTCTTCAAGTGGATATCCTTCTTCGTCTGATGGAGTTTCGTCGTGTCGCCTATCGTCTGGGGGAGGCTGATATCGGAAGATAAGTGTGAAAATAATGAAATGACCTACTGAATGATCGAACACTTACCGTAAGTCTGCTGCGCTTGCGAGTCTGATTCGATCCGCTGGAAAGGTCACGGTGACGTTTCTGAGAAGCGGAACCTGCTGCTTCGTCTGGCGGTCTGGAGAGAAGATTAAAACCCCGGAGATCTCGCGTCCTTTCCATTCGATCCTTCTCGTCTGGTGAAGCCAGCTTATAGTGTCGATGCCAGGTGGAATTGGACACGATGTGAGGTTGGTTTTGAAGAGGACAGACACAGAGTTCCTTTCCTGGGGGGACATTATAGGCCGAGAAGTTCGTATTCATGTTACTAGCTTGCTACAGAGGGTTGTGTAGTAGGTGTATCCGAGGCGGGGTGGCTGTGGTTGTAAGGACGTGGTGTAGACTTGTAGTAGTGCAGCGCGTAGTCGTAACGGACCAGCGTGTGTCGTAGTTGTAGTCGACCAGCTCCCAGCGTGTTATAACCCTAGCGTGTAGTCGATATCACGTAGTCAATGTAGCGATGTTCAATACAGACAGGGGGTGGGTCATATCCAGTCACATCACGCGATATGCAATCACAGGGCGTCACATGTTGCATCACACGGGCACATTCAATTCTCACTGGGACTTAAGTATGATCCCAAAGGTAATGACTAAGCAACCAGAAGGGAAAGGGAAGACTAAGGGTAAATGATGAACGTCCGATGATCGGACAGAGGCATAAGACAGAATGACAAAGGAATGACAAAGAGAAAGGAAATGCCGACCGGATATGAGATAGGTCTAAAGAACACGAGGTGAACGAATCAGAGAAAGGTCCATGAGGTGGGACACGAGGCGGGTGAGTCACTGGAGGGTCCACGAGGTGGGACACGAGGCAGATGAGTCAAGGGCTAGAGCAGAGACCTGAGATCCGGGTGCGGATAAGGGATCAATGGATTAGATCAAGCGTCTAGGTAATAGGAAGGACTCGGGGAAGTCAAGGAAGGACTCAGGGAGAGACGGAGACAAGGAAAAAGGATAGGGGTGGGTAGTGATCATAACACGATGGGCCTGATGGTGCTGACGGGTTAGTCTGTTTCGGGCAGGGCCTTGACTTCTTCGATGACTTCGAGGGCACTGGCTGCTCTGTTGGGCGATCTTGTGTCTCCTTGGCCTCATCTGACTCTTCAGGCTCAACTGAATCGCCCGCTGTTTACTCTTGGGTTGATGAGCTGGCAGCAGCAAGGCGATGTGAGTGTTGGTGGAATCCAGGGTTGTGAGCAACTCGGCAACAGGGTGGGATGGGGATGGCGAGTCAGTGGGCCGAGAGCCTCTCGCTCAGGCTATAATTCAAATCCTAACTCTATCCTCAAGTGGGCCCACCAATAACAATGAACCAAGCAAACCACAGAAACAGCACTTATGAATACAGTATTAAAAAAGGTCAATAGCACAACAATTCAGCAATATATTTTTAACTCATCACTGGCAGAGATGACGACACAGTCGAGCAGAGCAAGGTTGTTGAAAGAGAAGAGTCATGAAGGCAGAGGCACAGTGGCCTTCAGTGCCAATAACACCTGCAATCTCAAGTCCAGACAAACTACACAACTCAGAGTTGAAAACGACATCCAATTTTAACTCAAGCAACACCGTAACTGCTGCTGCTAGTAGCATCACAACAGCAGAGCCTGAGGGAACTAGTGAGTTGAATGGTTGGCAGCTGCATGATGTGAGAACAGGACAGTAAGTATTCCTGATCACTCTCATACCAAGCAGACCAATAAATACCTTGTGCATTTATTGTTGGCTTAAGCAGGTGAACCCAAAGGGACACAACAACCACACATTCATCATATACTGGAAAAGTATTTCAGGAGCAGGGAAGAAGGCAATGGCAACATACATTTGCTCAGGCCTAGTGTTTTAAAGTCCTATTGGTAACTGGACTGGTCTGCAGTTGCCAGTTGCCGACATTAAAACCGGTTGCAATCTTGATCAACACTTCTCATGTCTAAATGATGTTATATTGCAATTATAGAGTGATAAGTAGTTGCAGCCAGTCTTTGACCAGCCTTTACCAGTCCAGTTGCAGTTGCCGCCAAAAGGAGTCAAAAGACTGAACTGGACTAGACTTTTAAACACCACATAGGCCACTCTTTTTTCTTTGTTTTCTGAGTCAGAATTGTGTCTTGACTCCTTATTGTTGAATGTAGCGTACATTCTTAGTATAGAAGGTATTTACCACGCTTGTTCTATATCACATTCGGACTCAGTTGATCTGAGTTCTAATACAACTTGACTTGTAACCACAATGTTCGACATTACCAACAACCTCAACACTAGGTAAGTCACCAGAAGTAGTTCCTCACAGGAACCCTCTCAAAAGGTTATGAGCCCTGGGTAGCTCAGCTGTGCGCAAAAGCGCCGCTGACTACTCTGGTGTTCTTGCCTAACAAGAACGTTTGGTCGCTCTGTGTGGTTCTACCGCCGAGCATCCCTCTTGATGTGGTCACGCTCAGAAGGGACATGACCACAATGAGTCAGATCCCATGGGGAGACTATGTCCCCCTAGGATATGGGCTCTGAGCGTTCACGCTGACGCGGTTCCACCCGCTCCCTTTTTTCTCTCTTTGATAAAGGCAACGCTGACGACTCATCCCACTAGCTCTCACAATGTCTTCCGCACTTAAGGAGATCGCTTGCCTTAACGGCACCAACTATACTCGCTGGGCCGAGGAGATGCAGGATTATATCCGCTCCCAAGGCCTATGGCAGAAGGTCATGGTTCGCGCTATCCCCGCCGTCACTGATGACCCGCCTGCAACCCAGGCCCAGATCGATGTGTGGCAAGACGACGATGATAAGGTACTCGGCTCCATGCGCATGCGCCTCGAAACGCACATCGCCAGCCAGTTCCCTCTCGCTACTTATCCCGACTCCGCTCAACTCTGGAACGCGATCAAAACACGTTACGACTCCACGTCGGACGCCGCCGCGTACACGGAGATTCAGAAGATGCTCTCCATCAACTTCCCCAAGGAAGATCATCTGGGGAAGACCTTCGCCGCTCTCAACAGCTCATTCGCGAAGCTGAACACTCTTACGTACACCATACCAGACAACATCCAACGGATGTTCGTGTTGGCCAAGCTCCCCGCCTACGCCGACTATGTCGTGAAATCAGTAAACGAGAGATCCGTACCCACAACCGTCGCCACCACCGTACTTCCCACTCCCGCCGTCGCTGCACCTACCTTGGTGCAAATCGAGCAACGCGTCGTCGCTGCCTACCAGCAGCATATCTCACGTTGTGTGCCGAAGAATGCGCAGCCTGCTCAACAGGCAAATCAGATCTCTGCTGTTAAGCGGAAGGGGGATGACCCCAAGTTCAATCAACAACAGGAGTCATCTGCCTCGCAGAAGCCGGAAGGTGAGCAGAAGAAGAAGAAGCGCAGAGAAGGTAAACACTCGGAGGAGGGCAAGAAGAAGCGCGACGAACGTCGTGCCAATGCGAACGACACATCAGCGTCCTTCACCTTCTCCTCATTCTCCAATGCTCCGGTACTCAGCCCGGCCTCCACCATCTTCACCTCCCCCGTCGTCGACCCTCGCACCCTCGCGCACACCACTGGTGCCCATCAATATGGTCCCCCGCCTTTCCCCACACCCAGAACACCATTTTCCTAGCAGACCGGCTGGGTGTTATCCCTACCATCGAGACAGTCCGTATGCTCGACCCCGTGGCTAACCGCCACATCGACTACGAGACCACCGTCTCTCTCCCGCGTTCGCCCTTCTACAAGAAGGATGGCGCCTCGATGTCCTTCCCGGTCAATGACCACAGGACACTCCAGAACCAGCTCGGTGCGGCCTACTTCGGCCCATCTGGTTTTTCATGTATTCACGAAACCCCCTCCCGCTCTCTTTTAGAGCGTTTGGAGGAAACGATCGAAGACGCTGAAATGGAGATCGCCTCCATCATGCCTCTCGACGAGGAGTATGAGGCGGAGAACGAGGACACCGTCTCCTTGGGCGATGAAGCACCTGACGAGTTCATCTCGCAGTACTTTGACTTTGGGGCCACGAACATTTGGTCTGTCCCATTCCCGCTTTTTCTCTACACAGACACTGACGTGCGGCCTTCGCCTCAGAATTTTATATTGCGTAATAACATGTCTGATGTAGTAGGTAGAAATGAATCTACTGCTACCCCGTTCTCACTGTGTGATAACTGTTCGAAGAACAATAAGGGCAAGCAAAAAAGCGATGTGTATGATACACCAGCAGACCTATGGCTGCTAGATTCAGGGACTTCAGCCCATTTTACAAATAATATGAACGATTTCGCTGAGTTCAATACTTTCACCAAGCCAGAGTACTCACAGACAGCGAATGGTCGTGCGCCAATTCTTGGCATCGGCACAGTGATTGTGGAATTCAATGGGAACACCGTGCGGTTATCGCCGACCATATACATGCCCACTTGTAACATTAAGCTTATCTCGATGGGTACACTCCTCAAAGATCAGTGTCTTACACTGAAAGCTGTTCCGAACAGTATCGAATTTCAAGATACCTGCATTAAAAGACCATATTATTGTTTCACTCACATGGTCGTGATACCATGTACTGGATCAAAGCACCAACAGTCAAACCACATGCCAAGCCTATCGCATGGCCGCTGTGGACTACGACTTACTACACTGCCGCCTCGGTCATCCCTCGTGTGGCGTGCTAAAAGCCGCACGCAAACATCTCAAAGATTTCCCGGATGTCGATATTCTGTCCAACCCTCCTATTTGTCCTGGTTGCGAACTCGGCAAACAGCCTAACAGGACCTTTCCTCATACTGAGACGCGCGCAAGCGCTCCTTTTGAGTTAATACACTCTGATCTCAAGTCGTTCGAAATAGAATCGTACCATAAGTTTAAATACGCGGTCGTATTCTACGATGACTTCACATCGATGTCCTGGCTCGCCCTCATACGCACAAAGGACCAGACCATTAAAATGGTCAAACAATTTATTGCATTCATCCGCACGCAGTACAACACCAAAGTAAAGGCTTGGAAATCCGATGCAGGAGGCGAATATACCTCCAAAGCATTCACGGAATACATGCACGATGAAGGCATTCATATTCAACTGTCCGCCCCATACGCACATCAGCAGAACGGGCGTGCGGAACACTTAATCCGCACACTAATTGAAACGACGACTCACACTAGACAATAGCGAGCCGATGAACTTGGCTGAGGTTCGATGAGGAAACTCCAGGAGAACAAGACTGGGGAGTCCAGTGCTTGTCGACCCGGGTTTATATACTATTGTCAATGTTTGTACATGTTGTGGCTAAACCTTATCGTAGGTGACTGGGTATGACTCATACTGACTACTAGCCAATGGCGTAGTTAGCTCTACTGCGGAATGAGTAAGCGTGAGTCATATGATGAGTAATGCTGACTGATGCTGACGAGTGGGCGGTGAGTCATCAGTTAGTGAGTGAAGGTCTAGACCTAGCTTATGTAAGTAAGTCATGTGACACGATAAGATAAGATAACAAAAGAGAAAGTGAAACGACTAAGTCCACGAAGAGAAACCTAGTAAGCGTAATGGAGTGTAGGGATGATTAGGATAAGGAAATGGAGCGTTCGTAACACTAATGGACAAAGCACAGGCGATGCGGTTACACGCTTGCCTACCTGATTCTTACTGGGAATTTGTGATTATGCATGCATCCCATGTGTACAACCGTACACCAATGGCTAGGTTAAACTGGAAGACCCCTATGGAGAAACTTACAGGGGAACAATCCTCCGTCTCCCACCTAAGAGTGTTCGGATGTGGTGCATATGTGCATCTTCCCGATGAAACTCGCAAAGGGAAACTACAACCAAAGTCCCAATTGATGATTTATCTCGGTGTTGCCCCTGGTAGTGAGCGCAACTACATTTTCATGCACCCCAACAACTCCATGCACACGTCGGCACATGCCATCTTTGATGAGCATCTGTTTCCTAAGTGTTCCGGTGCACGCCCTCACAGGCCCGTAAGTCACCCACCCACTGAAGCACATCGACACACTGATGATGAAAATGACTCCTCTGACGATCAGTCTGATGCGGTTAAACCCGCTCCTGATCCACAGCCAGCACGCCCGGAAACCCCACCTGCACCTGCACCTGCACCTCCCGTCACACCGCCATCTGCTCGTCCACCAGCTGGACCACCTCCCGCCCCACCTCGCCGATCTCAACGTGAACGCCGACCCCGTACTCGTCCTGGGAACGTCTATGGCGAAGATCGTCATTCTTTACAACAAATTAAGGACATTGAGAAGAGATCTCACTGGGAAAAGCTAATTAGACACGGCGAACCATCACGAGAACCGCAGCGTGAACAACCGATCCCAGGTTCCATGCCTGACTCTGATCCTTTGGAAGACGAGATCGAACACATAACCAGGGAAGGGGGAGAGGCATTGATTAACTATCTTTGCTCTCATGCTTATATTCCGGATGAAATGAATAATTCCAACTATCGCGAATGGAAATTCCGTGATATACTCAAACTTCCTGCCGAGGAAGAAAAACTCTGGCGACAAGCCTGCGAAACAGAGCTTCAGATGCTCAAGGATCACAAGGTTTACGAAATTGTAGACCAACCAGCTGATCGTAAGATCATTAAAAATCGCTGGGTATTCGACGTCAAGTCTGACGGTCGTAAACGCGCTCGCCTAGTAGCCAAAGGCTTCTCACAAGTTGAAGGCGTAGACTACGATCAGATCTTCTCCCCAGTTGTACGATACGAAACGGTGCGGTGTATGCTCGCCCTTTCTACACTAGAGAACTGGTACATCACCGGTCTCGACGTACGATCTGCCTACCTATACGGCAAACTGGAAGAGGAACTCTACATGGAGTTTCCTGAGGGTTTTACGCCACCCGATAAAAAAGGCAAAGTCCTAAGATTACTACGTGCAATATACGGCCTCAAGCAAGCAGGATTACCTGGTGGAGCACGTTAGACAAATCTATGGCTGAACTTGGCTTCACAAGGCTCAAGACTGACGCCGGCCTGTTCATATACCACAATGGAAATGATATCATCATTGTGATTGTCTACGTTGATGACACCCTCTTCTGTGGACCTAACAAAGCTGTTGTAGACAAGTTAAAGGCCACATTCATGAAGACATGGGAATGTCGAGACCTCGGGGAACCCAAAGAGTTCCTTGGGATGAAACTTCGTCGAGAAGGCAAAAAACTGCACATTGATCAGTGCAAATACCTCGACAAGGTGCTTGAACGCTTCGGCATGACAAATGCTAAAGCTGCACCCACTCCACTTCCTCAGGGTTATTACCCAGAGAAGAACGTTGCTCCCGTTAACTTCGAATTGCGGACGCGCTTTCAAACGGTGATAGGCTCGTTATTATACCTAATGTTAGATACACGCCCAGACATCGCCTACGCAGTTACCCAACTTGCAAGGCAGTCTGCCAATCCAACTAAGGAGCAGTTGGATAGGGCCATGTACGTATGTCGATACCTCGTTGGTACTCGTCAATACTCCCTTACCTTTAATGGTGCATCTGGCAACGGCATTTTTGCCTGTACCGATTCTGATTGGGGCCAAGGCCCCATCACAAGACACTCGCAGACAGGATTCTTCCTGAAACTTGCGGATGGTGCTTTCCTTTGGAATTCGCACTTGCAGAGCTCTACCGCCCTCAATTCTACGGAAGCTGAGTATATGGCATTGAGTGATTGCACACGACAAGTATCCTGGATACACCACATGTTCTCAGAACTAAGTTATAAGCTAAAAGCTCTACCAGTCTGTGGTGACAACCAAGGATCACTATTCATGGGTGAAAATCCCGTTACCGAGAAGCGTAATAAACACATTCCACTACGGTACTTCTTCATACGTGACGCCGTGATGAAGTGGAAAGAAGTAGAACTCTTCTACATCCCTGGAACTGACAATCCCGCGGATATGTTAACAAAGAACCTCGGACATGTCAAGTTCGAGAAGTTCCGCTCCGAACTTGGTCTGGTATTCTACACCAGTTGATCTCGCCGATACCTATCGTGCGGAAGTCCTCATTTGTGCTTATGTGTCTCCGTACACTTAGTGTTACGAACGCTCAGTTCCTTATCCTAGTCTTTCCTACACTTACTACGTTTCTCTTTCACTTTTGGACTTAGTCGCTTTCTCTCCCTTTTCTGTTATCTTATCTTATCAAGATCACATCACGTGACCTGCTGACATCAGCTAGGTCTAGCCTTTCGCTTACGTAACGTGGCTGTGCGTGGCTGTGCATCTTCCCCACTGTCCATGACTCATACCGAGTCACCATGACTCAGACTCTTAATGACTCATTATGACTCACCGTGACTCATACTGACTCACGCTGACTCATCTCGCTTTCTAGTCATATACGCTATTGGCTGTTACTCGCCATGACTCATATCTAGTCATACCTAGTCATATAGTTAAGGTTTAGCCACAACATGTACAAACACTGTCAATAGTATATAAACCCGGGTTGACAAGCACTGGCTCCCCAGTCTTGTTCTCCTGGAGTTTCCTCTTCTTGAACTTCATGGGCCAAGCGCTCCTGCTTGCCTAGTCTGATCCTCAGCTCTAGTTACTGAGTTGATGTGGTTTCGCTAGGGCATGTTGTCTGATGATAGCGCTAGCTCTTGATTGAGTTGAGTCGTTTCACTTAGCAAGGGGGAGTGTTGAACGTAGCGTACATTCTTAGTATAGAAGGTATTTACCACGCTTGTTCTATATCACATTCGGACTCAGTTGATCTGAGTTCTAATACAACTTGACTTGTAACCACAATGTTCGACATTACCAACAACCTCAACACTAGGTAAGTCACCAGAATGTCGGAAAAATCTAGGCACCATTAGACATCATTGTTTGTAATTGTAATGGGGTATTTTCGCCTAACGCATGGTAATGCACTGCCATGGGGGGAGATCTCAATTACCATGCATTGTAATTCAGGGGGTCATCAATATAATCTGGGGGGGTTCCATTGCCGTGCTTGGCAATGTCATTAATATGGTATTGGAGTGAAATGCATTATCATGCATGCAAATTGGATTATCATGCTTCCGTAACCATTGTCATTCTTTATCATTCCCTTGTTCTGTTCTGTGGTTCATTGTAATTGTAGCATTGAAGGGATGCTCTATTATAATCAGAAACTAGCTAATACACTCAAATATTGCTATGCAGTTTTATGCTACTCATTGTCCTAGGACCACCAACCATAACGACTGGTTAGACACGAATTGGAACAGATGTGAACACAACGAGTCAACCTGCAACATGTAAAAGTCAGCGGCAAGTCTAACGTCACTCACGAGTGTATTGGTGTACAGTCGTTTGCATATTAAACTGCACAGTTCACAGTGGGAGCTGCGTATTTGGATCTATTTGGTTCCCTGTAAAATACCTGGAAACCCTAGCCTAAGGTTGCAGTCACGCTTGTCACACCCCATTGCTCGTTCCAATAACTCCGAGTCGCACAGTCAACCACATCTCGTATACTCAGGCATGCTTTGAAGGTGAGTTCAGAGCTCGGATCTCAAGCTAATCAGATGTTCCTCACAGTCAGCCAATCAAAAAGACATCTGATGAACGGACGACAACCTTGGATACACGAGGCAGCCAAAGGAGGTGTAGTATGCAGGGATGCACCACGGACGCAATCAAACAATGTTCAGATGGCCCGCGGCGACTTGGCGAAGGTGCCAAAGCATGTTGAGTCTATTCCTAGGTAGGTTTGGTTGACGGGCTCAATGCTCATCATTGCTTCAGATTCGGAAACTTATCCCTGCACCAGGCACTTCACAGTGAGCTGGCTTGAAAAAACCGGTCGGATCATGCACGATAAACAATGTAAAAGGTGAGTCCTTTGCCGATTTTCACCCATTCTCACCCAGTCACTCATTGCTTCGTCTTCGATGGTACACACCACTCCTGACTCGGACTCTCCGCAGCTGTTGGTTCAGCCGACTCCATTCTCGCACGAGAAAATTGATGTGGATCTGACTGTGCCACGGTCGCGTCGTGTACTAGAGTCTCCACGAGCTAGTCTGACGAGCAGCTTAGCTGAGACATCGACTGTTCCTGCTTCTCATACTATGGACTCGGAGTCCACATCCGAGACCCCCAAAGGTATGCACTACGTGCTTTGTCGACCTGTTGTGCTAATTTTGTCTTGCAGCTCCCCTCGATCATGCTGGCCAGCTCGTTTTTGTGAACATGGTTTTCTCCATCACGGAGAAACCAACAAGCAGCCGTGGTCGACCAACCGTGAAAAAACAGCGGACGATCAAGAGTGACCATACTGTGATGGATGAGATCAGCCGATGCGACTTCATCAAATTCTTTCTTGGTGTTCATGATCTCGCTGATCAGTTCAGCCCCGGCATCAATTTTGGCCCACAATTCAAACTCTGGTGGTCAGGGTCCAGGTAAGAGGCTTTCTCGACTGAGTTACAGTAGTACTGGAACTTGAAGTAGTGGTGGCAAGGCTGGTGCGATGACGATCGAAAAAGACCATGACTTTGAGGTCGCACGTGCTGCATTGTTGAAGAAGAAGAAGGAAACTTGCGTCGTTAATGCAGAGTTCGACATTGATATGATGGACGGTTATCGGGTTCGCAAACGTGTAAGTCAAGTGACACGTCCAGCATAATCCCAATTGACACGGCGTCAACAGCCTATCCTTCAGGTTGATAAGGATGATGAGTGTAATGAACACTCTTACGCAACCAAGGTAGGTGAATATCACAGCTTCGTGTAATTAGGCTTACCAACCATGATACTAGATTCCTCGTGTCGAAAATTTCTCTGAAGATACCCAGCTTCATGGGAATATCATCTTGCAGCTGAAGGCAAAGTGGGTGTGTGATAAGCACTCCGGAGAACATGGCCAAATGGGTCACTGTTGGATCAGTCCGACGGGTGAACACATCGGGCTCAACAATCGCAAACTCAAGCAGTGGGCAGTATCCATCGTAAGTGTATCTCCTGCTGTTCAATTCAAGTTCCTTCAAGACTTTGCAGGCTGCCGGGGATGCGACCAAGCATGAGCCTCCGCACACCATTGATTTTGATGGTTTGCGGGATGGTCGTCTTGATGTGAAATCACGTGGACGCACAGGTCCACGCTCATCTACCATCGCGGTGGCACCTGACACAACGACAATGCTTCTCACTGCGGTCACGTCATTGATGGCCAATCAACTCGTTTCGAAATCCTCCGCCATGGACCTACCAACAACTCCGACACGTCGTCAGGAAGTGTCTTTGCCATGTTCCCCCATTCCCATTGCCGGAACTGAGTTACAGTCTTGCTTGGATGATTTTTTCAGTCAAAAAGGTATTGACCTCCGTGAGGCAGAAGGTCTTCTCACGCAACTTGATTTCACTCCTGATATTATTTCTGATGTTCCTGTTGCTCGCCTTTGTGATGTCCTAGATATAGTTGAAGGACGAGGACTGAAGTTGCAGGCCTTCGCTCGGGAGTGGAATGAGCGTCTTCAGTCAAAGAAGCGCCACTCAAAGTAAACCATTTCCTCTTCTGAGACCACCCATACACTTGTGTAATCACCATTTAACTGTCATTACTTTTCTCTACTACAGTAGCATTCATCTCGATCATAATGTCAGTCATATCCACAGTTTTGGATCCATCCTACTGCATCGTCTGGTGTGACGGCCAACATAGCTTGATGAATCAGCCATGGGCGAACTTCAGAGCCCGTGATCCGATGCTCATTGCGACGGAGCCAAGATTTGATCGAGTGAAAGGTTTGCTCAATTGGATTGAGGTCCGGAGAGTAGGGTGGCAGATAGACCAATCTCGCACCTTGAAAACTGTGAGACAACATTGGATACCCCAAGCGAGAGACATCATACCACATTCTTGCTCAACAATTTGTCGTAGTTCTTCATCATGGTGAATTGAGGCATTGTCAAGAATAACTACACTACGGGGTCCCGGAAATGGAGTCAATATTGGTGCCTAATTTGAAGAAACTGGGGTCAGGCATGAGACCAATCTTTCGACTCGAAACTTACAAGTTGCTCCTTGACGAAGAGAAGAAAACGATCCTTGTTTACCGATCCCTCAAATATATCAAGGGCGATGATGCCATCGACTGACAGTGCCGGAAGTACAGAGTACCGCTGTCCACGAAGGAATGATGCACGTCGGACACAGGCTTGACCACACACCGACCAACCCACAACTCTTTGATTGGTGCGATCATCAACAGCCGACTCGTCAATCCAAACACAATATTCCATCGGAATTTCGCCATACTCCGCCTGCCATACAGCCCGTAACACTTCATTCCGTTCCAATGCTTCCTTTGCAACGTGTTTTTGGGTCAATGCAATGCGACGCATGGTCCGTGAAAGTGTTGCTAGAGAAGCATCAGTGCCACGAGCAGTAAAGAGGCGCTCTTGAATCTCATCCAGGTAGAGGGTTGGGTTGGCTTCGAGCATTGATGTGATGTACGTGACATCTTCCTGATCAAGGGCACAATGACGGCCTCTTGCGCGAGTGAACGGACGCTGAACATCCCCGAAGTCTCGGTGAAGCTCCAGAATGTTGTATACAGTGCGTTTGGAGCACCCAATGAGTTTCGCGATCTCGGAAATTGACTTCTGTTGTTGGAAATGCCATACAACCACTCGTTCTCGAAGGTCTCTTGAAAGGTGGCGGGCCATTTGTCGGGAGTGACAGTCATGCAAAAAATGAGGTTTATTCATATTTTTTGGAGGTATTTTCGACACACAAACACAGCCATACACAAGCCATACAACCTCACTCTAGGTGTGACAGTGCAGTTTAATATGCAAACGACTGTAAACACCTACCTGAATGTCCTGGACCGAGTCAATGTCGAAAATTTTAACTCGCGACATCGAGCTGAGCATGGATGGTGTCCGGAGCAGGTGAGGGTGTAACGTTGGTTGAAATAGACGAACAAGTGTCGGAAGGGGAAGAGGGAACTAGGCTATAATCAGCGAGGTGTTCCTGCGTTAGAAACTTTGGACGACGTACAATCTAATGCTGGCCAGTGGCAAGTTCGACGAGGACCTGTCCCACCCTCCATCCCTCAAAGCGGAAACGTGACACAGACGGCTCAGATTAACTGCGGATGACTGTCAGCCACGGATACAGAAGTGACCAGTAAACTGAATCAACTTACTCGATTCACGGTGAGACTGTAGTGGGCTTGACGAAAGTCCCAGCGTCCAGGTGGAGCGAATGCCAGTCCAATGACAAGCACAAGGCTGAGGGCATCAGGCGAGTGACAAGTGGCGATGACGACCGACAGTCTAAGCTAGTTGCATTGACAGCAGTGGAGGTGATGCGAGGCGGCAGCCGATTCTGATTTTGACAGCGACAATTCTGAATCAGAGAGAAGATGTGGCCATTGTCACTGGCGACAATGATTGAGTGAAGCATGGAGGAGGACTATAGTGACAGTCAATGGTGGTGGTCCAAGGTTAAGAAGAGAAATTTGGCGAACATCGCTTGGGTCTTCATATAAATATCAGTATTAGTCATGACCAAATATGGTAATGCTCGATTAAAATGCTCATTGACATCAGCTGGATAACGATGAAACGAGCCACAAGCAACACAATAGATTGAATCAAGTTCAAGGTGTATGTACATGAGATCAGGAAAGCATAGCCTGAGGGTTAGATCCAGTTCAAGAGAAGTGATATATTCAGAACGAAGACTCAAGGTCGCTTCCCTTTGGAGCGCGTAGCTCCAACTGGAGCTAAGGTCGCTCCCTCCGTTGCATTTGCCTGAGCTTGGTCCGCTTTTTTGCCTTTCTTAGGCCTGGGCTTGGCAGAAGCAACGGTCACTAAGGCTGGGACATCAACAGGGCCCGCGTTGACAGGAAAGTCGTTGTTGAGGCGAGTGGAGACCGGTCCAGATAGCTGAGAGCCGAGCGAGAGATTTGAGAGGGGAATCTGGAGTTCCGCAGTAGCTGACATGATCACCGATTGTGTGGGGGACACCACAGCCAATGGCCTCATCTCAGCCTGTGCAGCTGAAACCCTCTCCTGGGGTGGCACAGAAGCGATGGGAATGGCGGCATGTGCAGCTGTCCGAATATTCCCAGAGATGGAAGGCATGTCCGCAGCTCCGAGTCGAGCAGCGCCGGTGACAGAAGGTGTGTTCATAGCAATTATAGTTTGATTGGGGAAGCTGAAGTTGATAGCTGAGTGAACAGCACTGACAGCGGGTGGGACCACAGCTGGCTGAGCAAGGTGATTGATGGATGGTGGGTTTACAGAAGACGAGGGGTTGGTGATAGCAAGAGGGTTCGAAGTCGCACCTCGATCTCCACTGAAGCCACCCACTTGAGCCAGAATATCGTCCTCCCAGCTTATGGCCTGTGCTTCGTCAGCATTATCGGCATCGGCATTGGTGGATGGCTGCTGGACTACGTTTCGGTTTGCACCAAAAACAGCCTCATTGAAGTGATTCACGACTCTGAATGCCCACTCCTTATTATCCGGTTTCCGAAGCATCTCTATGTATAGTTCGAAATCCTTCTGGTATGGAATGCTGGTCTGACTGCCGGTAGACGAAAATTCCTCATCGCCAGAGAGAAGGAAGCGGGCCTATCAATGTACGGGAGTGAGTGGTCAGCAGAATAGAACACAAATTGAACTTACAAATGTGCAACAAGTTGCTATGATGCCCTCCGTCGTCGTTGTTCCCCCCAGTTTCACACCCCTTCCCGGTGGACCACCTCGTTTTTTTCCTGTGAGGACGCCTTTACCGTAGAATAAAATGCAAGCTATCTAATTTATGGGTCGATGAAAATAAATGAATTACGAACACGCCAAATTTAAATATATAGCCTACCTGAGTCAACACCTTATTCTTGAAGAGACCTTGGACGTTCACATTGTTCGGGTCTTGGAAGAGGATTGGCGCAAACGGCGTATACTGCTCGTCCGGGCTTTGCGGGTTTCGCTTCAGAAGTGACAGGAAGGGAAGATTGTTCGTTCGCTTTCTCCAATCTCCCAGAGCCGTGGAATCCAGAGCTGGGGTCAAATGAGCGAAGAGCAGTATTGCAGACTCTTTGACGGATTTGAGAATGTTGGCGCGCTCTGTATTGACCATTGACGTGAACTGTGTAAAGCAATTATAAGTACCGTGGTCAGTTAATGGCTGATTCGGAGAGTTCTGAATCACATCACTTACAAGGTGTTCAAATTGCTCATACCTCGTGGCTTGCGTTTGCAGGTGAACAGGTAGCATAAGGAATATCTCAGCGGCGTAAGCGGCAGATTTGGCCTCACTGCTACGATAATGTGTCGGATTGTTGAAATCGAAGTCGGCAGGAAACATGCGAAGCGGGAAAATACCGCTAGGGACCCAAAGGTGGTAGAAGAAGGCATATTTCTTCGCTATGCTGGTAACGGCAGTGTCCAATGGACCAGACGCCATCGCCTTGAGAGCACGGGTTCGCGTTCGGGGTGCCAGTTGATTCTGGAGCTTATTATGCTCCGTCCTCAGTCCATCGAGCTCCTGTCGTATGCGCGTATAGGCAAGTTGAGCGTTTCCCAGTGCCTAGAGGTGGCCAGTCAGCCGTTCAGCTTAGAGCCTCGATGCTTGGAACACAAACCTTGCGTGAGTCGGCCGTGATCGCATCCGGGGGCGGGACAGCCATGACTCTCCGCATCTCTTCAAGCTCCCCCATCACGTTAGCAGTCAAACCTCTCACATCAGCCCCGTGACTGGCCGAGTCAGGGGCAGCGACGTCTTCATCGTCGTCAGAGGCACCGTCATCGCCCACACCATTGATAGCTCTGGTGAAGTCTTCGACCATGGTTGGAAGCAGGAAGGGAGTTACAAGCTGAGGCTAGTTGATGAGTTAAAGCAACGAATGAGGGGGAGGTCTTACTGCAAGTTAGACGGGAGATGGGCAGCTCCTTTTGAATGGCCGTCAACAAGGCAGGTGGGAATCGGCCGGACCAAGCATTTGCGCTGGCGTCGTGACAAAGCAGCTTAGACTTACATCAACTTACTAGCAGGTCAGGGTGAGCCCCAGATCAGGAAGGCGAGCAGAAGGGTGCCCACCATTCAGCATATTCTTAGTCGTAATCAGTGTAATCGGCTTTCAAGTCAGTAGTGAATTCTGCGTGTTAGATGAGGTCAAAGACCGGTGAGTGACGAGAGTGATTCACTTTAAGATGTGTCCAGATTCAAAACTCACCAATGGCATTATCGACTGATCGAAACCGCAGGTTTTAAGGCCCAAGGCCCAGGCGGATTCGCCGCTCTCGTCTAAAGTAGGGTGATTGATTGGAATAATCAGATGACATGAAAGTACGGATCAACGTACAATGTAGGCAATGCATATATTTATACAAGCGAACACGAGGGGTGCCATGATACTTTCCGTACACACTTCTTATGACCACCCAGGACTTGTACACTCGTCACGTCTTTCAGATCCACGATCTTGACGGTGGTCTCACTAATATTTTGTGAACAACCGAGTTGGAGGTGGATGCAGGAGAAATGTACTCTGTCGCAACAGCAACGCGCTTCCCTGCTGCGTCCATAGCAAGAGCTCGAATAGAGGTGCCCACAGCGCGCTCTGCCGATATCTATAACACAAAAATGCACATAGTCAGGAAGTGGGACTTTGACATGAACGAAGGTACTCACAGTATTGACCCTACATGTATTCCAGTATGACCAAACTTTGGGCGTGAACATAAGACCACTGGCTCGAACCAAGGACATCAGTAACGCACCTCCAAAAACGCTCGTGCAATGAATTGGGGGCAGCATACAACCAGCCTGGAATTCTGGAGGAGGGTCGTAGGTGGGGGCAAACCCACACTGGGCAGCCACTGCACAGCCTCTACAGGTGCAGGGGGAAAGGCACCTGATGCCATCCACAGCACTGCACCTGGGGAATTGGGTGGGGTCACATGGGCATCATCGTTGCGCCCATTTGGAAAGAGGTAATAATACATTGAGAACAATGAGGCGCAATGCTAATTACGTAATAATATGCTGTGGCTCTTCCCCCAATCATTAATAACAAGCATTCCCTTCGGGCATTTCATTACGATGTAAGTACAGCAGTCAAGACAATCACATTAAGCTGTACGGATATTGTACAAAGACATGAAAAGAATGATGAAACTAATATATGAATCACGGTCGTCCTCTCCTCCGCTGGTCCTGACGTGCCCCTCACGGTCAGTTGGCGGCCTCATTTCGACTCGCCATGAGTTCAACGCTACCAGCGTCGCTCGTTTCGCTGTCCGTACCATTTAAATTGTGTTCGCCGTCTCGTTGGCCGTTGTTTTCGCTCCCCCCCGTCTCTTGACACGTCTCTTCTCGTCCGCCTCCGCTCGGCGTCTGCTCGATTTCGTTGTCGTTCGGTTGGACTCAACGACTCACCGGTTGCTCTGATGAGCTCTCGCTGCGACCATTTCGTCGCGCGGCTTCGTCTGTGCATCGGGGCGATCACATCCGAGTCGTGTGTTCGACTCGGAGTCGTCATCGCACTCGCTAGTTCGGCTCTGGGAAGGACTGTGTGGACTGCCATGGGAATGGATGGAGGAAGGGTTAGGGATGGTCCTGGTGAGTCACCGGTGGCCACTGTGTCTCGCTGATAATTTTCTTCAATACTCGTTCATACAGCCTCGACAATCTCTTCCCACCTCGATTGACGCGTTTCGTCGTTCTCCCCCTTGATCTCCACTATTCCCCGCAAATTCTCGGCGGCCTGCGACATCCTGTCACATTTCTGCATTCTCCGCCTTGTTCTCCATCATTCCCGGACCGCTTGCGACACCTTGCGACACTCTGTCCATTTTCGAGTCCTTTCGATCGACTGGCTCGTCTCGGAGTGTCCCTGGGTCCTCCCCTTCGATTTCCGTGTGGTTGCGTTCGCGCACAACGCTTCCAATTCGCTCGACATGGGGGTATGCATTAGTCTCCCGTAGTAAGCAGACCCAAGAGTCGGGATGAAGACAGTCGTTCACCCTCCACTGGGGGTATGTATCCTGGTGCGCATTTTCCGTCTTTCTTTGTCTCACAGCCTGCGTCAATGTGGTCATGATAAGAGGGTGGTAATCTTTCCAGTGAGGGTCACAAACGAAGATTTGCTTGCCTTCACGGAGACGGAGGACAAGGTGGAGAGTGGGCTTCCCTTGGATGTTATCATCCAAGGGGGCACGACCGTCCCCGAGCTGCTTTCCAGCGAAGATCAAGCGCTGTCAGTGGTCGGGAGCCTGGATAATAAGACACGAGCTTGAATAGAGATGATGACTTACCCCCCTTGTCCTGAATCTGAGCCTTGGCGCTGTCAATGGTGTCGGAAGACTCGACCTCGAGGGTAGTGGTCTATCCAGCGAGGGTCTTGAACGAATAAACAAAGACTTGCTTGCCTTCACCAAGACGGAAAACAAGGGGGCACGACCATCCTCAAGCTGTATGCAAGCGAAGATCACGTGTTGCTGCTCAGGAGGGACAATAAGATACGAGCTTAGATAGATATGATCATGTACTTACCTCCTTGTCCCGAATCCGAGCCCTGATGTTGTCGATGATGTCGGAAGACTCGACCTTGAGGGTGGTGGCCTTTCCAACAAGGATCTAAAACGAAGATCTGCATGCCTTCACGGAGACGGAGGACAAGGTGGAGAGTTGGCTCCTTTGTCATTTGAGAGGGCGTGACCGTCCTGGAGCTGCTTTCCGACAGCCCGATCAGTGTCGTCACTGGTCGGGAGGACGAACTTACTATTAGATAGATACAATATACTTACGTGGAGTCAGAAGACTCCACCTCGAGGGTGATGGTCTGATGCCAGTGTCGGAAGACTCAACCTTGAGGGTGGTCTTTCCAGTGAGGGTCTAAAACGAAAATCTGCATGCCTTCACGGAGACAGAGGACAAGGTGGAGCGTTGGCTTCCAGGTCCTTGGTCATCCACTGAGAGGGCATGCCGGCCATCCTCGAGCGAGCTGCTTTCCAGCGGAGATCAGCGCTGCTGGTTGGAAGGGATACCAAGGGCGAGTTGCTATTTGTATACGGAGTCGGAAGACTCCTCCTCGAGGGTCACGGTGATGGTCTTTCCAGTGAGGGTTTTAACGGGATGTTGTAACCCAGGAGGGAGGACATCCTCGAGCTGCTTTCCAGCAAAAATCAGGTGCTGCTGGTCCGGATTTCAAGTTTTGAGGGGATAATAGTTTGGATGATTGGCCATCCGGCCACGACTGGTGCAGGCTAAATGTAAGGCGACGAAAACATGTTCAAGATTCTGATTATTTAGATCCCATCGACAATATTTCAATCTATACAATACACTGTACTCCTAACGTCCGATGATGGACCACTCCTTCATGCGAAGGAACATATCCCCGTCGACATGTTCTGCTACTAACAGTTCATCCTTATGCTGTGGGTCAGGGTACAGTAATGCACCCCTGACGATTAATCGGATGGGGATGAACATTGATGCCGCATGGGGACGTGCTTTGACACGTGTAAGCCTGGAGGCTTCGTCAGATGAGTTCCGATTTGCGCTGATGTTGGCAGTAAAGGGGCGAACGAGAGCAAAGTCGTAAGTATCAAATGGGGAAATGTTGCATGAGAACATGAATACGAGGCGGCCAAAAGCGATCTTATCGGATGAGATTTGGAAGAGAACATTATCGTAACGAGGCTTTCCATGGAACAAAGGATTGCAATGAAGGTGGTCGGTAGCTTGTCGCCAGTCCATCTTTGATTCGTAATGGACCTTGAGGTAGGCATGCTCCCGCAACTACATGTCAAGGGTGCAGTGAGATAGAGCCACCAGGTTCATAATAGTCGGCTTTAGCGAAACGAACCTGAAACGTTTCTGGAAACGAGATGTTAACCCAAGAATTGCGGTCATGATCGAGGTACACGGGAAGGCATTGATTGATGAAAGTCGTGAACTTATGATGGAAATTCTGGAATTCCGGCTGCGAAGCATGTTCGCTTGTGATTTTATGGATGGTCTTCAGTGGTCGTGGTGCGCCGAGCTTGACATGGCCTTCAAAACTTGTGAGAATGTCCTGCGTGATGTCGCCATCTACGCCGCCGTTCTCGTGATCCTGGGCAACGCTTTCTGTTGCAGCGCGCTCGACCTCGGCATCAATCCGATCCCTGATAAGCTTCATAGCCAAACGGTGGTGGTCAACACGGAGGATCTGTCAGCAGCATCAGGAACCGAGCAGGATAAGGAGCGTGTGTACATACTTGAACTGCGACGTCCTTTCCATTGGAACGGTCCTGGTATGCATCTTTGAGGGCACCGTGCATCTTCTCGTTTGGCCTAGTGCTGTAGTTGCGTGCTACTCCCTTCATCTGAATGTCCCGCACGACATGCTTCCAGAGGTGTATCTTGGGAAAATTCCAGTCCGTTTTGAGGTCCTCTGAGAGATTGCCGTTGGCCACACGTGTGATGTACTCCTAAGTGACAGTTATTAGTATATCGGGAGTCAGGTATTGCCAGTGATACAGAGTCAACATGCACCTTGAGTTCATTACCGAAAACCAACAGCTCCTTCTCAATCATCTCCAATGTCGTCTCAGTGTGCGCATCCAGGCCAATGAGGCTGTCTAGCTCCAAGTAACTGCGGAGCAGCCGCAAGAGCTGGTAGCCGGCTCACGTTGTTCGTGAACACATTCAAGGCGGCGTAAAATGCTTGCTGGAAAGTTTGTCAGCTCACGGAAGGCTTGGGGAGACAATTTAAAATTAAGAAAACGAGCTTACGCGGGACAGATCTCGCATTTTATTCCCGTCAGTGAAGCTTACATGTATGATGCCGTCGAAGTGCGCAAGGTTGCGCCAAGTCGGAAATGCATCGAGTCTGTAAGAGACTCAAGTGAACCAATCTATAGACAAAGAAATGATATTGGTACTTACTGGCTCTCAAGTTGGGCCGCGTATTGGCGCGGTAGCTTGTCAAGCAGAATCTTGATTTCGTCAAGTAAATGGTATCCCCAGACCCCGTGATGCAGTGCATGGAGCCGGTTGAAGCTTGCTGCTTCTTCTGGCTCTGAGTGCTCGACCTTCCAGAAAACATTCTGTGGTCGAATTTGGGGCGGCAGCAGTGAATATTAAGATTTTGAGTAGAATGTGCCTAATAACTCACCTCAACTGGTCGAAGACCTAGAGCTTTTAGGATTGGTTCACCCTCTGACTTCTTTTGCTGATAGATAGCGACAGTGTGCTTTGCTTGAGCTACAGTGCGTGTTTCAAACACCTTGGATAGTTCAGATAACTCCTCGAGGGGAGCAAGACAAACGGGACATGGGCATTTACCCCTTGTGCCTCGAAGTAGGCACATCATACACCTAAATTTGATGAAACAATCAATATCACTATTGCTATTAATATATGAAACACTGTGAATCCGACTTACAGTTCTTCATAGTCAGCGGATAGAATGAGAATGAGGGGGAATAGCCATCGGATGATCTCGTCGTAGCATTTGTGGTGATATCCTGTCTTCGAGAGTTCAGCAAGTTTGTCAAGAATGCGGAGAAACGCCTCGTGCCATATGACGTGCTTGTAATTCGTGTATGTGAGCTTCCCCTCATCTTTAGCCGGCTCAGGAACCTTGAGATCAAGGTGGGTTGCTGTCTGCATGGGTGCCGATGACAAACTATAATAACTTATGATCGGTAGCCAGCCAACAACGCATCCGCCACCATATCGCTCTCCATTTCTGATATCTACCGGTAAATTCGCACAACGGGCTACGACGGGATAGCCTTTGACAGTCCCGTGGGATGAGAGCCGTGTTTTGTCTGCGTAGAGGATGAAAGCAAATGGGACAGCATTTTTGACATCCTGAGGTAAACGAGTCTAGATGATTACAATTTTATTTAAGATTACAAGCCTTCAAAACAGTGTCGACATCGTAAACGTACTTGAATATCCCACCAACGATCACCAGCCCATGGTTCCGTGTAGAACCTCTCGTATTCATCACCATTGTGTTTAAAGAGTCGTTGGGCATCCCAGACAAAGTGCGGTGCAAGGAGGGGGCTAGCGAGGAGGTCTAGGGCCCAATCCCATAACGGGCGGCCATAGACTGGGAATGTGTGGTCCTCTCCCTTGTAGGCGGCGACCACATCATGTCGAACAAACTAACAATAAAGCTTAAGGGTAATTTTTGGTTGAAGATTGAACTAGATACGGAGAATGTGAACTCACTGGTGTCACCTGCATGGCTGCCCTATCCCATGCACGTCGAAGGTCAACCTCATTTCGCAGGGTAACTTTTGCCTTTCCTTGAGAGATGTGCGACATAAGGGTGAGTAGGCAATTTACTTGTGGCGCGTTGAGGCCAGCCTGCAGAGCAATTTCTGCGAAGAGGTAGTCGCCCTCCTCAACAAATGGGCGCCATGGATCATTATCGGGAGCCATTCTAGGTGCATCCCGAAGGCCGAATTCATCTTGCTGCTGGAAAAGGGGAGGACAACGGCTGCATGGGTGAAATTCTGTCTTGAAATCGGGTGGTTGTTCGGGAGACGGAGAACGGTGGCTGCTGCTAGCCATGGAGGCAGTCGAGCGATCTATCTCGTAGTTAGCACTATCCTGGAGTATGGCGCGCACACTCACCGATATCCGCTTCAGCCTCTCCACGTGGCTCCTGCATGTCCTGGTCAATGAAATCCTCGTGTTCTGATGGCAGGCGAGGAGAGGAGCGGGCAGCGCCAGTCCAGGAAGCTAAAGCAAGTTGCTTCAAGTGTTAGTACGAATATGAATCGAGGAAAGGGACCTACCAGGAAACTGATTGTTGATTGTGTCATTTGGCCTCGAAGGACCAGCTTCTGCGCTGGAAGACCCAGACGCATACATTGCCAATGACGCCAATTGTATCTCTGCGGCTGAAAAATAAGATATCTCAAGGTGAAATTGGAACGATCATTTGAGTGACTGGACGTACCCTGCTCCAGGTCTCTCTGGTACTCCTTACTGGATTGAACGCGCTGTTGATCCTTGTTCTGGCGCCTCGAGCAATGCACCTCGTGGCTTTTGATACCCTGGGGCTTGAATACATTTCCGCAGAACTGGCACTTGGATGTCGCTGAAAGAGTCTTGTCGGCCCATTTGTATTTTTGACGGATTGGGGCCATGGTGGGAGATGGGAGTAGGGAAACGAGTGTTGAAGCTGTGAGACGGTCCACGTTGCTTCAACATGTTACATGTCATATGGTGGGTCATTCCAATGCTTCTCTAATGATCTTACGGCAATCTAACGACACGATAATGGAGCCCCCTTATCTCAATTGCATTACCATGGCATTACCACACGCATTATCAAGCGAGAGATCGCTTCGTAATGTTTATTATAATTTGGCATCATTGGCATGGGCCCAAACATTTTTCCGACAAAGTAGTTCCTCACAGGAACCCTCTCAACACTTATGACTCATTCCATGCCTGCCCTTAACTGTTCTACTACATATATAAACCTTGTAACCCTAAGTGAGACCTACATGCTCTAATCTCCTTATTATCTAATCTCCGTAAGCCCTGTGAGAGTCCCCATCCCACTCTTGATCAGATGCTAGGCCTTAATGTAAACATCTCATTGTTAGACTCTACCTTAAAACCATCATCTCCTAGCTTGCACTTTGCATTTACACTTTGATGTACCTGATACAAGTCTAACAAAAGGTCTAACTTACCCTTGAAGGCTATTATCACTGTAGATCTCCATCATTACTCAACAACCCTGCCTGGATACCTCTCATTGAGGCATTCCACAAGAAGTCACTCGTCCACAGAACCCCAAATCTTCAGACTCAGGTATATCTGAAGAGACCCACTCCTGTAACATCTATGACATTCATGATCTCTATGAAGACAAACAGATCATTACTCAGGAGGAACAAGGAGAATCCCTTTACCTCATGCACAAATTTTCTTCTGTTGTATCCATTCCTTGGGTACCCATGCCACTGACACCTACTCCTGTAGCACAACATCAGGAAAAACCCCCTATGCCATAATAGGCCATTTGTGCTGCTATGGTGCACAAGGGGGCTTTTTGTGCTATCAGGGGGCCTTTTGTGCTATAGGGTATACTTTGGCACCTTATGTGCCATTTGTTATACTAAACTTTTCTGAAGGCATATGTAGTCCAAAGGGTGGAAAACTAAGTGCAGAAAAAGTGTAGTAAGTGTAGTGAAAAGTGTAGCAAAGTGTAGCAAAAAAACGTACTAAATGTGTAGTTACAAGTGTGGGAAAGTGTGTAGTAATAGAGTGTAGCAAAGTGTAGCAAAAAAGTGTTCTAAAAGTGTAGTCAATGGTGTGAGAAAGTGTGTAGTAATAGAGTGTAGCTAAAGTGTACAAAAAAGCGTAGTGAAAGTGTAGTTAATAGTGTGGGAAAGTCTATTAGGATGGAGTGTAGCTAAACTGTAGTAAAACTGTAGTTACATGTGTAAGAAAGTGCAGCTAGATGGAGTGTAGCTAAAGTGTAGCAAAAAAGCGTACTAAAGTGTACCAAAGTATATTAGGATTGAGTGTAGGAAAAGTGTACAAAAAGTGTACTAAGGGTAGTCAAGAGTATAGCAAAGTGTACCAAAAAGTGTACCAAAAGTGTAGTTAAAAGTGTAGGAAAGTGTTGTGATTGAGTGTGCAAAAAAGCGTAGATAAATGTAGCTTAATTTCCCTAATGGTTGGACTTGTCAAAAATCTGCATGAGTAGGTCACGTGACCGTGTTGAACTTGCCGCGTCAGCATTTTCGAGTCCTCACCAGTACTACAACTACTACCACCCAACAACCCACCTCAAGCCAGCACGAAAACGCAGCCGGCGAGGGCTCAACAGCCCCGCCGGCTTCACCAGGTGAGTTCTCGCTCACCACCACCACCACCACTACTCACCTCAAGCACAGCCGTGCGGGCTCAAAGCTTGCCCCACCACCTTCAACCACCCAACTTCGACACGAAAAAACAGCCGGCGAGGGCTCAACAGCCCCGCCGGCCTCACGAGGTAAGTTCCCACTCACCCACCACCACATCCACTCACTTCAACATAGCCGCTCACACTGTTTCCCCCACCACCACCACCACCACAGCCTCACCCTCAATTACAACTCGAACAACACGGCCGGCTAGGGCTCAACAGCCCTGCCGGCTGTCAATGGTCAGTTTTCACTCACCCCCACCACATCCACTCACCCTCGTAACAGCCGCTTGAATTATTTCCCCCACCACCACCACCTCACCCTCACCCTCAATTGCAACTCGAACAACACGGCCGGCGAGGGCTCAACAGCTCCGCCGGCATCACTAGGTGAGCCTCACTCACCCATCACCACCACCACTGCTCACCCCACCATAGATCCCACCATTTTTTCACGAGCCGGCGAGCTCGTTCGAGCTCGCCGCCACCTCATGCCACCTCCTCACCAATACCTTTTCACGAGCCTCACTGGCTGGCTCGTGCATGCCTTGGGACACCTTGTAGGTAAGCTCATTCCCTCACCATCTCTGCTTCTTCTCTCATCATATCAACAGCTGTACCTTGCTTGATAGCAGTTAGTAGATGTAGTACATGATCTGTAGTAGATAGTGGTCAATAAATGCAAATGAATCATGTTTCCCCCAAATGAGTACAAAGAGGGAAGAATGGTGACAAAAGGAAAAGTCCCAGATTACATTTGGACATTTCCAGATAGCACTATGTGTGCACATGTGCATATCTGACACTTTTGTGTGCTATTTTGTGCTATTTTACAGGGGACTTTTGCATTCTGGCCATTGGATCCATATGACACATATAGTAGCATATATTATCAAATACCTCTATATATCATCAAAGAGTGATATAGGGAACAGAGGTTTTTTCCTGATGAACACATCTTCACATCTGGAGACTATCAAGCAAGCCTTCTCATCAAGTGGCTGATATTCCTTTCTCAAAGCCATCTCTTCCACCACATCCCTGAAATTGTTACAGTTCATTATGGTTCTCTCACCTTCACAGACACTTTTCGAACTTCAACATTTCATTTCATTCGATCTTATCTAATCTCTCATCTTTCTTATCAGACATGTGCTCATTCACTTTCACTCTTCGCATGGTCGCCCCTTATGGTTATGTTCCTTCTCACGCACTGCCTTACCTTGACAGTTAATCTCCGTGCTGCGCATGGCTATGCCACAGCCTTTCACCTCATGTATTTCATCTTCGCTATCTCGGCTGTGTTCACTGCCTCCTTATCTCGCTTCTATTCTCATGGGTTCAGGGTAATCCTTTATTTAGTAATAGTATATACAAACATGTACAAAACACTTAGGATAGTATATAAACCCCAAGGCTGCTGGTAACCCCAGCTTAGTTCACTTGGTTTTTCCCCTAAACCGACCATCCTATCTCAGTGTCTCTTATTCTAAACCGCTCCACTAGTGATAGTGTAGACCTGATCTCATTGCGAGTTTTGGGTTGTTTCAGAAATCACCATTATTCCCATCATCTGAGCATATGTCAGACTCCTACCCATTTGCCAGGAGGTCATCCTACATGCTAGAGCAAAGACGAAAGGCTAGATACTATTGTACTTAGCACAGCCATTGAACAAACACAGGCATACACAAAATTCTGAGGACGACCTCCTGAACGACTGGCACAACTTGTTGTTTGTGCCACAGTTGGTCCTGTTTGTCTCTCGCCAGAGTACTGCCACTGTTGCCCACATTCGACACATCAAGCCCGACAAACTCGGTCGACGAACCATTGCCAAGACGTACCAATCCCCCAAAGTTGTCCAACCCCCCTCCGGTTATCATTTCCCGATTGAGTAACGACAATGTTCTACGTTCGATGTCCGCTCTACGGTACACAGTGCCAGATCCTTCAATCATCGAGGATCTTGTTGAAGTATCATACGGTGTATGCCTGTGTCTCTTCCAGATTCAATCAGCATGTGAACAGCTCCACCAAAAGGATGTCATTACGATTGCTCTGACCAGTGCCAGCAAAACTCTCACTGTCTGGATTCCACTCCTTTTCAATAACAACGGAATCTCTGTGATCATCACTGCACTCAATGTTCTGGGAGATCAAAATGCGACGGAGCTTGAAAAGCTCGGAATATCTGCTGTTAATGTCACGGGGGAAACAGCCAGTGACTCACTGTTCACGGTGATCATATTACCTATATCGAAGATATTGTAGAGGATTAACACAATCTTATTCCCTTCCAGGAGATCGAGCAGCTCATATGGCAAACTGGAAGAGGAACTCTACATGGAGTTTCCTGAGGGTTTTATGCCACCCGATAAAAAAGGCAAAGTCCTACAATTACTACGTGCAATATACGACCTTAAACAAGCAGGATTATCCTGGTGGCGCACATTAGACAAATCTATGGCTGAACTTGGCTTCACAAGGCTCAAGACTGACACCGGCCTGTTCATATACCACAATGGAAATGATATCGTCATTGTGATTGTCTACATTGATGACACCCTCTTCTGTGGACCTAACAAAGCTGTTGTAGACAAGCTAAAGGCCACATTCATGAAGACATGGGAATGTCGAGATCTCGGGGAATCTAAACAGTTCCTTGGGATGTAACTTCGTTGAGAAGGCAAAAAGCTGCACATTGATCAGTGCGTATACCTTGACAAGGTGCTTGATGAAACGACTCAACTCAATCAAGAACTAGCGCTATCATCAGACAACATGCCCTAGCGAAACCACATCAACTCAGTAACTAGAGCTGAGGATCAGACTAGGCAAGCAGGAGCGCTTGGCCCATGAAGTTCAAGAAGAGGAAACTCCAGGAGAACAAGACTGGGGAGCCAGTGCTTGTCAACCCGGGTTTATATACTATTGACAGTGTTTGTACATGTTGTGGCTAAACCTTAACTATATGACTAGGTATGACTAGATATGAGTCATGGCGAGTAACAGCCAATAGCGTATATGACTAGAAAGCGAGATGAGTCAGCGTGAGTCAGTATGAGTCACGGTGAGTCATAATGAGTCATTAAGAGTCTGAGTCATGGTGACTCGGTATGAGTCATAGACAGTGGGGAAGATGCACAGCCACGCACAGCCACGTTACGTAAGCGAAAGGCTAGACCTAGCTGATGTCAGCAGGTCACGTGATGTGATCTTGATAAGATAAGATATCAGAAAAGGGAGAGAAAGCGACTAAGTGCAAAAGTGAAAGAGAAACGTAGTAAGTGTAGGAAAGACTAGGATAAGGAACTGAGTGTTCGTAACACTTGAACGCTTCGGCATGACAAATGCTAAAGCTGCACCAACTCCACTTCCTCAGGGTTATTACCCAGAAAAGAATGTTGCCCCCGTGAACTTCGAATTGTGGAAGCGCTTTCAGAGGGTGCTAGGCTCGTTATTATACCTCATGTTGCGTACACGCCCAGACATTGCCTACGCAGTTACTCAACTTGCACGGCAGTCTGCTAATCCTACTAATGAGCACTTGGATAGGGCTTTGTACATATGTCGATACCTTGCTGGTACTCGTCAGTACTCCCTTACCTTCAATGGTGCATTTGGCAACAACATTAGGTTATAAGCTAAAAGCTCTACCAGTCTGTGGTGACAACCAAGGATCACTATTCATGGGTGAAAATCCCATTACCGAGAAGCGTAATAAACATATTCCACTATGGTACTTCTTTATACGTGATGCCGTAATGAAGTGGAAAGAAGTAGAACTCTTCTACATCCCTGGAACTGACAATCCAGCGGATATGTTAACAAAGAACCTCGGACATGTCAAATTCAAGAAGTTCCGCTCCGAACTCGGTCTGGTATTCTACACCAGTTGATCTCGCTGATATCTATTGTGTGGAAGTCCTCATTTATGCTTACGTGTCTCCGTACACTTAGCAAGGGGGAGTGTTGAACGTAGTGTACATTCTTAGTATAGAAGATATTTACCATGCTATGTACTATATTACATTCGGACTCAGTCGATCTGAGTTCTAATACAACTTGTCTTGTAACCACAACGTTCGACGTTAACCAACAACAACTACACTAGGTAAGCACTGGTAGTAGTTCCTCAATGGAACCTCTCAACAGTAGTTCTCTTCATGGTCTGCTTGGTGCGAACCATGCTAATAGAGGATGCGAGAGGATGACAACGGCAACAGAAGGTGAGAAGATGACGACGGCAACAGAAGGTGAGAAGATGACAATGGCAACAGAAGGCCCGGGTGAGAGACAGAGGAAGAGAGAAGGCGACAAAAGTGAGAGACTCCAACGACAGCGACGTGACAGCGAGGCAAGACAATTTTAGCCGAGAAGGCAAAATCGGCTATCAACTCCGGCTAATCAAATGTCACGATCACGGTCCGGGTTTCCAGCTTTTCTAATTATCCCAAACAAGTACAAATAAACCTCTGAATATCAACTTCTTGCCAAGTCCTTTGCGCCGTCTCCAACTTTTCCCTTGCAACCTCTCCATCCAACCTATCCGCTTAGATGAATGCTTGCCCACTCCATCTCTATATTCTCATCTCTGACCTGCATTCAGGGTTGTTTTTGATAGGCAGGACTGCAGTGTGCCTATCAAAAAAGACCTCTGTGCGCTATTCAGTATGTTTTCTTTAAACCACCTTTACGCTGCATCAGCAAATCCTCACGAAGCTGCACAGTGCTGTGTTGTGCTGTGCAGCCAATTACAGCCACCACAGTGCCACAGAAAGGTCACCCCCTGTGCAGTCCCACGCAGAACGGAAATTGCTGTACAGATTAAGTAAGCCGTGTATGCTACACAGATCACGAGTTCTGTACACACTGTATGTACACTGTATAGGCCTATAAACAAAGCTTTACTTGATTCCAGGCAGTAGTATAGAACTGGGTGTATATCTTCAAGTTGTATCTACTACATCACAGAATACATAAAATATATCTCATTGTTTCGTTCGTCCTCTGGTCCTATCGCCCCCGTCGTCATTACTGTCGCCCTCACTGTTCATCCATTCTCATGCATCATGCATCGTATGTTGTGCGTCATCCATCCTCGTGCATTGTGCGTCGTCTGTCCTCGTCCATCGGCAGTCCTCGTCCCACTGTCCCATTGTGTCGTGTGATTCTGGCGCCCAGATTTTGTTGCAACGTGGACCCATTCCGTCCGTTTTCACGTGCGGTGGGTTCGACTCCTTCGCTGCTTGTATGATGTTCGTTTGGTGGGCCTCCATTAGCGTTTGCGTCGACGGATGTGTTTGCTATCGCCCGGATAGTGGTCTCGTCCGTAGACGCATCCGCTTCGTTCATCATCTGCTCATTGTCATTGTCTTGTCGCCCCTCGTCGGTTGCTTGTCCGCTCGGCCACTCATCTGCTTTCGCTCTTGTCGTCCAGTTGTCTGCTCGCTCTTGTCGTCCCATCGTCCACTCGCTCTTGTCGTCCAGTCGTCCGCTTGATCTCATTGTCTGATCGTCCTCTTTGTCCCGTCGTCCACTCGTTCTCTTTGTCCCATCGTTCGCTCGTCCTGTCGTTTTTCGTCTCGTTGTCCACCCACCTCGTCGTCCCGTCTCATTGTTCGCTTGTCCGCTGGCCTTGTCTTGTCTTGTCTTGTCTTGTCTTGTCGTCCGCTCCGAGTCGCTCTCGTCGTCCCATCATCCTCTTCGTCCCATCGACCCGCCTCGTCGTCCCGTTGTCCACTCATCTACTTGACCTTGTCTCGTCGTTCGCTTGTCCGTTGGCCTCATTTCTTTTCGTCTCGTTGTCCGCTCGCTCTCGTCTCATCATCCGCTCGTCCTGTTCGTCCTGTCGTCCGCTCGTTCCCGTCGCACCGTTGTTCACTTGTTGTCGTCTTGTTGACTGTTGGTCTCGTCTTTTGCTGGTCTCGTTGTCTGCTTGTCCGCTCACTCTCGTTGCCCTCTCGTGGTTGTTGCTGTGCCCCTTCCCTGGCACTCCCAATATCTGTACATGTTAACAGTACTCACCTTTTGTTGTTGTTGTGTGAACCGAGACCAGCGAGGGAGTAAAGTAGTAGTAGTAAGTACTAGGACAGCAACGAAAGAATGTACCAACGAGGGTCACGTGACACGTTCCCGCGCGAAAAATCTCGCCAAGTCTCGAGGCATTAGGAAACAAAAGCTACACTCAATTAGCTTTATCCACTAATAGTCTCAACTACTTAATTTCATCACTTTTACTACCAAATTTTCATCTGATTGGTACACATTTTTGACTACATTAGTTAGTACAGTTTGTTCTATCACCAAATGTAATGTACTGTACATCTGTAAGCTATGCTGCTGTTTTGTGATGCTGTGGCCGTGGCTGTGGCATGGCTGTAAAAATGGCCAGTGGCTGTGGCGCAGCTATGGTGGCTGTGGTTCTGTCCCTAAATAGGTGATTTGCTGATGACTGATAGTTTGGGTTTAGCAAGTTTTCAGGTAGAGACACATACCTCACACGTCTTCCACAGGCTTGGCAGCATCAGTGAGCATTGTCCCCTGCTGTCTCCCTGCTGATGAGCTCTGTCCTCGTCCTCCCACTGCTCTTCCCTTTCAGCTTTCAGTCGGTGTGTGGGAGCTCTTGCTCCCCTCCCGCATCTTGATTCTGGGGGATATTTAGTTGGTGTGTGGGTGCACTTGCATCCCTCCTGCAACTCTCAGTCAGTGTGTGGATGAAACGACTCAACTCAACTAAGAGCTAAGACTCACACTAGACAATAGCAAGCCGATGTACTTGGCTGAGGTTCGATGAGGAAACTCCAGGAGAACAAGACTGGGGACTCCAGTGCTTGTCGACCCGGGTTTATATACTATTGTCAATGTTTGTACATGTTGTGGCTAAACCTTATCGTAGGTGACTGGGTATGACTCATACTGACTACTAGCCAATGGCGTAACTAGCTCTACTGCGGAATGAGTAAGCGTGAGTCATATGATGAGTAATGCTGACTGATGCTGACGAGTGAGCGGTGAGTCATCAGTTAGTAAGCGAAGGTCTAGACCTAGCTTATGTAAGTAAGTCATGTGATGCGATAAGATAAGATAACAAAAGAGAAAGTGAAACGACTAAGTACAAGAAACAAAGAGAAACCTGGTAAGTGTAATGGAGTGTTCGTAACACTACCCCCTCTCTATGGATCGTATTCCTAGACGGTCAGATTTCGATGAGTGGACCTTGATTCATCCACGGCACTCCATTTGCTGGTGGAGCCACTGCGACCTGAAGGTTGTTGTTTGTCCAGGTTACTGGTGGTTCGAATGGGTTACCATCGTTTTCATCGACAGGAATAGGGTGGGGAGCACCTACGAGTGCAGGGTCGGGAATAGGAGCCTCAGCGAGATCAGGCCAGTTTGTGGGCCATTCCTGCTGATCAGGATTCTCTGGTTGTTCCTCTATGACATTGTCCCACTTGCTCAAATCCGGGTGCCATACGACTAGTTTCATCCACCTTGTCGTCCAATCCCAGTTGATCTCAATAGACGTGGACCGTCTGGTGACGATCATGTGAGCGAACATGATGTATTGAATAGCGAGGGTGATGACGACGATGGCGATGAAGGTGAGGAGGGAGGGGATGATCATGCGGAAAATCCAACCGTTGCAAATGATGAAGAGTACAAAGAGGAGGGAGAGGACGAAGTTGCCTCGATCCCTAGTGAAGTTTCGAATGAAGATGTCTCGGAGGACACTCTCCCAAGCGTATGCGTCGTTGAGATCCATTGGTGATGATGGTGGTTCGTGGAAGAGAAACCGTGAGAGTAAAGACCGTCAAACATCAGTCTCTTATACCTCTTCGGTATTCGGCACGGTATTCAACCAATTGATTTGTCCATCATCCACCTGACTCGTTAGATTGTCATACGGCTGGAACAGTGACTCAAATAGACTCCGTGTCATGCGAAGGAATCGTGGAGCGGACGGATGTATCTTGTTGAATTCCCTTATTGCATCCTGTGCATTCTTGAGATTAGATCTTGGTTCCCATGTCCGATCAGATTCCGTATAGCCTTTCCAGTGCACGAGGTATTTCAGGGTTTTTCCTTGTAAACGAGAATCAACGATGTAGTCTACCTCATATTCATCATCTCTGTCTTCTGTCACAATCACAGGCCCAGGCTTGTAATGGTTTGCTTCCGTAACCTGTCCTTATATGGCTTGACACGTGAAACATTAACGACGGGGTGAATTTTCATGGTATGCGGAAGCTTCAAACGTAGTGCGTTCCGTCCAATCAGGGTTGTGATTTCGTAAGGGCCCAACCATCATGGGGAAAGTTTCTTAGATCTCTGCGCTAAGCGGAGATTTGTTGTAGACAACCAGACTTTCTGACCAATCTCATAAGATGGTGAGTTAGAACGGTGTTTGTCAGCTTGCGTTTTCATACGCTTCTGAGCTTCTATTATGTTATCCTTGGTTTCTTTTAACGTGTTGGCAAGCGTGTCAACAAAGTCTGCAGCCGCGGGTGCTTTAGATGTGTAATTCTCTATTCCCATTCTTGGAGAATATGTGTGTGTGACGTTGAAAGGAGCTTTGGATGTAGAAGCTTGCTTCTTCGAGTTGTATGAGAATTGAGCAATTGGTAACCAATCAGTCCATTCTTCTTGCTTTTCTGACGTGAACAAGCGGAGATACTGTTGTAGATCTCGATTCATACATTCAGTTTGTCCATCAGTCTGCGGATGAAAGGCGGTAGAGAGTTTGGGCGTAATGCCAAGATGTTTGCATATGTCTTTCATCACTTGAGATGCGAATTGCGGACCTCGGTCCGATATGATGGTTTTAGGAAGTCCATGATGTTTCCATACATGGGTTAGGTAAAGACGAGCAGTGTCGAGAGCGGTGACTGTCTTGTTGCATGGAATGAATTCGACTTCTTTGGAGAATCTGTCGACGACGACAAGAATAGAATCAAATCCATTCGAGAGTGGCAGATCGGTAGTGAAATCCGCAGAGATATGTTCCCAGGGAAGATCCGGAACTTCAAGAGGGCGAAGCTTTCCAGAAGGAGCATAGTTTATCCCTTTGAAACGTGCACATCTGTCACAGCGTGAGACATAGTCTTTTACGAGCGTAGCCATTCCTGGCCAGGCGTAGCTGCGCTGGAGCAGTTTGATTGTCTTTTCATATCCGGGATATCCAGCAACGGGTGTGTCGTGATGAAGCCGAATAATCTCCATGCGGAGATCTTCTTCTTCGGGGACATACAACAGTCTTCCTTCCTTGTCGATCAGAATTCCATCAGACTCTTCGCAAATGCCGTGCTCTTTACAGAGTTTCATGACTTCCGTCTCACGTATTTTGAAGGTTGCTTTTCTGATCTTATCTTTGATCAAATCGGAATCGGTTGATAGTTGAACGGTTGATGTGGCAGCTATTCTGTCCGGAGATATTACAAGGACAGCTTTGTTATCTGCTTCGATACCGATTGCATGATCTTCTCTTCTTGATAAGGCATCGGCTTTTCCCATTTGGGAACCTGCTTTGTGTAACCATTTGAAATCGAATCGGCTAAGATATTGAGACCAGCGTGCTTGTCGTCGATTTAGATCCTGCCGAATCATAAAGAACTGAAGATTCGCGTGATCGTTCCAGATTTCAAACTCGTGTTTGGAACCTTCCAGATAATATCTCCATTGTTCTAGACTTCTGATAACACTTAGCATCTCTTTATCCGCGATAGGGTAGTTGCGTTCTTCCGGTGACATGGAGTGGGAAGAGAATGCGACGGGATGCCATTTGTCTCCTTGTTCTATAGATCGAACAGCACCCGTGGCATAATTAGATGCATCCGATTCTAGACGGAAGCGTTTGTCATTGTCTGGGAAAGCGAGTATGGGAGCGGTGATGAACTTCTGTTTTAATGTGTTGAATGCGTTACACTGTGCATCCTCCCATGCGAATTTCATATCCTTCTTGGTAAGGTCATTCAAGGGTCTAGCCACTTGGGCGTAATCCTGAATGAAGCAACAATAGAAATTTGCTAATCCGAGAAAGCTTCTGACACCTCTGACATTTGTCGGAGTTGGCCATTCGGTGATTGCCTTGACCTTATCGTCGTCCATCCTGATTCCTTCGGGAGTAATTGTCATTCCCAAGAATTCTACTTCCTTGGTATGGAAAACACATTTCTCTGGTTTGACGAAGAGGTCATTCTCTTCTAGGCGATAAAGAACTTCTTTAACTATTTTGGCATGGACAGCAGGGTCATCGGACTTGGTAAAGATCATGATGTCATCAATGTAGACAACAACGGCGTCTTCCATATCCGAGAAGATGTCGTTCATCATGGTCTGGAATGTTGCAGGAGAATTGCATAATCCGAAGTACATGACCAAGGGTTCGAAGGCGCCACGGAAGCACATGAATGCGGCCTTAGATTCATCGCCTTCTTTGATGCGGATGTTGTTGTACCCCCAGCGCAAGTCCATTTTGGTGAACAGTTTTGCGCCTTTCAGTTTATCAACCAATTGGGAAATGAGGGGTAGTAATTGTTTTTCACCGTGTGTTCATTTAGATATCGGTAATCTTGAACCATGCGTTTCTTGCCATCCTTCTTGGGAACGAAGAACACGGGAGAAGTCTGCTCAGATTTGGAAGGACGAATGTATCCTTTCTTGAGTTGATCATCAATGAATGCGCTGACTTCTTCTTGTTCCGTCACAGAGAGTGGGATAAGACGACCCTTTTTCGGCTTGTAGGTGTCTTTCAAGTCAATTGCATGATCCCACGGCTTACGGGTTGGCATGCGTTCAGATTCCTTTTTCTTGAACAGGTGAATATACTTGTGATATTCTTTTGGAACAAGCTCTTCCGGAGTCTTTTCCATTTTTGGTTCAGGTACATCCCTCTTTGCGGTGTTGATGTGACGAAGAGAGTTTCGTTCTTCATCATCAAGTTGACGTGCGAACGGTGGTTTATCTCGTAAAACGGAACAAGACCAAGGACAACGTGTCATGTGGACCGTTCCTTTGTTCCAATCTATTTCTGGATTGTGTTGCTTCAGCCATGTGTATCCTAGTATCATCTGATTCTTTCCGAGATCAGTGACTTCAGCAATGGCCTTCTCACGATGTCCATTGAAATGGATAACGATTTCCGCACAGTGTGTTATCTGTCCAGCGGAGTTGTGTGTTCCGTCCACGTTGTATACCGTAAGCGGATGTCTGAGTTGTACAAGGGGTAATTTGATTTTATCAGCCCATCTCTGATCGACGAAGATGGCATTAGCTCCTGAATCAAGAAGTGCTTCTGCTCGTGTGAAAGCAGACGGAAGGCGTTGTGAAGCAATGGAAGTGGATAACTTCAGTTCTCGGTCCGTCGTGCGAATGAAACGTGGTCCTGGGTTTTCGGAAAGATATCGGATTATGGAAACGGAATTAAGCACCTGACTAGAGTCCAGGCCAAGCTCATGATCAACATGAGACCCCGTTTGACTGTGTGAATAGTTTACAGATTTTCCTAACGAGTTAGTTGCGGTCCGTTTGCCCAGATCATTCAGGCCGCTTTGCCTTTTCCCTTCATTTCAATATCTTTCATATCGTAGAAGTAAGCCTTCATTTCGTCGAATGAACGGCCTTCAAGAGCGCTAGATTCGGTAGACAGTTCTCTCACCTGTCTCTTCTGAAGTTTACAGGCACATTTGTGTTCGCCTCGTGACCAACCACAGCCCTTGCATTTGGTACTAGGTACCGGACATTGCTGTTTCGGATGTCCCGGTTTCCCACAGTTCCAACAATTTCCTTGTTTCTTTTCTTTGAAATTGCTTGTGGTTGCTTTCACGACAGATGGTGCTTTCTCTTCTTCTATCTCGCCTTCTTCGATTTCGGCAGAACCTATATCCATTGGGGCACCACGACCCGGTTGTGTGCCCGTGTTGGTATATTTATATCGCGGGGTATCACCCGCGGTTCCTGTCTTGATCATGGAGATAAGCTGTTTCCTTCCTGCAAGGAGGCGTAGCTCTTCGACATATGTGTCATATTTGTCGAGCCGTCCTTTTTCCATTAAGATCCGATGTGTGATCTCTGGATCTGCGTTTAGCTCCAGGAGTTCGATGTGTCTCTCGTCATCCCAATCGTCCATAAGGCGATGAGTCTGGAACGTGGTAAGGAATTTCTCCATAGACATCTTGCCTTGCTTCAGATTCTTGATCTGATTGCGGTGATATTCCACTTCGTTACCCGAGCGGAATTGATCGGTGATTCGTTTATGGAACTCGGCGGAAGTATACATGGTTCCATTTTCTAAGATGTCGTGTGTCATGGCTCGTGAGAAAGTAGCGGCGTCTCCTCCTGTCATCCGACTAAGGATAGCTCTGATCGCTGTCATTCCGGTTAACACGGTGTTGTTTTCATCTAGCCATGCGCGGACTCTTGTCCACCATTCTTCGAACTTCTTTCCTCTAGCTCCGTCATAGTCTCCTGGATCTTTGACGATTTTGGATAACTTAGGTCCGCTAGGTCCGACCGTAGGAGCTGGTATTGCGCCAGGCACTTGAATGGCTTGTACTTGCGCTTCAAGCTGCAAGATATTATTGTTTAGATTTTGGTTTAACCTCTGAGCGTTGGTAAGCTGATCCGTCATAGTTTCTAACGCAAGTCTCAACTGCGTTCCGAGATCCCGTATGGACGCGTCGCGATGTCCGAGAATACCTGTTAAGGCAGCTGCTAAGTCTGGAGCGAGAACCGACATTCTTGATGCACTAGAATGGAAAGAGTAAAACTAGATTTTTATTTCAGATCTCCTGAGATCCTTCGAGAGTTTCTCCTGATAACGAAGCAGGGGCGTCTCTCTGATAAGGTGGCGGTGGAATGCTTCTTCTGATGGAATGAGGTGCGGGATAGTACAGTTGCACTCCTGGTGTGTTTGTCTCTCTTAGTCCTCCTTCGTCTTCACTATCAGACTCTACCAATCCTGGTATTGATTCTCTGTCTTCTTCTAACTCTGCTTGTGATATAACAGGGGAAAGGGGAGGAGTAGGGGGAGTTACAACACGATTTCTGTGTGTCACAAGGATGTATGCGAAATCAAAGGTAACGCGAAGGTCGTCTGAGAGAATTACGTGGCCGAAGATGAGGTATGAAAGTAGCAGGAAGACCTGTAAGCTGTACTGGACGAATCTTCCTAAGGGGGACGAGAGGCTTAGGGCAGCGAGTGCGCCAAGTAGGACGCGGGGTTGATACTCTCTCCTTAATACGTATATCGGCGTCCTCTGGGATACCTCTAAGTAGCCTGTCGCTTCGTCTGCGTTGACGTACCCGATCGTCAATGTTCTCTCAAATCGCCTTCTCACCTGCCGGGGATATAAGCGTGTGATAGATAGCGCGACGGAAACTTTCTGTACGACCAGAGACTCCAATGGGGAATTTGTGTTGAAGAGCAGAAATATCCTCGCCGACGGTAGTCCAATCGACGGGCTCAGCGAGCGGGGTTGGGGCTCTGGGGATGGAGGAGGCACGGTAAAATAATTCTTCAACGCCGAAGGCGTCAGCTAGTATCTGCTGGGGGTTGGGCGGCGGCGATGCCCGAATAGCCTCGATAGGGGGAAGAGATGGGTAAGGACGACGGTTAATCTGAAGATCGGCGGGGTTAACAGTAGATACGTGGCGTGGGTAAGGAGGTATTACCGGTTCTTCCAACCAATCGGCGTAGAGGTCGGAGTAGTCAGGCCTTGGCGCGATTGGCACTGAGTACTGCTCAATAAATCTCCTCTCTTCTTCTTCGAATCGCGCCCGAGTATGAGCGACTTCTTCTTGAATGCGAGCGTTCTCTCGCTCGAGATCCGCAATGATATTGGTAAAGGCTGGGTATACCTCTACAGCGTTTCCGAGCTTCGCGATGACGTTAACGAAGTCGGGGTTGGTCTCGACGGCGGGGAGATCAAGTATCCCATTCCACTGGATGGAAGGGACAGGGGACACGGCGCGCTGAGATGCGGCGGGGTTGCTCGACACTTATTCAGAAACAAGGTCAGCGATGACGAGGCGCGAACAAGCAGCGCGGTACCCACTAGTGATCAACGATAGAGTGGCGTACAAGACACGTGTGGTAGCAACGAGACGCTAAGACAAAAGAAAATATTAGTCTTGTTCTAATGAAACGACTCAACTCAACTAAGAGCTAAGACTCACACTAGACAATAGCGAGCCGATGTACTTGGCTGAGGTTCGATGAGGAAACTCCAGGAGAACAAGACTGGGGAGTCCAGTGCTTGTCGACCCGGGTTTATATACTATTGTCAATGTTTGTACATGTTGTGGCTAAACCTTATCGTAGGTGACTGGGTATGACTCATACTGACTACTAGCCAATGGCGTAACTAGCTCTACTGCGGAATGAGTAAGCGTGAGTCATATGATGAGTAATGCTGACTGATGCTGACGAGTGAGCGGTGAGTCATCAGTTAGTAAGCGAAGGTCTAGACCTAGCTTATGTAAGTAAGTCACGTGATGCGATAAGATAAGATAACAAAAGAGAAAGTGAAACGACTAAGTACAAGAAACAAAGAGAAACCTGGTAAGTGTAATGGAGTGTAGGCATGATTAGGATAAGGAATGGAGCGTTCGTAACAGTGGAAGCTCTTGCTCCCCTCCCACATTTTGATTCCGGGGGATTCTCAGTTGGTGTGTGGGTGCACTTGCACCCCTCCCGCAGTTTTCTTCCGGCAGATACTCTGGGCAAGCGAAGAGGTAAATAAAGCACTCACAAACCTGGTACGTTGTTGCTCCTTGCCTGCATCTCGTTGCCCCTCGTCTCTCTCTGTCGCTAGATTTCAATGAAGATGGCGGATATTCTGGGCAAGTGAAGAGGTGGGCGATGAAGTGTCCGCAAAACTGGTATGTCCGCTGTCCTCTCACTTGACGCCCCCAACTCCTGCTGATTAGAGTCACCAGGGATGCACCGTCTATTCTGGAGTCCACTATATCCCCTCCAACATCATTTGATGCAGCAATCCCATTTTTATACTGTAGTTTCACCCGCCTGGCCAGCTTGCCAAGGGGAGGGCCCCTCCTTGATGAGCTGGCCTTGCCCTTTGTCTCTTTGTATTTTCTAAAATAATTACTCTTAAGTTAGCCAAATTACATGTAACCTACCAACTATAAAGCCCCCTCGCATGGGCCAATTAGCCGTCACTATGTCACGTGACCAATGTAAACATGGCAGCAGAGAAGGGAATGTGTGTTTGCGGGACTTGAGCGGTCGGGAATCCCACCTTGAGGTGTTGCAAAAGCATGAGAGTGGCGAAGGTAACAGAGGGGTAAAGCTTTGTCCTGTGGAGGGCATAGGCAATGAAGTGGGAGAGTTTGACACTAGAATTAGACGGAGAAGGGGAATACTCTGGGCAGGCGAAAAGGTAGGTGATGAAGCGGCCACAAAGCCACGATGACTGCTCATGACCATAGAAGGGGTCTTGCCTACTAGTTGTTAGCTGAGTCGAAGGCGGCTTTGTAGATGGTGCCTGGTTGGAAGTTGAGGAATAGTGGAAGAGAATATGTGTTTGCAGGACTCACCGAGGGCTGGGAATAGCCTTGCATGCGTAGATGAGAGGCATTGTGGGCCGCTCTGTAGATGATGGAGCGGTGAAGCTTGGTCATGTCGAGAGCATAGGCAATAAAGTGGGGGAGCTTGATACTAGCATTTGACAAAAAGAGGTACAGATTGCCTACATTTCCAAGCAAAGTTTACATACACATTGTTGTGACTGCGGTATGTTTTCTATTTCTTCATCTGACCGCACAGGGTTACACCTACACTCTGCTCCACTTTTGTCCGCATTTTTGGACAGTGTGCGTCAGGCGTTCAAGGCATGACTTATGATATGAACACTTTTGGTGATCGACTGTAGATTTGTCAATCCATGGCTACATTTACATAAGGTATGATGGGCTCCCATGGCCTTTTTTTCCCGATTCAAGCCTTTTTTTAATAGCTACTTTGGCAATGCCTACTAGCAATATGCCGTTGCAAGGCACTTCAGACTTGAGTGCCCGTCTCCAGAGCAAGTTGTCCAAAGCTCTGGGAGAGTTAGTAATGGGTCCCCTTATGAAAGGGGATGAAATTGCTTACCAAAAATTGCTGAAACAAAGGTAAGTCCGACATGGTTGTTTGTTATTCATGCTTACTCATGGATCCAGAATGAGAGGTCAAATGATACATGATAAAATGGTTGAGCAGGAACTCGGTATCCCAATGGGGGAAATTTCAGATAGGAGCGTTGTGCAGCGATCATAGCTGCTGTGTTTGTAAATCCATGTAAGCGTGGTATGACGGGCCCAGTAGCACAGATCATCTGGAATATGGGCTGTGGCAACATATCCGAGCCAGCTACAGTGGTTGACAGGCATGGCAAAATTCTATTGTGGTATCTACCCAACATACTTGCAGCAAAGCGGGTGGTAAATTTCCATACTCTTCACTGGCCGCCTGTAACCAACCGGTGATGCAAGGCCCAGGTCAACTCTTGCACTCAATTGTTGATGTGAACTTTGCCCTCCAAGAAGGGCAAATCAAACAAGGAGTCATGGAGGTTTCAAGGGTTTGTTGATCCAGAGCATGCACCGGCATTTGATTGTGGCAAAATCTCCATTTCACCCAGAACGTTCATGCTGGCTCATGAGGTAAGTCGGTTGTTGTTGTTGCCGGAACGTCACGAATATATATATATCTGCAAGCGGTTGGAAGATCCTATAGTGAGGTCCCTCTCTTTAGGCAAGGTCCCTGTCCAGAAATGGCTTGAGAATTGCACCTTGGCGGATAACTTGTTCAATGTCATTCTGGCTGTGGTTTATCCAGAGCTGCACAAGGCTGGTCTGGAAGCAAACAATGCCCTACTACCATGGGTCCCTCGGGAAAGCCTTACACTTGGCCCTCAGTTTATTCGGGAATAGACATCATTTCTAATCGAGTCACGCTGACTCATCGGGATTCAGGTGGGGCGCAGCAGACTATGATTGGCTAATTAGTTTAGGCCAGGGCCCCCAAGCCAGGCTGGTTGTGCCTGACATAGGAGCATCATTTTTTTATAATGCTGGAACCGGCATTTGTTTGGCTGGTCGAATGTTGGTGCACGGGGTGCCAAGCAAACAGTTAAGATGACATCGCTTAAATAATACTTTGGCCCGCTGAGAAATGAAACATTTAGAATGACATCCCATGAGAGTCCGGACCGAACATGGCTGTATTGTTGTCCAGAAAGTCGAGGGGTATTGAATGATACAACGCTGGGGAATTCAACAGCGAAATTATACAATGTCCCAAATATCCAGGGGTTACCACCCACAAGGTTGAAGATCAGACCAGAAAATCGGGTTCAGCAGGACTTTTTGCATTCACACCAGTGAAAACCAGAAGGGGAAGGACGGCTTATTGAGAGGTGGAAGTCTCCAGCCGTTATAGAGCTGACTCCATGGACGATGATAAAACCTCTCAAAGAAAGATTCCAAAGACTCCAAGTACAGTTCCTGGGTCCAAGATTGTTTTATATGAGAGTGGAGGAATTGCAGGCGTAGATGAAGTGCAAAATATGGCAGAATTTGATCAAGAGTTCTCTTCGGCTACAACCAAGAGGAAAACAAAGGTATAGCTCAAATGATGTTGAACTCTGCTTTTGCTGATATGATGGTAGTCTCAACAAGATTATCTGGCCGACTGGATTCCATGGAGATCCACCTACCTCTCTATCATCATCAAGTCTGAAGGCTGTATGGTAGAGCAGAAGTGCCAGAGCTGTCAGGGGTGATTCGATGCAGTTCTTGCCATGAACCTCACCCCTGGTGTGGGCCTTGCACTACAAAGGCTCATGTCAATCTTCCCTTCCACAGAGTCCAAAAATGGAACAGGTGATTTTATGAGGAGATCACACTCCGTGATCTCGGATTTGTGTTACATCTAGGTCACAACGGAGATCCATGCCCAGTTGGGTCGAAGGACGATGAATGTGAATTGGGCTGTACAGAATTTACCATGGTTTATTCATTGGGGATATTCATGCACCATCTGAAATGGTGCAACTGCCTTGACACCAAGGCTGAAAACAGGCATTTGCAGCTACTTCGGGCTGGTCTCTTTCCCTCTACGATGGTCAGACCTCAAACTGCCTTCACTTTTGACGTCTTAGACCTCTTCCTGATCGATGTCTTGGAGTGCAAAACCTCAGCCATGAGCTTCTATCAGAAACTGAAGAGGCTTACCAACAATGCCTTTCCCAACATCATGCCGGTATGTTTGTCCTGTATGAGTGAGAGTTACTCTGATGTGAAATATTGAGCAGGATCAATATCGAGAGCTAATGAGGGTATCAAGGATGTGGAGAGATCTTTCCAATCGAAAGAGGGCGGGCTTGGTGTTATAGTATTTAAAAACTTTTCAAACTTTTGCCTACAACGGTATCCGAACACTGGACTTTGTCTATAAGTTAGGGGTCAAGCCGGATTCATCTTTATCCACTCCGGTAGTCCCTGTAGCATTACATAAACTATTACATAATCAGGTCACGTGACAAAGGTCCAGACTTAGATGAGTCAGCAATGATGTCATGGCCTAGACCCTAGTCCGTACCTGGTACCTTTTGAAACGACTCAACTCAATCAAGAGCTAGCACTATCATCAGACAACATGCCCTAGCGAAACCACATCAACTCAGTAACTAGAGCTGAGGATCAGACTAGGCAAGCAGGAGCGCTTGGCCCATGAAGTTCAAGAAGAGGAAACTCCAGGAGAACAAGACTGGAGAGCCAGTGCTTGTCAACCCGGGTTTATATACTATTGACAGTGTTTGTACATGTTGTGGCTAAACCTTAACTATATGACTAGTAAACCTTAACTATATAACTAGGTATGACTAGATATGAGTCATGGCGAGTAACAGCCAATAGCGTATATGACTAGGAAGCGAGATGAGTCAGCGTGAGTCAGTATGAGTCACGGTGAGTCATAATGAGTCATTAAGAGTCTGAGTCATGGTGACTCGGTATGAGTCATGGACAGTGGGGAAGATGCACAGCCACGCACAGCCATGTTACGTAAGCGAAAGGCTAGACCTAGCTGATGTCAGCAGGTCACGTGATGTGATCTTGATAAGATAAGATAACAGAAAAGGGAGAGAAAGCGACTAAGTCCAAAAGTGAAAGAGAAACGTAGTAAGTGTAGGAAAGACTAGGATAAGGAACTGAGCGTTCGTAACACTACCTCCTCTCTATGGATCGTATTCCAGACGATCAAGACCTTGCAAAGATATCAACCTGTGAAGCAGCACGAACATTGTGCAATGAACGGCGATGATGATGATGATATCGAGAATCATGATGATGGGGATGGGTGGTAGGATTCTCAGAATCCGGAATTGGAATAGTTGAAATGCAAAACAGCATGTGATGATGACAACGTATCTGCGAGTGCGAGCATTGCGATAGTTGCGAGCGACGACATTGCGAACGACAGCGGCGAAGGCATGTGAGTTCATTGTGATGATTGTTTCAATGATGGATGTGAATGGAGAGCAAGAGCGTAAAACATCACTCTTTATACCTTTTCGGTTCTCGGCACGGTTTCCAATCAATCGATATTTTCATCGTCAGTCTGACTCGTTCGACTGTCATGCAGTTGTAATTGTGACTCGAATAGAATTCTGAGTCATGCTGTGTAAGCGCAGGGTGAACGGATGTGTAGCGTGGGAAATTCTAATTGCATCCAGTGCAATGTCAAGAATAGACCTTGGTTTTCACGTGCGAGTAGATTTCGCATAGCTTTCAATGCGCAAGGCATTTCAGGTTTTGACCTTGTAAGCATGAATCAACGATGTAATTCACCTTGTGTTCGTCATGGGATATGGAAGCTTCAAGCGTATAGCGTTCCGACCAATCAGATTTGCGATTGTGTAAGGTTCTAACCTTGTAAGAAAGGTTTCCTTGGATTGTATCAACACGTTTCTCGAGTGTGTCAATGAGAATTGCAGCAGCGAGTGCTAAAGCGAGTGGTGATGAGCGTGAAGATTGTGAAATCCTCAGAAATGCGCGTTCTCGGTAGAGATTTGGGTTCTTCAAGCGACTGCAGCTTGGAATTTGGGCGAGAGAAAGAGATTTTGAGCGAAGAAAATGATTATGGTTAACACCATTATCGTTCGTACCCTTGGTACTCTCTTGTACTCTTCACACTAGCGTGTTCATAGTGTGTCACTTGTCGTAACACCTGTCGTAACACTTGTGTTATTGCCATAACACTTTGTGTTCCTTGTGTCACTTCACGTTCCATTGGTGTTCATTGGTAACACATCTTCGTGTGCATTCCCGCAACACTTCATCGTGTCACTACCATTCCACTACCTCCTCTCTTTGGTTTGGATTCCAGACAAACCCTACGGAGAACCAGACCCTACGGTGAACCCACAGAGGAACTCTATGATTCTTTGGCCCGGTCGGCCTTCTAGATACTCGATGGAAGTAGGAGTTTCATGTGATCTTGACAATCCCCCCGGTAAAAAAATTTCACGGTTTCTGTAGGTTTCTTCACAGATAACCGAAACGACGAGTGGTTTGGGATTGTTCGAGCGATGAGCGACAACAGCTCAATGGAATTCGATTCCATACTTCGAGTGCTTGAGACAGCAACGAGGATTGATAGCGATGAGCGAAAGCAGCTCAATGGGTTTGAATCTCGGACAATGCTATTCAAGTAGCAATGAGCGGAAACAGCTCTGTCGATTTGGTTTCCAGACTACTCGGATTTCATGCACGTGGCAGCGGTGTGCGCAAACGTAACGAGCGAAAACAGCTCAACGAATTTTGATTCTAGACAGCGGGTGGCAAGAGTTTTGGATTCCAGACACGTTCAGGGATAACACCCTAGTAGAATAGACACTAGTGACAGCGTTCTTGACGCGATGTGTCGGTGACAACGATGATAAAGTCGTAAAGCTGTCTTTCAAGCTTGCTGACGACGATAGGGACAAGGGGGCGACTGGTAAACACAGTGTTCCGTTCCACTCGATGGAAGGAGTAAAAACGCGACGCTGAGTACGATGATGTTCGACATCATGAGGTGTTCGACAGTTATTAACTCAACGAAAGCAGTTGAAGTGTCGTGAACGCGGCAAACGGGGAAATCAAGTATCCAGTTCCACTCGATGGAAGGACAGAGGACGCGGCACGCTGATAAGCGGCGGGATTGCTCGACAAGTAGATACCTACTGTCAGCGATGACAAGGCGCGAAGACAGCGCAGGTACCCACTTGCGGTCGACAGTTGAGTGGCGTACTGGTGACGAGACGACTAGACGATAACGATAAAGTCGTAAAGCTATCTTTCAAGCTTGTAGATGTCGAGGGAGACGAAGTCGAGCGGCGGCGGCTCTTGCACGTGAGTTGCGATAACTCAGGGTATTGATCTTCTAAGTACTGCTAGAGTACTGCGCGTTGATTGTCCAAACCGGTATAGAAGACCAAGTGAGGTTCAACAGATCGTGAAGCTATCTTTCAGGCTTCGCGGGTGACGGCGGCGGAAGGCGCAACAGAGGTAGACACTCTAGTTGCCGAGGAATAGTTGCAGAGCAACAGCGACGATGTACAAGGTAGAGGTAGACACTCTAGCAGAGTCGCAAGACAGCGACGACGATGTACGCGGATAGGGATGTGGGGTGACGACGACGATGAATGGGTAACAGAAACTGGGCACTAAATGCTGACCCATGAGAAATGAAAAGCCAGAAGGCGAATTCGTGACGTCAACAGGTGATCACGCGAACCTGGATCATGTGTACACGCAAAGGCTATTGGTAATACCCAAGCGATCTCCAATGATCAAAGAGCCCCTTGTGCACTATGGGGAACAGCAACATTATCCTGTTTAGAACGGTGGACAGCCGTATGTGCAGCAGTGGGAACAGAGTTGCTTTCTCCGAGCGTGTCACGTACGCCAACGGTCAAACGACCAACTCTTTAGCCCTAGAGTCCGGGCAGTGTGATCAAGTTTATCCAAGTGTCATGACGCAGTCATCAACACTCGGTAGTGACTCTTTAGCTCACGACCAAAGCTAGGTAGGTCTGAGTATGTGGCGACGATGACGACATGTTGCGAACGCAGCAACAGTGATGACGATATGAGCTGGCTAGCAGCCTCGACAGTGACAAGGATGGTGAGCGCGACGACAGCGCAATAGATGACAGAGGTAAGCACTCTGCTGGGTTGTAAGACAGTGACGACGTACTGTTGCGATAGCAGCAACGATGAGCTCGATCTCGATGAGCATGTATGCGAACGATGGTGACGAGCTGACTGGCAGGCTCGACGATGTTGACAATGATGAGCTGACTTGCAAGCTCCACGACGACGACGACGATGACGTCGGATTTGCTGACCGAGTTATCTTCAGCGATGAGGACGATGGTGAGCTGACTGGCAGACTCAACGCGGACGACGATATGTTTTGCTGACCTAGTTATCTTCAGCGACGACGAAGCACGTTTCTCGATTGTGCTGGTACCCACTTGCGACGACGGTGAAGTGGCATACGATGGTGAGCTGACTAGCAGCAACGATGGCGAGGCGCGAACAAGCAGCGCAGGCACCCACTTGCGACGACGGTGCAGATGGCGTACAACGAGTGCGGCAGTGACGAGACACTGAGGCAAGGTGAATGTTTAATAGTCTTGTTCTAATGAAACGACTCAACTCAATCAAGAGCTAGCGCTATCATCAGACAACATGCCCTAGCGAAACCACATCAACTCAGTAACTAGAGCTGAGGATCAGACTAGGCAAGCAGGAGCGCTTGGCCCATGAAGTTCAAGAAGAGGAAACTCCAGGAGAACAAGACTGGAGAGCCAGTGCTTGTCAACCCGGGTTTATATACTATTGACAGTGTTTGTACATGTTGTGGCTAAACCTTAACTATATGACTAGTAAACCTTAACTATATAACTAGGTATGACTAGATATGAGTCATGGCGAGTAACAGCCAATAGCGTATATGACTAGGAAGCGATGAGTCAGCGTGAGTCAGTATTAGTCACGGTGAGTCATAATGAGTCAATAAGAGTCTGAGTCATGGTGACTCGGTATGAGTCATTGACAGTGGGGAAGATGTACAGCCACGCACAGCCACGTTACGTAAGCGAAAGGCTAGACCTAGCTGATGTCAGCAGGTCACGTGATGTGATCTTGATAAGATAAGATAACAGAAAAGGGAGAGAAAGCGACTAAGTCCAAAAGTGAAAGAGAAACGTAGTAAGCGTAGTGAAGTCCAGGAAAGACTAGGATAAGGAACTGAGCGTTCGTAACACCTTTTCTTATCATTGTACCATTTACCTTATCTATCTTTTCCTTTGTGTTTTCCTTATTCGGCTGTTGGTCTGTGCGCACTTCTCAATAGTATATAAGTAGCCCTGTACTTATCACAGACCCCAGTCTAATCCATTTGTTGCTTCACCACAATTAAGTTTTAGTACTCAGCTTAGTCTTTCACAAGGTCTAGTGTACCTAAGACCCGCTGTGTTGTGAGCAATCATAACACTTGGGACATGATACAGAGAGCCCAGGAGAATTGGCAATATTTTGTCCAGCATGTCTTCAACCGGGAATTAATTTACCTGAAGAGTGGAAAGACCTATACGACAGGTTTGCTTGTATTTTCTTTCTGGAGATACTATAAAGTGAACTAATTGGAATTTTATCAACCATAGTGAGCTTGTTTCTCTGCGCTATGTTGTGGATGGGAACTTTACGGTGCAGCATATGAACATGAAAAACCCCCAAAACAATATTGCTCTGGCAGATGGTTTAGGATATATGGTGAAGCAAGGTCCCTATAATGTTCACATCGCCAATGCCCCCAATCCGAAAGAGGTAAGTGATTGCTATGACATCATGAGAATCCGCAGTGTTATAACAGATTTGAAATAGAAATCAGAAAGCCATAATCATCGTGCTGTAAACGCAACAAATGCTAGCTGATCTAATCTTCGAGCGACAGGAATAGGAGCAACTGCATGCACCAGGCATGGTTAGTATTTAAAAGTCCAGTTAAGTTAAGTTTTTGTACCTCTTTTGACAAAACTGTAACTGTAACTGGTTATCAATTTCGGCAAAATCAGTTTAACTGAACTGAAACTCTACATAACTGTCATATCAGTTATGGTCCAGTTTGTGACCAGTTTTTTTGTAATCACTGGACAAACATTAGACCTGATTTTTAGCTTTAAAATGACCCCTGAATCATGTGATTTGGTTCAGTCCTTGAGAGGATATGCTCATTTTATTATATTATCATGATTATCATATGTTTTGGTGGATATAGCATTGGAATGGAGGTCAAGTTAAGTAAAATACAAGCAAATATGTAATCTCAGTAGTGCAAATTAACATGTATATTTGAGTAGAGTGTGTCTCAATCAGTAATTTCATCAATTTACTTCAATATTCAGAAAGAAAGTCAAATAAGGTCGGAAAAATGTGTAAAAAATCAGGAAAAAGAGTGGTAGATGACCATACATAGGTTATTATTTATAACCAGTTAGAATTTTTCACTCGGTTTCAGTTATATTTCGCTCCAGTTAAGTTAAGTTTTGGTTTTTTTTCCAGTTATATAACTGGACTTTTAAACACTACGTGCAGCGGCCTCGCGGTGACGCCACTCTTGTAGCTGTTGATTATGAACAAGACAACAGCAATTAGCGTCCTCATCGGACACCCCCTCACATAGACACTGCCGACCCTCCATATTTCGTGCTCAATGTGTTGCCACAATCTCATCGGAATTGCAGGGGGAGCAAGATGGACGACCTGTACATTTTGATGAGGGCGCATAATCCGCTGGAACACCAGATAGGAAGGAAGACACGAGCAATTAGCGTGCAACCACAGCAAGTTAATCAGCGCATCACAATGCTGTCCACTCCTGAAGATCAAACCATGTGCCCGGGCTAACGTGTGAAGGTGTTCACAAGTGAAGAACTGATATTGCTCAACCAATTCATTTACATGATTGGTAAACACTGGCAACAATGGGCCAATAGGGAAAATGGATTGCGGGTCCAAATCAACCAAATGTATGCCAACGAACTGGAAATCACGATGCAACACCTCATACCCGACGTGTGATTGGCTCAAATGATCCACAAAATCACAGAGTTGACGAACATGTGATGGATGAGACACTGTCGATAGGTCAGATAACACAAAGACGAAGAACAGCAGAAACCCACTCAGTAAGCGAGGGATGAGAAAAGCAACTTGGTCTCCATGAAATGTCCCGAACATGAAGCAAAAGAAATGGATAGCGGAGCGCTTTTAGAGATCACAGTATAGGGGCGAGATGTCTCAAATGGTGACGAAGACGACAAATAGGAGGGAAGAGTCTCAGGAGCGTTGATGACAAAGACGGTAAAACGGACCGACATCCCATTGTCGGACGCACAATTTTGAAAGTGAGACCTGGACCACTTTCGGGTCCAGGAATGTAACTCAGAGAGTGTATATACATGATTGAATGAATTCTATGACATGTCAATCAATATTGTCATTGGCTAACTTCAATATTCATCAAAAAACTCAAATAACATCCATAAAGGTCCAGAAAAATCAGGAAAAATCAGGAAAGATAGGGTATATATAGGGGGTGGCTGTGCATCGGTTGCAACTGGTTGCAACCAGTCTTTTTTCTGGTTGCAACTGCAGTCTTTTGATCTCAAATGCCAGTTGTGATCAGTTGCAGTCCAGTCCAGTTGCCAGTCTTCGTACCAGTTGTCAACTGGACTTCAAAACACTAGCTTTGATGGTTGCTTCATCAGAAAGACCAGCAGCATCCTTGAGGAATTCGACATCCTCAAGGTAATGAGGTAACAGAGATGAAGTTTTGCTGTCAAACTTGGGAGTGTTTTGTGTACCCCAAAGAGGCATCTGAAAGGTGTTTTGTGCCATGGGGGCGACTGGATTGTTAGTGCTTGATGCAGGTGGGATAGGATACACAACAGGGTGTTGTCTGAAGTGCAGAATAACTTTTGAGATGTTTTGGGATTGGTATTGAGAAGGCTGGAAGAGGAAGGACAGAGAGGCGTCCGAGGAAGAAGAGGAAGATAATCGTGAGTGAGGCCCAGATGATGGTTGATATAGTGTCGGGTTAATCAGCAACAGATTCAGGGGTGATCTGGACAGCGGAGTAAGAGATGATAAAGATAGATCTGGGAATAGTAATTCCTGATTGGCGTGATGCGGTGGTGTTGATGTTGAGAAGGCACCTGGAATATTGAAGGTTAAAAGGCTAGGGCTATCAGGTTCCTGGTGCACTGCCGATGTCAAAACATGTGGGCTAATAATAGAAGAGACAGGAACAGATGAACTGTCAAAGGAGGATAGCGGACTGGCAAACAGTGATGGTGGGCCAGTTCCACATTGATATTGGTTGGACTGATTGATGTGGGAGTCCAGTCCAACCAGAATGAAGAAATCTGATTCAGACAGATTGAGATTGCGAAATCAGGAGAGAAGATCTTGTAATTCTTGACGCTGGGTGGTAGGCCTTAGCGTCCTACTCGTTAAAGCTCCAGATCCCCTCGTGGTGGGCTCCAGTTGTAAAGATGGAACAGTCCTGGGAAGCAGGACTATAGGTAAAGTTAAGAAGGGTATGATAGTGCGTCCCAAGGGAAAGCGATTGGGCAAGAGAGTAGGACGATGGAAAGTTGGTCGATGGATCCCAATAGGTATGCAAGGATACTCTTCCTAGATAGTCCTCAGAGTCCTGTGAAGGGCCGAGGGTAACAAAAAGGATAGGGAACGAAGGATAATGATCGTAAGGTGCGGATAGATCGTAGACTTCATATAAGTCGATAACGGTGACGGATGAGCGGACAGACGGACATTTCTTAAGACTTTTAGACATGAAGGGCAGAGAAGAAAGTGATATTCAAGTGCCTGATTACAGACTTTTATATAGGCCGGGCATTCCCGAGACTTGTTAGGTATACGTATGACGAACAGAATAGTAGTTCGAACATAAGGAAATGTAGTCCAATGAATATGGGATAGTTCGGTGCACAGGTAGTACCGTAGATAGCAAAAGAATAAATGAACAGGGAAATAGAAATATGCATCAACTAATCCTGGACAACTGGAACTTGAGAACTCGTTGATGCGACTGTGATAGGACTCGGACTGACGGTGTATAAAGGGCTATGAACTCAGACTGGAATGTATAATGATCAGGACTGAGTAGGGAAGGAGTACGATAGGAGGTGGCGATGTGGGCAAGGTTGGTAGAGTCGAGGGATGAAGCCCTGTAGGCGCAGGGAACCGAAGCACTCTACAACGGTTCACACGCCATAGAGATATGACTATTTCAAAACAGCATGTTCTTTTGTAGTGATACCTCAGACAGTATCAAGTTATGTGTGAAGGCAAGACCCCAATCATAAACTCAATTCTGAACACAGACTAATGAAGTATACATAAATATGTGACTTGGAGAGTGTAAATACATGATAGAATGAATTCTTTGACATGTTGATCAATATTGTCATTGACTAACCTCAATATTTCTTCTAAAAATCAAATAAGGTCCATAAAGATCAGGAAAAATCAGGAAAAATCAGGGGAAATAGGGTAATACATAGGGGGTAGCTGTGCATCGGTTGTGACCAGTTGCGACCAGTCTTTTTTGGTCTTTGGATTTCTGCCAAAACCAAAGACCAGGACCAAGACCACCGAAGACTGAATCTATAAAAGACCAAAATGTCTGTCACTGTCAATCTGGTCCAGTCTGGTCCTTGGTCTTTTGTCGGTCTTAGGATTGGACTTTGAAACACTACAAATAGCAGGGCTCCATATAGGCTTTAATGGCCTACATAAAGGCCTACTATTTGATGCTATAGAGCACTATTTGTATGTCATTTGGCACTATTTGACAAGGGACTTTTCACTTTCTGCCATATGCTTCAAATGACGAATATAGTTTTAAATAGTATAAAATAGCCGAATAAGGCAATCACAAAGGAAAAGATAGATAAGGTAAAGGGGACGATGATAAGAAAAGGTACCAGGCACGGATTAGGGTCTAGGCCATGACATCATTGCTGACTTATCTAAGTCTGGACCTTTGTCACGTGACCTGATTATGTAATAGTTTATGTAATGCTACAGGGACTACCAGAGCGGATAAAGATGAATCCGACTTGACCCCTAACGTGTAGACAAAGTCCAGTGTTCAAATACCGTTGTAGGCAAAAGTTTGAAAAGTTTTTAAATACTATAACAGGTTGTAGTTGTTGGTAGTGCCAAAGTTGAAACTCCATGTTATGGACAAGCGAGTGAAATCTGGTGATGTTGAAATGGTCCCTGATCCCCAGTTGATCAGAGAGGAAAATAGATTTGTGTTTGTGAAAGAGATCCAAAGCTTTCTCCATCCACTTCAACCAGTCGTCATTGTGAGTGGAGTATTGAGCAAGGTAGACAAAGTCTAGGAGGGTGCAGTAGCACATCACCACTTGAGAGGGTACTTTGCCGCCAAGGAGGCCCAGCAGAATGTGGGCCATGTCCTTCTGCTCCTTGCCGGCAATCTAGGAGAGCTTTGACCAGCCAGACTTGAAATGGTGAACTTGTGACTGGCACATGCTCACCCTCCACCACCCCATCTTGTTTTGACAGTGACAACAACATGTTGTGCCACACCCACAACCATTTCGAACAGTGATGCAAACCTCAATATTAATGGCAGCACTAGTACTCATCACCTTGTGGCCCTCACCACACCCTTGTTTTGTCGCTGTTCTGTCTGACATTCTCAATAAATATTCTTCATCATGTTTTGTGTCATACTCTCACTGCCTGAATCCTATCTGTACCTAGTCTAAGTGCTTACAATCTTATATTTGACTGTCCTCGTATAGTAAAATCAGTTCCATAAGCCGAAAAGACTCATGAGATGAAGATTAGTATTGTAGTGGCTAATTTAACTAGTCAAATAATCTAGCTTGTTGAGCTAAACACCAAAAATAAGTCAAATTAGATAGGATTAGACTTTGCCTAATTTACACTGCCAAATCTTGTAAGGGTTCTACTGAGGCTTAGCGTGAATTAGGTTCGCGAAGGGGCAAGGCAGGGTTCGGTAAGGAAATTCTGGCATATGTACTGCCATCCATAACAAATAGATACAATTTGCCTCAGACCGCCGGTAGAGCTGTTGCTGGGTTCTGAGGTCTGTTATGATCTCTCACAACACAGCGGGGACTTTAGGCAACACTAAGCCTATGCGAAGGATATGCTGAGTACTAAAGCTTAATGACGGTGAAGTCACAAATGGATTAGACTGAGGTCTGTGATAAGTACAGGGCTACTTATATACTACTGAGAAGTGCGCACAGACCAACAGCCGAATAAGGAAAACACAAAGGAAAAGATAGATAAGGTAAAGGGGACGATGATAAGAAAAGGTACCAGGCACGGATTAGGGTCTAGGCCATGACATCATTGCTGACTCATCTAAGTCTGGACCTTTGTCACGTGACCTGATTATGTAACAGTTTATGTAATGCTACAGGGACTACCGGAGCGGATTAAGATGAATCCGGCTTGACCCCTAAGTTGTAGACAAAGTCCAGAGTTCGAATACCGTTGTAGGCAAAAGTTTGAAAAGTTTTTAAATACTATAACAAGATCGGACTGAGGTTGGGCTGAGCATGGTATCTATGGTAAATCTATCTATGTCAAGCACTAGTGCCAATACCTTGATGACACACAGTCAACATGATGGGTGCCCAATGCCAGCAATAAGCTCAAAATAATGTTATTATGCTGTAGCTAAGTACACTCGGATCCCATATACCAATGGGAAACAGGAACTCGTCCGTGCCATGCCATTCCACTCATGGGCTCTCCTGTGCGCTCTCGCATTCATGTCGCGCCATGGGCCACGTACATCATCGGACCAGGGTCGTTTTGCTGCGTGTTTGGGTCTGGGCTCATTTGTGGTGCCCATTGGCCTGTTTCAATGTATACAAGTTAGTAGAGCCTGAGGTGTGGGGTAGATTTGTTCACTTACTACCTTGGCACTATGTTGCGGCGAGAAAATGAGTGCTGCGAGAGACTCAGAGTTGACATTGACGTTGATGTTGAAGTTGAACAGTTGAACTGTTGACAGCGCACAAGTCACATGACACGCGCAACTCAAATTTCGACAAGTCCAAAATTCTTCAAATCATTAGGAAACAAAGGCTACATTTTTTGGATTGCCTTCATCACTTTGCTTGAGAATTCCTCAATTGATACATGATAGTTATCATAATGTATCATCATGTTTTATATTACTTCACATCTGACACCTGAAAGAAGAAGGTCACCCATGTGTTTCTCCCAATGTTGGGCAAGCCTCAGCACTATGTCGTGCAAACATAGTTACTAAACCTTTGTACCACAATGCTCTGTGGTTTATTGGTGGCTTTGGTAACCACAGGTGAACCTCAGGCGGATAACGGATACTGTACGTACGCATGTTGACGATCGACAGCCGTTCACACAAATGTGCCCCCTGTGCTCTGTAGGGACTTGTTTGCCACTGTGTGGGGGATCTCTCAGGAAATTCTGGCATATACCCGGTGAATGCCTTGAACATTTGGGCGTGTACTGATGATTGCCCTCAGCTGCACTATTAGAAGGTCACCCTTCTAATATTCACTTTCTGGGGGGGCATGGCCAGTTTCAAGTGCTTCAAGTGGATTGTAAACCAAGCTGACCAATGTCATCTGGAATCCAATCTTCAAGAATCTGTCATGAGCCACACACTTCACCTCCAGTGAATGCTATCTGTTTTTGTACACTTTGTCACACTGTTGAATGAATCCCTAGGCCTACCCAAATCAGACAGAAAACACATGGTATTTATTCCCCTTGGTGGTGAACGCCTCTCCTAGAATAACTCTAGCTTCTGGATTGTACCTCTCTTCCCTTTCCTCTGATACCCCACAAACCCCAGTTTGTCTTGACCATTACTCGTGGATCAAAGTCAGCGACCTCCCATTTCTCGCTTCTAAATGTGTTTTCTCCCGGAGTAATAACCCATTCAAACTCGCCAGCAACGTCAGGAACTCGGTCAAGAGAGCGGACATCCCTCTCAACATCTGCTGGAGAAAAACCTGTGACGAAAATAGCACACCTGCTAGCGAGAAGCGCAGGGATAACAGGACCCCACTCCGTAGGAGAAGCGATTTGCAGACAAGGTTTTCCATCAAGCTCTGAAACGGACAACGGGGACGGGAATCCAAAGCCTGGGGAGAAAAAGAAGAAAACATCGGTATACGGATCAAGAGTATCTTGGAACTGTGCGTGGACTTCCGCATAATTGGCCTGCATGCCCGTGATTGTGAGCTGCGGAGAGTAGGGAACAGTGTACGAAGGAACCCCGTAGAGCTCGAGCGAGGAACGGGTTCGTTTCAAAGGAGCTATCGGTTTCGGAGTAGGAGGCTCGTAGACGTTAGGAAGGTATAACGGCGGTTTCTCTTGCTCTGCAGGATTTTTTGGCGTAGGGGAGACGTGCTCCGGGGATTGAGTAGATGTATCAGCCTTTGAACCCGAGTCGTTTCGGGGACGTGGAAGAGACACCTGTGGCCCGATAAAGTAAAGATGAAAATGACAGGACGGGAATAGCAGGCAAAGTTGCTCCCAGACATGAGGGGGAAGCGAAGACTCTGCGCGGGCCCCTAGAATGAAAACCCTGATCTGGGGTTTAGAGATGCCAGCCTCTTCAGTGTCCGGAGCACCAGGAGGTACGTGAAGTGTCATGCGCAGTGCTGGGGGCGTGGCACTGAACAAATATATCACGGGTTTCTTTTAGTAAGCTTACCTGCCAAAGATCGACTACCTTCAGGTGTGACACGATGATTGTTCAGGGTCAATCCACTGTTCTGATGGAGGACGGATCCCATTGTCAGGGGATAGGTAAGCAACTTGCTGGCATGCCTCCTCGACTGTTCTGTATCCATCGAGGGGAAACCACGCGTGTACCAAAATAGATCCCAATTAGCAAACGAAACAGCCTCCTCGTACGCTTGAGGTCCTTGATCAGAGCGGATATATCAGCTTTGAAAGATTGAAACCCGTGAAGGAACCTGCCTGGAAGCTCGAACTCGGACATTCTTCTGCCACTGCGAAGATCGTGTTCATCCTCGTTGACCTCCCTCAGACGCGAACAAAACTTGGAATGCTCCTCGTCTACCTCCCAGTGTTCCTTGCTGCAATGAGATGGCCATCCACAGTCAGGACACTCGAACTTGACTCGTAAAGGTTTCTCTGTTGTGGCAGCAGGTACGTGCTCGCACTTGCTAGCTGCACAAACCGGACAAGGAGCGAGAGAGCGGACGGTTTCTCCTCTAGCATTTACCGCAGGACACGGAGATTCTGAAAACGGGTGGAAGAGGTCATCCTCCGCGAGAAGTGTGGTTGCTCCATGCGTGGGGGATTTGCGCTTTCGAAAGATGTTCAGGAAATGCCTCCGGCTGCAGGCTTGTTGAAAGGGAGTATTGCAAGAACGGAGACTCAGCGGAGCAGTGAAGAGAGTCCGAAATGTTGGACCGGAACGACACAGATACATGATCAAAAATATTGGGTGTCCACAAGGGTGTCAAGTTCCAAATGGTGACGATGAGAATTACATAAGCATCTCCAGCAAAATCTACGCCGTCGAATACTTGTAAAACTACCACTACCATGGCGGCAAGAACGGCTACGATTTCCAGAAAAACTAACGAAACCCAAATCGATGTGTCCATCAATCTAGACTGCGCCCCTGGATCTAGCCATGCGCAGAACATCGACATTTCGACTGGCATCGGCTTTTTGGACCACGTAGGTCTCCAGCAATCCCTCTGGGAGTGGACTGATTGGACCACCACAGATGTATCATGCACTGGCGAAGCATGGTGGGATGTCGTTGACCATGAAATGCAAAGGAGATCTTTGGATTGATGACCATCACACTGCAGATAAGTAGTCCTGATCATTAGAGAATACCAAGGGTCTTAGTGTCAGTACACAAGATAGCGCGATTGCACTCGGAGCTGCATTTAAACAAGCCCTTGGTGAGGTGAAAGGTATCAGGCGGTATGGGACGGGCTTTGCGCCTCTTGATGAAGTGCATATGCAATTACTGAGGATGCTTTCTTGTCATTGAACACCCCTTTGCACAGGCACTCTCACGAGCAGTGATCGACATTTGCTCTCGTCCATATTGCGTCACTGATCTCGGGCTGAAGCGCGAGAAGATTGGTGACCTCTCGACAGAGATGATCCCTCACATATTCTATTCCTTCGCAATTGCAGCTGGTGTGACACTTCATGTTGACGTCCTTCGCGGAGAAAATGACCACCATCGGTATGCTCTCATTTGCAAATCTGTACCAATTAACTGCTACTCTCCGTAGTTCCGAATCCGCATTCAAAGCTCTGGCGTTGGCAATTAAACAAGCCATTGAGCGGACAGGCGGCAATGAAATACCCAGTACGAAGGGGGTACTCTGATCCCCTCACCCGTGGTCATAAACACGCGGAAGGATCAGTTAGTCAGAATGCGCGTCAAGCAATGCTTTACGTACTCCTACGAGATGAACGGACTAAGATGCATAACATAAATGTATCTGACAAGCTACATATAGCACAAATGCCGTCTGCTGAGCGATCATTCAGGACCAGAAAATGCACCTCTTCTCTGGCGGAGGGTTCAGCTGTGCAAGCGTAAACAAGGGTATGTAAATTCTAAGAATTAGATCATGTACGAACCTTGGCCCACTTAGAGCATTTGAATGCTTCGGCAAATTCGGGTATATTAAAGATAGTGCCCTCCGTACGATAGCGGTTTGGTGAATGAGGATCGGTGCGAACACGCTGTACCTAGTACCAAAGAGTGTTCAGCAGTGGGCACGAGCAAAGACAAGCTTTACAAACCGCGTCCGCGGGTCGGTTATGCATGGCCCAAGTGCGTGCGAAAGAAATGAAAAACAATTGATCTCTGCAGATGATCAACGTCTGTTGAATGGATGAGAATGGTGACTCACCTAGTGAAGTCCAACCCTGGGAGGAGGTATTCATGCCCAGCGTCATATGAATCTTCGTACTGGGCTTTCCAAGCTCGGTAGGCTTGAATAAGACCGCTGTCGCCGATATTCTCCCCGGAGGTGCTGAGAGGTCGGGATCAGCAACTATCGATACTCACGTGATAGTCAAACCAACAGATTGCCCTACGAAACTCAGTTAAAATGGCAAGTAAGGACTAGCTTAGATACTTACATTGACATGCACAACACCTCCTTTGCCGTCGTCGACGGTGTAGGCTGGCTCAACGTAAATACCAAATCCGATGTAGAAATATGTAGACCGACCAGAATACTGATGAACGATGCAGTCTTGACGGATCTGATAAGCATCGCTTGTCTGACGAGTCCACCACTCTTCGAGTTTCCCATCCTGGTTATAAAGTCTGCCAGCCGAATCGAAGGCGTGCTGGTCGCGGATAAATCGCCGCTTTAAGAGGAAGACGGTGGAACTTACCGTGAGCTCGTGCGCGGCGACCATGCCGAAAGAACCGTAGGATAAATATCCTGGCCTGAAACAGAGTGAGAGTAGAATATCCCATGCGCGCAACTACTCACCAGTCAAGAGAGAAAAACGGTGGCTGAAGAATGCCAGCTGGGAACACGATCTGGCCAAAAGCACTTGAATCGCAGAAGCCAAATAACGGGTAAGTTACGTACTTCATTGCCTGTTGGGTTGTAGTATGCATTCACAGTCGCTGGTGTCATTTCCCACTCGTCAAGATTTCTGGATTTTCCTAGCTTTTGCCACATCTTGTAGACATCAGAAGCTCTAGGGAAGAAAGTCAGATGGATTACTCCGGGCCAAGAGTGTAGACTGACCCAGCGCTGAGCATATTCTCGAAGAACGTATCGACGTGAACCTTAACGAGCGTGTAATAGCTCACGAGAGAGCGAGCGTCTCGGGTGTCCGGAGAAAGCGGGAATCCAACTTTCTTTCGGATTGCCTCGGCCTTGCCGCGGGCTTTGCGAGCCGATTCCTCGTCCATCCATTCAATGCGTTCCAGAGATTTCTCGAAGGCCGCGACAATGTCTGCATGACGGAATTGGAAGATGAGATGAATAAAGCCTAAAGTTGAAGCGTACTTGATATGATCTCAGCGGCGTTCTCCCTCGAGTCTCCGGGGAACGTCGCATTGACGAAGTACCTGCCTGTGGCGAACCCCATAGCAGCTTCCACCTCACGCATGCAAAATTCGGATCGCTCCCCAATTGCCCCTGGTTTGAGTCCATTGAGAACTTCCTGCAATTGTCGTACTGCCTTCCATGCTTCTGTCGTCGTTCCCAGATTGGGAGCAAATTCCAGAGCAGCGCGAACAACGAGATAAGCTTCAATGACGTCAGAAGGTGTACGCTCCAGAATTCGGGACAATGAGCTGGGATACGGCTTGTAAGTGACAATCACTCGACTCGGGAAAAAACGGGGAGTGAATGTGGCAAAGTAGTCCGGGAAGTTGATTTGTGGTAGCGCGGATTTGAGGGTATTCATGTTGGTAGGATTGTACGTGCCGAAGGGGTCTTGCTGTAATTTATCTAGATCTAAGGTGGCGTCTGCAATCTCTGCCTCGAATTTGACGACCTGCCGGGCAAGCTCGTGTGCCCTGAGGAAAGGGTCCTCGGCCGGTTTGCGACTATCACCGTCTTCGCCATCTTCGCCGTCCCATGGTGGCCAGGGCCAGGGAGGCCAAAGACGTTCCTCGTCTTCCAACTGATCGGTTTGGAGGGCAATGCGCATGCGCTCGGCCGTGGGATCTGCTCCGTGCACGACTTCGTCATCGCGTAAAGTCACCAACAATCGTTCGATGACATCTTCATAAACACTGAGCACTCCCTGTTCCTTGTAGTACTCCTGATAGCTGTTTAAAAGCAAACAAAAGAATGAAATGACCCACAGCACACCTTGGATGGCAATCCCAAAGTAGGCTGAGTGAACCAAAGAGTCATTGCGTTGGGGTCAACGCCTGCGTCGCCGTCAACGAAGAACTCGAACAAAGCGTCAACACCTGTAGGAAAGCTCTAAGTATCTCTTGACTGGTGTGAAACGACAATCACCTCTGGAATGCATGTAACCTAGGGCATTGGACAACCCCTGCCTTGGATTCATGACCGCGAAATCAACGCGTTTTCCGCGGTATATCTTGCGAATGTTGTTGACGAATTGCTGCAAGGGTGCTTGACCAAGGTAGTCGAGCTTCGCCTCGTCCATACATGACACATAGAGAGTGCGGAGTTTGCGGAGCAGCTGATCGTCCCACGAATTATCGTCGATGGATGTGTCGGACTCGAGGAGTTTCTGAATAACTCGCCCATTTTGTTCTGCGAGAACGGAGAAGGAGTTGATGGCACCCTTATCCCCGGGAATGGGATGAGATGCGATCCAACCACCGTCTGTTTGTTGTTCAATATTGAAGATTTGCTGGGCATACACTTTACTCACTGGCAAACTCATAGAAGTTCTCGCATGGATCATAAGAGGTATCTAGAGAAGCGAGGATTGATGCCGAGAGAATGATGCATTCCTTGGTGAGACACGTCTCCTAGTAGTCATGGAATCAACATTATTGAACAAAGGGCATGTCATAGAATTTTACCTTTGGCGGTCCCGGCTGAGGCATCTCTGGCGGACCGGTTGGTTCGGGGCCAACAATGACGGTGCGCGTAACATGATCAGTGGTCGTATAGGTAGAAACGGATGTGTAGACTGCGGTGGTGGTAGCTGTCTTAGTAGAGGTTGCTGTGGTAGTGGTGATATCAAAAACAGTTGAGACCGCAGTGGAGACAGCGGTGGTGGTGGTCGCGGAAATCAAGGTGGTGGCAGCAGTGGTAGTATATGTGACAGTCAGAGTTTCTGTCTCGGTCTGCGTACCATTACCTCCATGGCCATCTCCGCCTCCTCCATTACGGCCATTCCTAAGGTTGAGTTTGTGTTGGGCACCAGCGAATAAGCCGATGAAGACGGAGCTAATGAGCAAGAGGATGAGAACTTCGACAAGAAGGACCTTTGTGAGGCCGGTAAGGGGTTCGTGTACAGCGTCTGTCAGACGACCAGTTAAGGAACGCCGAGGGGAAGGGGGATCCGGCGGGTCTTGGTCTGCATGATGGTCTCCACTGTTTAAGAGAGGTGCTGCCTCTGAGGTGGGGCTGAGTAACTTAGAAGCGTTAGCGGAAACGAGAGCGTACCATGATCCCTCGAGTTTGGGGACCGGTCCGCCATGGTGACGGTAAAAGATGATGCGACGAAACAGCGAGAAGGGACTTTAAGTACTTGAGGTTGGCTGTGAATGCGTGCTCGCCGTACGTTCTCCACGCGGCGTGCGAACAGGAATGGATCGCAAGACAATCGCAAACAAGCGCGACAGCCTAGTCCCAATCCAATCTAGTAGACAGCGTGCATGAACGACGATAACCAGTGTAGTAGTAAGTGTAATGTGGATTTGATAGGCATTTGAATGGTTGTAGTATGTAGTAACCAGATGGTACCACAAGGACGCATGCCACAAGCATGACACGCCACGCGGTTTGACGCGACGCGTCAATAGGACTTGAGGAAGTTGAGGAAGACCTTGTACATCGCTTGTACATATACGATACATACAGCACCAGTACATCCTCGATCGGTATAGTCCCTGCCACCACGAGAATGGTATATTTTCCTCCCCCACAATTGGCTTCCGCTTCACGGCCATCCTACGGAGAAGCCTACAGCAACATCCTCGCCGCCCACCGTCGCTCGCCCCTCACGTCCGCGTCGTCTGTCATCATCTTAGTTGCTCCAGATGTCGACGCATTATGCGCCGCAAAGATGCTTGCAGAACTGCTCAAGCATGACGATGTAATGCACAGAATCATTCCTGTCTCAGGCGTTGCGGAACTGGAAACCATGAAAGACGAGCTCGCTACCTATACCGATGTATGCATTCCCTATCCCATGTTGCCTTCTCTGCTTGACACCTGTTAGCTTCACACCCTCGTTCTCCTCAATATGGGCGCTATCTTAGACCTTCCCTCCCCGATGTGGTTTGGGGATTTCACAACCAAACTAACAGTTCATGTAATCGACTCGACTCGACCCCAGAATCTGGGAAGTTTATTCGGCGGTGGTGACATCAGTGATCGCATCGTCATTTGGGATGATGGTGAGGTTGAGAACATGCAAGCACAAAGGAAAGCCTGGGAAGCACTAGAAGTCTGTCCTCTCGAGTTATACCCAGCCTCCAGACTGACCGATCCTCCAGTATGAGCCAGAACCTGACTCAGATGACGACTGCGATGATTCAGATCTAGATTCGGAAAACGGTATTCTCTCACAAGAAGACGGAGGACTGGATGAGGACTTGCCTGAAGGTGGTCAATCACGGAAGCGCAAATCTCACGATGTCACTCAAAACGGAGGGAAACGCCTCAAACTAGACGATGTGAGTCCGGTTCGCTTTTTTGCTGGTTTCCGGTTGACACCCTCATCAGCAACCGAGCCGAATGTCGCGAGAACAGCGCGCGACATATCAAGCAGTCGTAGAAAAGCACTACATGAGCGGTTCGTGGTACGGACAGAGTGCCTCTGCAACAATCTACATCCTCGCCACTATCCTGGAGCGAGCTGACTGTAATCTTTTGTGGTATGTGTTTTCCTGTGGTATGGGGTACGAAAAGACAGTTATGCCTTGTTCCCATTGTTGTAGGCTCGCAATCCTCGGGCTAACATACCAGTATACAACTTCACGCATATCGCGCGACTTTTACGAGAAATACCACTCTATTTATCATGACGAAGTATCTCGTCTCGATCCACTCCCATTGGGAGTTGCCAGCAATGTCGATACCATAACCGCGCTCGGCCCGGACGATCTATCAATACGAGCTACCGACGAACTAAGATTCACTCTCCTCCGTCACTGGACCCTATACGATGCTATGTTTCACTCTAGTTATGTGGCCGGGAAACTTGGAATATGGAAAGAGCGTGGTCGAAAGCGTCTCACAGGCCTTCTCGCGAAAATGGGGTGAATCCGATGGTTTGACCCACTCTGTCGATGATCATTATCCACTAACCTATGCCCATCGCAGGTTTTCAATACCACAAACTCAGCAACTGTATTCTCATATGGACCTCGATCTGAAGCAGCAATTGCGATCCAAACTGGATGCTATCGCCCCCGAGTACGGTCTGGTCGAGCTTACATATCCGTCCTTCGTTCGCTGTTTCGGGTACCGAGCACCACCTCTAAGCGCAGCTGATGCTGTAGAAGCCGTCAGCGCACTTTTGGATGTAGCCGGTGGTGTAAGGATGGAGCTCGAGGCAGAAGGTGCCCGACATGGTGGAGAATGGTTTGGGGGTGGCCGGGTTTGGGAAGGGAGTAAAGACGCCGGTGATGAAGCTCATGCAACAAAAGTACGCGGAGATGGAACCAACAGTGGGGCTGTTGATGGAGAAAATCAAGAAGGCACAGGGGAGCGTCTGGAAGTACCGTGGTGGGTGAAGAATTTCTGGGCTGCCTATGATGCCCTCACTGAGTAAGTCATATTTTGTCTGTCTTCTCACCCGAAACAACTATAAATTTTAGTATCGTCCCTCTTCGGGATGCTCTTGCACTCTCAATGTCGCTTCATCGAGCTATCATCCGACAAGGAACCTCCATCATCGACAAGCAAGACATCCGCACAATGCGCTCTCATCGCGTTGTTGTTCTCTCCCAGGGACCTGATCTTGCACTCTTCGCCCATCCTGGTATCCTGTCACGGCTTGCGCTCTGGTTGATTGATGCACTCCGAGACAAGCTTCCGGGTACAAAATTTGCCCGGGGAAAAAAGAGTTTACCCCTTGTCCTCGCCTGTCTAAATGAAAAGACAGAAACATATATCGTTGTCGGCGTCATGGGCTCACTTGAGTTGGGGGATGTGATAAAGAAGTGAGTTCCACCGAATGCAATTCTTTGGTTTGAAGGCTTGACGTTCGTCCTTCAGCGAGTTTGGTCTCGCATTTATCAACGCCAAAGAACGGTGCAACGCCCGGTCCTCTCATAACTCGTTCAATACAAGCGTACTTGAGATTGAGCAGGAGGATTTGAAGGTGTTCCTCGAAGCACTCTGTGAGGTAAGCGAGGGGTATTGACCGAAGCTATGTACAGTGGTGTGTACTTGAAGCTTGAGCGCCCGAGCAACCACATTCGAAACTTCTCTTCACCAGCCACCAGTCCATGAGCGCACTGTTACCCACGACCTTATTCCCCAGAGCCCATCCAGAATCCAAATCCATGTCTAGGACAAATGTATATCAGAATATCGTTCCACGAGAGTTCAAGTAGATTATTCACCCTCCCTCTGAGCGCCTGGAGAAGTAATCGTAGTCAATGTTAACTGCAGCATGCAATCGATCGGTTATCAAAGGTGTTCAAATTGCATCGAAATCCTTACCGGCCATGGCTAAGATGAGCTAGCGAGACCAGTGAGCGACCGATTAATATCCGCAAGCCGACGAACCTACCGCTCTCTCCTCAACTGTCAGGGTCCTCAACCCGCTTGGCTTGTGCAGTATCACCTCGCTATTCTGGCCCAAGGGATATGACTGTTCCTCGGGCGCTTGAAAGGACACAGTATACTGCCCAGTGTCAGTAAAGATCTAGAAATCGATCAATCAATCGGTTCGATTCAAGGTATCTTGGCAACCGTTAGCTTACCTCCCTCCCAAACCCCCTAAACGCCCTGTCAACACTAGCGATATATCCGCCATGTGCATCCCGTAAGACAAAGTGCCATGCCCATAAACCTTCATCTACACGTGCGAACTGGTTGAAGATGGCGTCAGAGGAAGTAGGCTCGGGTAATGAATCCGAGCCGATGGTGGTGAGTATCCGCCGAGGGGTAGACCTATGATCATGGGCGTAGTTTTCGAGAATGGACAAATTTGAATGCCAATATTCGACAGCATCAGATGAGATGACGGTGGGGAATCCGGTTACGTGGTTAGTGAACCAGAATGAAATTTACAAATAATTGTTGTTAATAAAAGTCGGGGATGAGAAACATACCATGACCCCACAAGCACACCCGGTAGGAGATCCCATCAGCATATAGTAGATGCGAAGGAGAGGTTGATACGGTGAGTCGAATGATACATTGCAAAAGAAGTGGTTTCCACGAACACACAAGGGATTGATGACCAGCATGGATCAATAATTGTAAATGAAATGAAAGATATGGCCCATGACGAGCCCCAATCATTGGATACGCATGGATTGAAAGAAGGTTTCGTTATGGGCACATTCAAGTTAGAGAGGAACCATGATGAACGGAGGAATTGTGGAGATAGGAGAGAATTGAAGCCACGTTGTCACGAAACGTCGAGGGCCCCCGTGTGATTAGACCGCATTGGATCACAGGAAGATTTCCCAAAGAATCGCGCATAACAGTATCAGTGAGAGTATTTGTTGGTAGAGGCGAGATCACGATTCGACCAGGTGGCATGGCACCGTCATCAGATAAAGATTCAAGAAGAGGAACGAGTAAAAGCGAATCAGCACAGTCAGAGCTGCACGGGGTAGTATCCACGTACCGCAGGAATAAATTGTACCTCCTCCTCCAAAGATGCCACTCTTGCTGCACTTCTGCGAATGTATCGAGAATTGTCTCGCCCTCTGGAGAGTAATCCTTGGGGCACTGAACGAACATGCGAGAGTTTATCCATGCAAATGGGCGACGAATCTGAAAGTAGGGAAATCACCATGTCAAGGACTGAGGTGATGCTAATCGGGCTTTGGCACGTACCCAGAGGATTGGCGAACCTTCAAGATCCATGACCAGTGCTCGGAATGGTCTATGCGTCCTGAAAACCTGCCTTGCAAACATGGAGAGAAAGCCTCGTGGTTCCTCAGCAATGTATCCGAGCGTCTCTCCAGCTGGATTGGCTGTGCAAACGTCAGTCTGAAACGCAAGTCGTCGGTGAACAATCCATACATACTTATAACGTATCGGTTCGCCTGTTCAAATCCCATGAAGATATTAAGCATTTCGAGCTGTCTATTCAGGAGTGAAAACAGTCCGAAAGCGAGGCTGAACAAGTTTGACTACCTCGTGACGACAAGCTCGTCAGTGTTGGAAAGTAAACGCTTCAGGCCCGTCTCGGGATCAGTGGTAGGTCGGCGTGAGTTTGCCTGCCAGACTTGTGATGTGGGTTGTTCATCCGAGTCATCGTCTGAGGATGTCCGAGATAAGTCTTCCGAACGAGGCAGCCTACGGGAGGATGTAGCTCCTCGAGGGGGTCTGCCAAAGCCAGCGTTGCGCTGAGGAAACCGGGAAAGGGCATAGTATCGACATTGCTGGACTAAAGGCTGTGAGAGTGCGGTATGCTTAGGCAGTAGACGGCAGCACGCAGCAAGCGCAGCCATTTGGGCCCGACTCGTTTGAAGCGTGGTACTTACTAGTAGTACTACTGGTGGTGGTGGTAGACTAAGGTAGTGGTGTACTACTAGCTATACTACGGTAGTACTCTGATTCTGAATGGCATTTGCCAATGCAGGCCACCGTGGAAATCAGAAAGTTCTCCAATCTCGTACAGGTGCTTCGACAACTAGGAGTGTCATCTCAACCTGTAGGTCGTCCTCGCCCCGGACGCTACTAGTAACGATGTATATGAGGTCAACCATCATCCGCATCCCAAGGAACACACGGTCTGCAGCTACAGCCGCCAAAGCACAGGTAACTATCACCAGCTGTCGCCGCTACAAGAAATTCACGAATCAGCCATCTCCAAGGCAGGTTTTCCGGTCAGAAGCAAGCAGTGCTTCTGACCCCAGGGCTGTCCGACCTACTCTCATTTCCCGCAAGTCTCAGATACAGCTCAACAACCGTGGTCCCTTCCCTCCCAATGCCTCCAATCCTGGACTCACCTTGACCAGAGCTTCTCGCCTGCGAGACAGAGACAAGCAAAGATGGGGAAATCCAATGTTTAAGACCAAGCACGTTCGGACAGATCTCTATATCCCTACGACTGTTTCTGTCAGGGAGCTGGCCAACCTCTTGAACGTCCGCTTGGGTATGGATATCTTCCTCTGCCTGCCCGTCCACAATGATCCGATGTTTTCTTTCTCTTAAAGGTACACTTCAACGCAAAATGGAACAAGTGGGGATGTATGAACAATCTGAATATGATTATGGTTGGTCTTCTTTACTTTGTAATTCATCACGAGAATGATTTGGCCCCATAGTTTTGACCGCCGACTATGCCGCTTTACTTGTACAGGAATTCGGCCGGAATCCGATCATTAACGACGAAGCTGCATTCGACCTGCACGCACCGTATGTCTTTTTCTGCTTGTTCCCTTTCTTTCATTCTGAGCTTCCACTCTCCTTCGTACTTTCATTTCGTTTGACATTTCCGTCGGCGATCTTTCATAGACCACCCCACCCAAACCCTCAAGTTCTTCCTCCCCGCTCCCCCATTGTTGCCATAATGGGACATGTCGATCACGGAAAAACTACCCTTCTCGACAATCTTCGCTCATCCGCTGTTGCAGCCTCCGAAGCTGGTGGGATCACGCAGCACATTGGTGCTTTCTCTGTTCCTGTGCAGACGAGCGGTGACTTTTCATCGACGTCAAAGGAGGATGAGCGTCTGATCACGTTTCTCGACACTCCGGGACATGCTGCCTTCTCTGCCATGCGCGCACGGGGGGCTTCCGTCACTGACATCGTCGTCCTGGTGATTGCTGCTGATGATGGTATCATGCCGCAGACATTGGAAGTCATCGAGCTCGTCAATCGTGAGAAGGAAGCAGGTAGAATCGGAATGGTTGTTGCAATCAATAAAGTCGATAAACCTGAAGCCGATGTGGTAGGTGTTTTCTTCCCAGCCCCGCCGTCTGTGCAGACCCCATGCCCATCGTCTCTCACCTGTAGGATCAAACCAAACTTGCACTCTTTTCCGGCGGCGTCCCGCTAGAAGAGTATGGGGGCGATGTTCCTTGCGTCGCCGTCTCTGGCCTCATTGGAACCGGGTTGCCAGAGCTCGTGGAAACTCTCTCGTTAGTAGCTGATGTCATGGACCTTCGCGCAGAACACGACTGTTCCCCCGTTGGATATGTCCTTGAATCACGGATACTGAAAGGATTTGGGCAAGCACATTTACTCTATCTCGCATATTTTGATAAACGTGCTTACGCATGCTCACAGCCCTGTTGCAACCGTTCTTATGACTCGTGGTACACTCAGATCTGGAATACCTCTTCTTGCGGGAACGTCTCAGTGTGCGATTCGTCGCCTTCTGTCACCCTCCTTACAACCCGTGACCTCAGCTGGACCTGGTACCCCTGTTCTCGTCACTGGTTGGAAGTCCCTGCCCGCCGCGGGTGACGAGGTTCTATCGGGCAGCGAGGCGGATACCAAGAAGGCATGTATAAATCGAGAGCGCCGACGAGCCCTGCAGGACGTCCTTGGTGATGTCGAGGCAATAAATGCTGCACGACAGGCAGACAAAGAAAGAGAGAAGGAGGACAGAGAGAAGGAAGCTGCTTTGAGGGGGAAGAACAGGTACCGTTTATCACCGACAGTGGGCGAAGAGAGTTCCGTTCCAGATGCTCTCAAAAAGAAGTTTCTCCGAGTTGTTGTGAAGGGCGATGTCAGCGGGAGTGTAGAGGCGCTCGTTGGTGCAATCGAGGGTATTGGGAATAACCTCGCTGGTGTCAAAGTCGTCTCCACTGCCGTGGGAGATGTTAATGACTCAGATGTTATGATGGCCAAAGCTTCGGATGGTATGCTGCCTCTGAATCTTCTATGCATACTCTCACCTTATGTTACCATCTTTTGCAGCTATGGTTATCGCATTTTCCGTTCGCGTATCACGGGCCATCCGAGCTTCAGCTTCACAGAACGATGTCCCAATCTACACCTCCGAAATCATATACCGAGTCATGGACGACGTTCGGGATCGTGTCACCTCTCTCCTACCATGCACTTACGAGACCAAGGTCACTGGCGAGGCGAATGTGCTTCAGCTATTTGACATACAAATCAAAGGAAACACCAAAAAGATTGCTGGGTGTAGAGTCATCAACGGGATTTTACAACGGTCCAGTTCGGTACGAGTAGTAAGGGGAGGTACAGTCGTGCATGAAGGTGGGCAGCATTTTACTTGTCGTAGATGTCTCAGATAGTCGGCCTGACGTGATTCTAGGCTCCGTGAATGCGTTGAAACAGCTAAAGAAGGACGTGACTGAGGTTAGGAAAGGCTCTGAATGCGGTGTCAACCTTCAAGGCTTCGATGATCTCCAAGCAGGCGACTTGATACAGATGTTCCAGACGATAGAGCTACCAGGCGTCCTATAATACTTATCCACAACTTAGCTATCATATCGTATCACACATTCCTAGATTTTCACGAGTCATACCCAATATAGATTGCGATTCGAAAATGTTCATTTACAACTATGATTCTTGTTCTGTTCGTCGAATATGATCTCTTTTCCACCGATGGTACCAGTTCTGCCTCCAACCCCGAAGGTCAAACTGATGTTTCCAAGATCACGCGCTGTTTGCTCAAGGACAGTCCAGCTTCGGGTGTCCGACTTCTTCAGAATAACCTCGACTTTAGTCCCGAAAAACTTATAGGAAGACGCCTCAGGCTTAACCGAACCAAAGAGCTGGATTGTGCGCTTGAACCGCTTTTGAGCGGGCAAATACAGATCAAGATGAAGCTGTCAGCCCCGTAATGAATAAGACGATAAAACAGCATGAACCATTTCGCAAATGAAGTGCTAACCTGCGTCTCCTCAACTGTAACCTTGCTCCTTCCCTTGTCTGCCTGTTTTGCAAATACGGACACGTGCACCTCGTTCGGCGTCTGGTAATGATCGACACGGCACTCGGTGAGGAGCTGTTGGGTTTGGTGATGGCGTATCACAAAGGGATCAGATAACGGTCAGCGGCCCGATGACCACGTAATAAAAGTAGTGGTGCGCACCGGCTGTGGGGATGCACCCTCCTTCGGGACGAAAACATGGCGGCCTTTCTTGCATCCTTCGATCTTGAGGAATTCTTCAAACTCGAGGACACGCCGTTTACAGCATAGGTAACCCTAAGAACGGGAAGAGATACGGACCACGGTGTGCGGGGTGTGGAGCGACGTAAAGAACTGAGCGGCTCACCTTGCTTCCCTCGCGAAAGATGGGCTGGTGGGCACAGAGTTAGTTAGTTCGAATTGAGAAAATATAGGCACGGAAAATCGAGATCGATGGGGCAGGAAACTTGAAACGTACGGGTGCAGGGTGGTAGGTACAAACAGTGCCTTCGCCATCTCCGATACGGTTTTCGGCATCGCTCGAAAAAGCTACGCCGCAACCCTTACGTCTGCACTGAGTGCCAGGTGTAACGGACACACTCAAATCATCCTCCTCTTCTGATGGAGAGGGAATAACGGAATCAGTGGACGTTATCGGAGACACAGACGACTGCCAGTGCGTTGCTGGTGTCTGCGAAGGTGCCATGGAATAGATTTCCTTTCCTTCCTTTGATACCGTCATTGTGGGAGGCTCGATGACAGTGTGCTTCGGCATCTCAGGGATAACTTGCTGTACTGATGTGGTATGGGCGCCAACCTCGCATCCCTTGTTCGATCGATGATCGTCAGCTGTGCATACGCCAGATAAGAGGACATACATACAGGCATTGTCATGAACTCGTCAAAGTCAAGAACAGGCTTGTTAATATTTGAGCAACATGACCATGACTTAAGCCCCTCGTGAAAGACCTGACAATGAAATACCATGAAATCGTTGATGATCGACAAGGCTGAGCAGCTTACTGGTGCTCCAGGGTGGAATGTACAACTGGTATCCGCGTTTTCTGCTAGGAGAAATTCTTTACCGCACCCTTTGTGCACACAGCGCAGCATACTGTTCTAGAACTTGACAGTGGTACAACTTGAAAGCTTCACAAGTACTATACTGTACCCGAGGAACCCATTGTATTGGATGCTTATGTAATCGCTGGAATGTCATTGAGATTACATTTCGTTAGAGAAAGAAGGCTCACTGAAGCATCCTAGTGGATGCGCTGTACCAGATAATCGAGGATGTAAATCCTCGGGAAAAAATTGGAAGGGCCAGCCCAAGGCTTTTGGTCCTTTTTCTGTACCCACACTCAGTCCAAAGGAGAAAGCTTTGTGGTTGGTAGTTTGCCTCAAACATGTCGGAAATGCCATGAATTCTGCCCACTGCATTATGTGAATTTACTTACATACAACGATCCAAACCCCGTGGGACTGACCCGTGGGATAAATCAGCCAGATGGGGCATTCAATATTCAATGTCAAATACCGTAAACCACTGTTGTCAGCGCATGCTCTGCGTCAAGAGTAAGCAAGCTTGCGCAAGTGTCAGAAGTTTAACCCTTCAAATTAGCCTAACCACCACCTGGGTGCTACTAATCGAGCTTGATTGAAATGCGGAATGTGTTACAGTTTGACATCGATCTCGGCACTGCGGTACGAGTCAGATAGGTTACCGTCTCAGGTAGTGAAGGATGCTAGCTGACAAACCCAACTGGGTTGCTACTTCATCGAGAACGGAAACGGTGAAATGAACTTGCAAATGTGTTAGGATATTTTTCAACTGAAGAAGAAGGTAGACTGCCCTACGGACCTCACCTTCGAGACTGTATTGAGAAAGAATCCCAGACTCAGGGGTGAGATGCGAGTGGATCATCGGAAGTGCTCCAAGAATGTGAAGTAGTAATAGTGGAGTCATGGAAGCGTAGGTCGAGGTCATCACTAGCCAGAAATGAATATTAGCAAATCATTTACAACGTCCTATTTACTTAGTCTTGCAGCTGTGAATTTGTACGCGGTGTTCTTAATTGAAGTTCCATACCGATGTTGTAGGCCATGATGGCCTTGGAAGAAAATTTGCAGAACCAGGGTGGTGAAACGTGAGCACCGATCACTCTTCGCACATGCGTGTACACAGACGCTGGATATTGGTGCAATTAACGATCATGCATAATCTTGTTATATTACGGTGTACACCCACATGGAAAGGGCGGGGCAAGAATGGAGAATTTGTGCCCATTAAGGGTCCCTCGAGGCTGCAATGAAAGGCGTTGGCAAGGGAATTGACCTAAAATGTCGCAACCTGGAGACAAATGTCTATTCTCTGAATGTTGAAACGTTGATGTTCTCGTCTTTGGTTGGAAATCCAGCTTCTGCCAAGTGACTGAATTGCAAGCTGATGCGATTACATAAATGCTGCTGCACCTGCCAGTGCGGGGATTGAGCGCTTGAGCGCTGAGCAGCATCAACCAAGCGTCCTGTCCGAGCAGGTTCAGCGTAGGATCTGAGCTTTCGTTGTAAATGCGCAAATCATATGCAAATTAGTATACCTCGCCCACCATTAACACGTTATGGAAGGTCATCTGGTGAGCATGGAGATTAGTATCCGGCAAGTAATGGGGGAATTCGCGTTCCATATCTATGTATCAATCCAAACCTGGACCAAGTGCCTCCCACACCAGAAAACCCACACCCCATGGACCAACGCGAGCAAGTGTCCGAAGTGCGGAAGAGATCCGCCGATGAATGATGGACTCGAAAGGTGCACGTAATGTTGCTCCATGATCCTGATCACGAAAGAATGATATTACACCATCTTCCTGGACTTTTCGCACCAGGACGGAGAATGATGAGCCAGGGTTGCCTGGGCGAGATGCATGGATTCTTTGGAGCTCGATGACACGACGAGCCACATCCCATGGTCTACAGACAGTCTCATAGGTCAACCCGGCGACTGCTCCACCACAGACTAAGGTCACAGCATGAGCCAATCGGGGTAGCTGATAATTGTGGGAAGCCTCGCTTCCTGGCCCCAGGCCTTGAAGGGCATGGTGTGTACCGACCTTCACTCTAGTTGCAGCTTTTCGAGTCATCTCAAAAACGGTGAAGAAAGCTGCAAAACCTGAACGGCAGTCGATTCAGATGCGTAGTCACTCGATCGAACACACATACCACAGACATCCTTCCCGCAACTCCAACCCCAACCTGTCCATCCGCGTCCCGCCATTTCGCCCACTTCTTTCATCCAAAGCCTGAGCTGCCTAATATCTTTGATTTGATCGGATCTGTTTGCAACATACACTGGCTGTGTCCCTCGGAAGACTTCCTGCCAGGCATGAGACCACCCTCTCCCAGTTCCGCCCTCGATGACAGATCTGACATTCTCCACAGGGGCAGCCACCAATGCTTGCATACCACCGGCGGCAGCGCCTGACAATGAAACCGCAAGGATCGAGTTAAGTTCAAACCGATCCTCTAGATAGCCAGAGCATTTGGTGTATGTGGTCCAGAGCACAGCGCCTAACACTGCGTTTGCGAACATTGGCGGTATAAAATGTTTGGGTATTACTATGAACTACCGAAGGGTAAGCACCATGATTTACATGCCTCGAGAAAGCAGCGGTTACTACACCTTGGTTCTTGATCAACGAAACGATATACTGGGGACTTAGTGTAGTCCCATGTTTGTGAGCATGTCCTCGGAGTGAGTGCCAGCCGCTGACTAGTTTGAGGATGGTTAGCGGACGGGTTACTCAAAGTACCAAGTTTACCTTTGGAAGGTCGAAATAATCTGACTGGACGGGAGAAATATAGAGCAATGGCCCTTGTGGTTGTCCGAGCTAATGCTGCATATAGTGAGCTACTAGCCTGCTGGTCCTGACTTGAAAGGGTTGGAAGAGCTGTTGAATGACTCATGGATTGAGGTGACTTCGTCACTTATTGTCATGAGACGGGTACGACGAGCTTTCGGCGTTGATAACTGTGGCGAACGACCCGTTGGTTGAGGGAAAACTCGCTGGAATGGCTCCCTTCGTATACCGCCGGTATATGCCTGGGTGAGAATTTTACAGGTTACAACAAAGTTAGCTAAGCCTAAGTAGCATTGTACATTCCGAACATCTCCAAGTTGGTCAAGTCTAGAGACACGTATATTGCCTGATGGTTTCCCAACACGCCGGGCCATCAGACAATTCACATCTTCAACTTGCGTTTGTCAGCAATGTTGGTTGAATCTGAGTCTAGCCCAACAGTCTCTGTTCCTCGGACTCGAGTGAGTGAGAACGACTGTCTTCTGCTCATCGAGAGTCTGGATTTGGGAGACCAGAGTGAGCGAGTCAGTAAATTTACATGTGTCTACTAATTCTCGCTAAAGACATCTTATTTGACTTAGCCGGCGCTCCCCAGGGGCTTACCTCCAAGGGTGTGTAAGTGTTCTTATATCGACTGCCCTTACTGAAGAGGTGAGCCATGCTACCACTTCCCAGTTGTCACGCTGGCGCCTGTACTGATTGTATTGATCCCAATAAAATGACGTTGCACTCCCGGGGCACGAACCCTCGAGAAGGCGAAACGCCCGTGATGACCCATGCACCCGAGTTCGTTTTGATCCCATGATCTCATCTACTTAGATCTCACACATGCAAGTCTAGAACTTGACGACGTCAAATTATCGCTTCAGTTCCTCGCCCCAATTTAACTTATGCCTGTCTTTGTCGGCCCACGGAGGATCAATCATCAACAATCGGTTGTAAATACTTACGCGATCTAAGTACAGGTCCACACAGAGGGCGGACTTACATGCCGACTCCCCAAACCCTGGGAACTGACAACATGCACACCATAACAAAATTACATATTTGATACAGTACTTTCTTTGTGAAGTGAAGGTGAAACACCACAGGATGGGTATTGAAGCGGTCCGCGGCTACAAGCGAATAAATAATTACATGGCTGATGGGAGGCAGATCGATACAGTGTGGGGGATGTGAAGTCCATGCAATGGCTCTAGCGAGTCTAAATGAGATCTAATGCAGATGATAAATGCGCCTGAATAACAACTCGACTTAGTTTACTTTTGAGACACTGGAGACACTGTTGGACGATGTCAGCGTAGGTTCGGGATCGGCAAATGCCCCGGCCGCTTACGGCAGACTGCGGTGGCCTTCGCCTCCATCGACTGCAACGACGACGACTTGCGTTCCCTGCAAAATGTCAGAGACAGGAACAACACATATTAAAGAAAAATTTACATCACTGAGTCGGCTTGTGGATTGCACAGTACCATATTTGATTTCGCCGGCGGCAGACCAGAAGAAAACTCGTGTGCCGTTCTAAGCTCGGTGTCAACATCGTCGCGAGGAGCGAAAGGGCGGCTTACGGGGAACGCGTTCATAGCCAAAATAGTAGGTCAGCAACAGCGTGTTTTGGAGGTCGTTGGGGACATTGGCCAGTGGGTTGCACTGTCCTTATAAACCTTTGGAGGAGGTTCTATTCTCTCTCGATCTTGAGATTACTTCAACCTCCCTGCGGGTAGCAGTCGGTGATAGGAACTACTGAACGGGAGTGCCTAATTGGTTCTTGCAGCCTGCATGATCTAGGTGATTTGGTGTGGAAATTTAGAAAGGTCGCTTATTGAGTTTGTGACGAACAGTTTCAACGACACATTGGTGGTCAGCGAGCAATAGCCGAGCTCCATTAATTCACGGACGGCTCGTTGCGCGACTGCCTGTGCATTCGAGATGCCTGGACATCAAATGCAACAATGTCGCAGTTGAGTTATGAAAATATATGAATTCGTGAAGGTCGAGGCAAAACGGCATCATCGAAGGGACGTAATAGTCCACCCCGCGATCATGAAATGACGCGTGGCAGACATACGACACGTTGCGCATCTTTCTGCCGGACCTGATCCTCGGCCTGGCCCCAGAGAGATTTCATCTGAGCGGAGCTCTGAAAAACCAAATGAACGGAGCTCTCTGGGGATCTTGCAGTGAGGATCAAGTACATATGGTATGTGCAACTTTCCGAAGGAACGTGAGGCGGAAGCAAATCTCAAATGAAGCGGACAGATTTAATTGACATGACAGCGATGCATGGGAAAATAGCGGAGCTCAAGTAAATAAATAATTATTCAGACCAGGTTGCACCCATAGTTCACCCCCTTGAGAACCGTCATCTGACATCAACCAGCATCTGTGACGCAGTATGTCGGTCATTTTGGTAACAGGCTCATACGATCATGAAATCAGGTTCTGGGAGGCCTGGAGTGGAATCTGCTCGCGCACCATTGCGCGGTCGGGAGAATCAGGCGTGAGCACCATCTTTCAGATCACACTGTAAATCAAGTCAACCCAGCGCTCATCATTAGCAAGTAAATCGTCTCGCTATCTCACCCGAGTAATTGTTTTTTTCTTTTATCCGAGAGCAAAGTTTCGTTCATGTTTATGCCTCCTAGCAAGCGTCTTTTGGCCGCGGCCATTCACAAGAAAGTGTACATTTACGAAATAGCTAGCACATCCTCCACTCCGGTTGGTGTCCCATCTATCTCCGTAGCCCATGCATTGAACTATGCATCTGTAGCTAACTTGTCTCGATGCTCACACCATGAATGTTACTTCCGTTTCCTTCCATAGTGAAGGTAAATGGCTTGTGACTGGTAGTGAGGATGGTACCATCAGAATCTGGGACCTCAGGTACTTGACCGTCACCGCGCTATTAATTCCTCTCTTTATCTTTTTCTCAGGAGTGCGCAAGTACATCGCACTTACGATAATGGTGCCCCTGGTAGCTTCATCCATAAGATTGTTGCCTACAGATGAAGCTAACCCTTACATGCTTAGTGAACGATGTTTGCGTCCATCCCAACCAAGGGGAGCTCATCTCCTGCGATCAGGCTGGATGCATTAAACAGTGGGACCTGTCTGAAAATCTCTGTTCACATGAACTAGTTTGTCTATTTCGTGTCCATTTACCTTGATTTCCTAACACGAAGCACCAGACACCTGCTGGTGACGTCCCTATCAGGTCGGTTAGTTTGGCTTCTGATGGATCCTGTTTGGTCGCTGGCAATAATAAGGTATGACTCCCATCAGTGAGGTAGCGTTAACGCCCATCTTTTCGTTATCAGGGCAAATGCTATGTATGGAAGATTAACGAAGAGAAATCGGAACTCCCAAGATATCAGGCCGTGACGAAGTTCAGCGCACATAAAAAGTATATAACTCGAGTTCTTCTTAGTCCTGACGTTAGGTAAGTCATATATCTGAGTTCCCCTTCTACGTAGATTTGGAGCTTATACGAGCACGAGGTATCTTGCCACATGCTCTGCGGATACTACGGTGAAGCTATGGTCTATCTCTCAGAATTATGAATTTAGGCAAGAAAAGGTACTTCAAGGACACCAGCGATGGGTATGGGACTGTGCTTTTAGCGCGGACTCTGCGTATCTCGTGACAGGTGAGGAACCCTCACGCGACTCTCACTGATTCTTGGTGTATATCTTCATAACAGCATCCTCGGATCACACTGCGCGACTCTGGGAGATGGCCTCGGGGGAGACCGTCCGACAGTATAACGGGCATCACAAAGGTAAGTCGAGAATCGGTACTCCATGAACTTTTCATTGAAACCAATTCTATCGAACTAGCTGCTGTGTGTTGTGCGCTCCACGACGGAGCAGGCTGATTTCATATAGGAGATGTCCACGTATCGTTTGCCTGGAGTTACCTAGCGATCAAGATAAATGGTTGTTCGAACAGAAATGAACTCATCTCGGCAATCGACCACGGAAAACAGTCGCAATGCGCTGCACATGAGTCTTCGTCTGCGTTGTTGGTAGCCTCCATGGTCTCAGATCAGCACCGATAGTCTCCGCGAGGTTGATGGGTCGTATTATCCGCTGACCCGGGTAGGAACATCGATGGTCGAGATGCTGGAGGATGGAACATCGATTGTCCTTCCACTTTTTATCCATGATATCCGGCAGACGGATGCCAACTCAGCCCGAATGGAAATCCTGTGAGCTTCTTGATATCGACTGCGACCATCAGAAGCATCGCTAAAGACGGGCGCCTTCTTGTTCATCACATCCACCTCCTCGGTCTATGCCCACCAGGTGCTGTGCATAGCATACCGGTAAGGCAACTCCTCTCCAAACCAGACAAATTCCATCGTCTTCGACTTCTGTTCCTTATGAATTGAAGCCTTGGAGCATCATTTTGGTCCCTATAAACTCCGCGTAGGATCTCTGGGCCAATGTTGGTCCCATCTTGGAAGAAAGGATCTGAAGATTGCTCTCTTCATTGTCAGACGCTCATTGAGTTCGCATCTATGACGAACTTCGTATGCTATCACCTGCTATAACCCCCATATTGTCAAAATTGCCTCGTGTTCAGTCAGCTCTAGACGTGTTGATATATCATTATAATCATATTTCGTCCTCCACCGAAAGTCCGCTCGTGACATTGACTAAATTTATCTATTGCCTTGGTAATTTTGGTCAGTGGGGGTAGCTCCGTGACTATTACAGTTTGTTGTTATCGGTGCGTCTTAAACTAGTTTACCATGGTGGATGCTCGTCCGTCGTCACTTTATTCTCACCTGTGATCGACTTTCTGAAATGGAGACTCTCGTTGCAGTCGGCCAGTCATTGCCTCTTTGGCCACGTCAAGACACCACCCATTTTATAGTTGTCAAGGCCTCAGCCGGGCCTATTCATGGTCACAGTTGACAACGGTGTAGGCCACATGATACAGATTCAAACAGCAACACAACCATCTGACCACCATGATCCAAGGGACCCACTCGGGCCTTGGTTTCCACATTGCAAGTGAGCTCAAAGGGCGACCTTCTCTGGCTTATCGTTGCGTGGCCATCACGCGTTCCTTTATTCGGATGTCATATGTTGTGTGACACTTGCCGGTCCCGAGGTCCAAATGCCAGATTGTCATAGTTTCTCGAACTCGTGGTTCACGGGTTGGGTGCTATAGCGTCGTGGCGCTCGAGGCCCAACTTGAAGTTGCGCCTCAACGTGAGCATTTGGGGTCCAAAGTCCAACATGGAAGCTATTTCCACGGCCACCGTGCACGAGGTAAGATCTAACTTACTCTCTTAGAGCACCTTGCCTATGCTGCAAGGCCGTGTTGGTCACAAATTCCCAGCTTTACCACATACGGACAGCTGAATCGGACAGATCCTGAGTCATGCATCGACATACTGGTAGGCACACCAACTCGAATAACGCTGATGGCCTCCATCCACCTGAACTTGTAATTTCCGCTAGAAAAACAGAACGGAGTCTGGAGGGTCATGTTGAGAACGATCCAGTTTTTCTTTTCTCACCGCTTGGATGTCTTTTCAGGCAATTACTTAAAGTGAATGAAGCTGCATGCCGAGATTCTTTTTTTTTGAATTCGGCTCTACAGAGCTACAATTTCTAAGTAGCAAATATCGGGTGGTGTACTTCAAGTTTGTTGACCATTGGTTGACCATGTCTCGGTTTTTCGGCGGGCCGGGATGTCGCCAAGCCAGGCCCAAAATTACCTAATAAAAGATTTATTTTAATTAATAAAGCGAAAGAATTAACTAAATATGGCAGTTTGACTCATCTCTTAGCGGCGGGACGGATCTCCGAGTCGACCCGACAGTTATCTGGTGATAACTTTGTTGTATCTGTCTCCTTCGTTCTCTGATTCTGCCTCCCTTCGATTATCGACCTTCTATGGCAGTTCCGACATCTGCAGATTCTTCGCAAATCCAGATACCCTCTCTCGCCGATACCGGCTTTCATGTTGTCCAGCGCCATCCCGACTCTTGGGACCAGTCTCTTCCTGCAGATCAGGGTCTTTATCTCTCAGAATACGAGAAAGATGCATGCGGTGTAGGCTTCATCTGTCATATCAAAGGCGAACCGAGCCACAAAATCGTCTCCGATGCACGCCAACTACTCTGTGCTATGACCCATCGTGGTGCTACCGGTGCAGACAGTCGCGATGGCGATGGTGCAGGTGTCATGACTGCGATTCCCCATCTCTTCTTCAAGCGAGAAGCTGAGCGGGAGATCGGCTGCGTTCTTCCCGACTCGGGCGAGTACGCTGTCGGCAACTTTTTTTTCAAGGCAAACGACCCCATCCAACTCCAGAGCTTCCAGACAATCTTCGCCAACCTTGCTAGCGGATTAGGACTTCGTGTGCTTGGCTGGCGCGAGGTTCCCACTGACGGCACGATCTTAGGTCCTGCTGCCAGCAGCAAGGAACCCGTCATCTACCAGCCCTTCGTCGTTCTTCGCGATCATTACGGTGACGGCAACACGTGTCAGGATGGTCCTTTCGATGCCAAACAGTTTGAGCGACAACTATACGTATTGCGCAAGCATGCCACTCATACCATGTTTGTCTTTCCCGCTCCGTTCAGAATATGAAGTTGCTAAATGACTATTCGATTTTCTCGTATATAAAGAACGCTCGCGAAAGGCTTCTACGTCTGTTCGCTATCCTCCAAGAACATTGTGTATAAGGGGCAACTTTCACCTTCCCAAGTATACAGCTATTATCATGACCTCAATCACGTTCTGTATGGTTCCCACTTCACTTTGGTGCATTCTCGCTTCTCTACAAATACCTTCCCCTCATGGGATCGTGCCCAGCCAATGAGATGGTCCGCTCACAACGGTCAGTATTGCATCGTGCTTAGGAGGCTCAGGTAAGATCTAACGCGCCTTTCCAGGCGAGATTAACACCATCCGCGGCAACAAAAACTGGATGAGGGCTCGTGAAGGCGTACTTTCATCAACGAACTTCGGTGACCAGCTCGATCTTCTCTATCCCATCGTCGAGGCCGGGGGGTCTGACTCTGCTGGTTTCGATAACGTGCTCGAGCTACTCGTTGTCAACGGTGTCGTCACGTTGCCAGAAGCCATCATGATGCTCATCCCCGAGGCATGGCAGGGCAATGAACACATGGAGCCCGAAAAGCGAGCGTTCTATAACTGGGCTGCTTGTCTTCAAGAACCTTGGGACGGTCCTGCCTTGTTTACATTCAGCGATGGCCGTTATTGCGGTGCAAATCTCGATCGTAATGGTCTGAGGCCCTGCCGTTTTGTCGTCAGCAATGAGGACATCATGGTTTGTGCTTCGGAGGTCGGGGCAGTCTCCATTCCTCCGGAGAAGGTTGTGCAAAAAGGCCGCCTAAAGCCGGGTCGCATGCTTCTCGTCGACACGCTCGAAGGAAGAATCGTAGATGACAAGGAGCTCAAACGGAACACCGCCTCGAAACAAAACTTTGCATCATGGGTCGAGACTCACGTTCTGCATGTCCCAAACATCATCAAGCGTGTAATTCGCAGCAGTGTTTCGATCGATCCTGTCATCGACGACACACCTCTCAGTAGCGATCCTAAACTCCTCGCGTTCGGTTTCACAGTGGAGCAGCTCAGTCTCCTCATGCTTCCCATGGTCGAGAGCGGCAAGGAAGCGTTGGGCTCCATGGGGAACGACGCCCCCTTAGCAGCAATGGCCACTCAACCTCGCCTCATTTACGACTATTTCCGTCAACTGTTCGCCCAGGTTACCAACCCCCCAATTGATCCCATCCGAGAGAGCATCGTCATGTCACTTGAAGCATACGTCGGGCCCGAGGGCAACCTTTTGGAGATGAAGCCGGAGCAGTGCCACCGCATCCTTCTTCCTTCCCCGTTGATCCCTCTTGAGGAAATGAACGCGATGAAAAACCTCAAGGTCGCCTACGGTAGCTGGCCATCCATTACAATCGACATCACTTTCCAGAAGGAGGAAGGCCTCCCCGGATATCAGTTGGCGTTACAGCGTGTCTGCAGCGAGGCAGCACAGGCCATCGAGGACGGTATCAAAGTCATCATTCTGTCCGATCGCGCCACTGGGCCGTCTCGTGTACCTCTGTCCGCGCTGGTGGCGTGCGGTGGCGTCCACCATCACCTTGTCCTGCAGAAGAAGCGTGCCAAGGTTGCATTGATGGTGGAGACAGGCGAGGCTCGCGAAGTGCATCATCTCTGTGTCCTTGTTGGGTATGGTGCAGACGCTGTCTGTCCCTGGTTGATGCTCGAGACGATACATAAAGTTGGTCGAGAAGGACTGTGAGTTGACAACACTTGTTCGGCGTCTGCGAGAAATGACACATTGTCGCAGAATAAAGGGCGGTGACAAGTCTGTCAAGGATTTGATCACGAACTATCGAAACTCCGTCGACAATGGAATTCTCAAGGTCATGTCGAAGATGGGCATCTCCACTCTCCAGTCATACAAGGGAGCCCAGATCTTTGAAGCACTCGGCCTTCACAGTGAAGTTATCGAGCGTTGCTTCATCGGGACTGCCTCTCGAGTTCAAGGCGCGACCTTCGATTTGCTAGCACTCGATGCATTTGAGCTTCACGAACGTGGTTGGCCTTCTCGGGAGACCATCCTTCCGCCTGGTATGCCTGAGTCAGGCGAGTACCACTGGCGTGACGGTGGCGAGGCGCACATCAATGATCCCGCAGGCATCGCTAATCTGCAAGACGCCGTCAGAGAAAAGAACCAGGGTGCATATGACGCGTATGCTCGTAACGCCAACGAGCAAGCCAAACATATTCATTTGCGCGGCCTCCTTGATTTCCGCTATGAAAATGCGACCTCCATCCCGATTGAACAGGTTGAACCCTGGAACGAGATCGTCCGACGTTTCGTTACAGGGGCCATGTCTTATGGTTCGATTTCGATGGAGGCTCACTCTACCCTCGCCGTTGCTATGAACCGGCTCGGTGGCAAGTCGAACACTGGGGAAGGTGGGGAAGACGCAGAGAGATCTCAAGTTTTACCGAACGGCGACACCATGCGATCCGCGATCAAACAAGTTGCCTCAGGCCGTTTCGGCGTAACCTCCAACTACCTGGCTGACGCCAATGAACTACAAATCAAGATGGCACAGGGAGCCAAGCCGGGTGAAGGTGGTGAGCTCCCAGGTCACAAAGTCTCGGGTTCTATCGCTCGCACTCGTCATTCGACTGCTGGCGTCGGCCTCATCTCACCTCCTCCCCATCACGATATCTACTCCATCGAGGATCTCAAGCAACTCATCTACGATCTGAAATGCTCGAACCCTCGTGCACGCATCTCGGTGAAGCTAGTATCAGAGGTTGGCGTCGGCATTGTTGCTAGTGGTGTCGCGAAAGCTAAGGCAGACCATATCTTGATCTCCGGTCATGATGGTGGGACTGGTGCCTCCCGCTGGACTGGCATCAAGTACGCAGGTCTGCCTTGGGAACTTGGCCTGGCAGAAACCCATCAAACTCTCGTTTTGAACGACCTTCGTGGCCGTGTGACAGTCCAGACGGACGGTCAGATTCGAACTGGACGTGATATCGCAATTGCCTGTCTGCTCGGTGCAGAGGAGTGGGGCTTCGCCACGACACCTCTCATTGCCATGGGTTGCATAATGATGCGCAAATGTCATTGTAGGTGTTTTCGTCGGATATAGTGACTCCGGCTGAGTGCGCATCTCGTAGTGAACACTTGTCCCGTCGGTATCGCTACTCAGGACCCCCAACTTCGTGCCAAGTTCGCCGGTCAGCCTGAGCAGGTCATCAATTTCTTCTACTACCTTGCCGAGGAGCTACGAGGCATCATGGCGAAACTTGGTTTCCGTACCATCAACGAGATGGTTGGGCGTGCTGACATGCTCATGGTTAACGAAAAACTCCGCACGGCTAAGACTGCTCACCTCGACCTCTCCGCCGTGCTCAAGCCTGCGTGGCAGATGCGTCCCGGCGCAGCCACGTACCGTGTTCGTCAGCAAGACCATAAACTCTACATTCGTCTCGACAACAAGTTTATCGACGAATCGGAGCCTGCCCTCACCAAGGGTCTTCCCGTTCATATCGAATGCGAAGTGACCAACACCGACCGTGCCCTCGGGACATCTCTGTCTCACCGTGTCTCCAAACTATATGGCGAAGAAGGCTTGCCGAAGGATACTATCCATATTCTTATGCGTGGTTCTGCTGGTCAGTCCTGTGGTGCATTCCTTGCTCCGGGGATTACGATCGAGCTGGAGGGTGATGCCAATGACTACGTTGGGAAAGGCCTGTCTGGGGGACGCCTCATTGTTTACCCGCCCAAGCAGTCGACATTCAAGGCCGAGGAGAACATCATCATAGGCAACGTTTGTCTCTATGGGGCGACATCTGGTGAAGCATTCATTCGAGGAATCGCCGCAGAACGTTTCGCAGTTCGCAACTCTGGTGCAAACGCCGTCGTCGAGGGTACCGGTGATCACGGATGCGAGTATATGACCGGCGGGCGCGTTGTCGTCCTCGGTACCACTGGTCGTAACTTCGCTGCCGGAATGAGTGGAGGAATCGCATATGTTCTCGACACAGCTCACACGTTTGCCTCCAAGGTCAACATGGAGATGGTGGAACTCGGAAAAGTTACTGACCCCAAAGAGATCGCTGCTCTCCGTGGCCTCATCGAGGATCATCGTCACTACACTGGCTCGGAAGTTGCTAACCGGGTTCTCAATGATTTCCATCATCTCCTCCCTCTCTTCGTCCGAGTCATGCCCCTTGATTACAAGCGCGTTTTGGAAGAGCAGGCTGCGAAGGAGAAGGAGGAGAAGATGCGCTTGAACGTTATCGATCTCGTTCCCTCACGAACAGCTAGCCAAGTCGACCTCGCCTCTGAGGGTCTCGAGGACCTTCTCCTCCCCAAGGACCCCACGCCACATGTGCCTCACCCCTCCAAGCGCCACGAACCATCTGTGGGTGATATGGAAGACTCCCTCGTTGAAGAATCGACTACTAAGCAGCGGCTTCACAAATTGGACAAGGCTCGCGGTTTCATGAAGTACCAGCGGCTTAACGAAGCATACAGGCCTCCTCGCAAACGCGTCAAAGATTGGAACGAGATCTCCAACCGTCTCACGGAAAGCGAGCTCAAATATCAATCTGCACGATGCATGGACTGCGGCGTTCCATTCTGCCAGTCGGACACGGGTTGCCCGATATCCAACATCATACCCAAATGGAACGACTTGGTCTTCAAGGGCCAGTGGAGAGATGCTCTAAACCGCTTGTTGATGACCAACAACTTCCCTGAATTCACTGGACGTGTCTGCCCTGCTCCGTGTGAGGGCGCATGTGTCTTAGGGATCAACGAGCAGCCTGTTGGTATCAAGAGTATCGAGTGCGCCATTATCGACAAGGTGCGCCGGTGATGAGCATTGATAGTCTGATTCACATTGACCTTCGCATCTCAGGGTTTCGAGATGGGGTGGATGGCTCCAAGCCCTCCCTCATTCCGCACAGGCAACAAGGTTGCTATCATCGGATCTGGCCCTGCTGGTCTTGCCTGCGCCGACCAGCTCAACAAGGCTGGACATCTTGTCACCGTGTATGACCGCAATGACCGCATGGGAGGCCTTTTGATGTATGGTATTCCCAAGTAAGTTGTTTAACTGCGGCTGGGGGTAACTCATAAGCTGACTGCGTTTAGCATGAAACTTGACAAAGCAGTCGTGCAACGGCGGATCGACCTTATGGCTGCCGAAGGAATCGTAGGCTTCTTTGTGATGTTCTTCTTTCACGATGGCTGATACTACTTCTACCTATCAAGACATTCGTACCAAACGCACACGTCGGTGTCAATGTCGATGCAGCCTCCTTGAATGAAGAGAATGATGCTGTCGTTGTCTGTACCGGTGCGACTTGGCCGCGAGACCTGAAGATTCCAAATCGCAACCTGGATGGCATTCATTTCGCCATGGAGTTCCTCCAGGTAAGTCGGCCTCTTTTGCGCGCAATGTGTTTGACTGACTTTCCTAGCTCAATACCAAATCCCTCCTCGACTCCGAGTTGCAGGATGCTTCGTACATTAATGCCAAAGGCAAAGACGTCATTGTCATTGGTGGTGGTGATACTGGCAATGACTGTATCGGTACTTCCATGCGCCACGGCGCCAAGTCAGTGACGAACTTCGAGTTGTTGCCCAAGCCACCTGGTTCCCGGGGAAGGGACAACCCTTGGCCACAATGGCCACGGTGCGTTGGCTCACCTTCCAGATAAACCTACGATGCTCATTACACGCGATCACAGGATATTCAGGACCGACTATGGACACACCGAAGTCGCAGCACATTTCGGCAATGGTACTCAAGGTTCTTCACTGTATATCCGTTTCTCACACTGATTTCAGATCCGCGGGAGTATTGCATTTCCACAAAAGAATTCGTCGCAGACGAGCAGGGCAGGCTGAAGGGATTGAACACTGGTACGTACTCCACGCGAATATGTGATCCATGGCTGAGGGATCGTTGTGATCGTTCATAGTTCGTGTTGAATGGACCAAGGATTCTGGAGGTCGATGGAAGATGGAGGAGGTTCCTGGTTCGGAGAAATTTTTCCCCGCCCAACTGGTCTTCCTTGCTTTGGGCTTCCTCGGACCTCAGGCAGAAGTTGTCAACGCGCTCGGCGTGAAACAGGATGGCCGCTCGAACATCCAAACGCCGCCAAAGGCGCGTTCTCTGTCCTTGTTCGTTTCCGCCTTGCTGATTCCTTTCCAGAAATACTCGACCAGTGCTGAGGGTGTGTTCGCTGCAGGTGACTGTCGTCGTGGACAGTCTCTCATTGTTTGGGGTATTAAGTGAGTATCGCCGCACAGCGCACGTCTCAAGTGCTAACGTTGAGCACTATCAGCGAGGGTCGTGGTGCCGCCGCTGAGGTAGATGCCTGGCTTAACACAGGGTCAACTCGTCTGCCCAGTGCAGGTGGTATCAAAGCTAGGGCAAGTGTACACCCCTCCCCGTCGTAGCCATTCTAATGGTTAATCCACCAGACGTTTGTGCCACCTCCCAGCAAGTTGCCCGACAGCAAGGTCGAAATCTAAGTTATCATATAGCGCTTGTTGTAGGATCGAAGCAAGAGTCGCCATCTTCTGCATAACCATGTACATGTCATTTCTTCTCATCAAATAAATCAAGCTTGGTTTCTTTCTCTTCTTCTCTGGTTGGCGTATCCCGGTGGTCTCATCCACGACGAAGAAGGTCGAAGATTGCATGGCACCCTGATACGGCGGTTAACGGTATACACTGGTTATCACATGAACGTCAGGGCGTGACTCGATGTTGCGGACGACAGATCGTGTGCTTCGGTCATTGATGGCACCTATTATTCCCATTCGATGATGGAGCATATTACATCTGTCGGCTATTGAAATCCCCCTTCAGCATACACCTCCCGCTATTCTTCATAGATGCGAACAAAACCCTTTCCCCACGTTTTCATCACGAGACTCCCTCCTTCCGTTGGTTGGGTAAAGGCCACGTCCCCGTTGGCGGGGTCAAGTGGGCACCCGTGTATGAACGTGGCGGCAGCAGCAGATAACAACTGACTTGCGATGCCTAGCCGTCGATGTGCCGAGGAGACAAACAGTCGCGGTATTCCGAGTGGTGTGGGCAATGGGGTTGGGTGACAAAATAATCCAGAGCTCGTGTCAACGGCAACCAAGGAATGCGTCGGGGGTAATTTCGAGCCGTCATCTCCATTCTGCTGCGTGCACGCCGGATCGGATGTGTTTGCAATTGCCATCGCAGTTGATATGCGTTGGGCAATAACACATCCCACGATCTTCTCCCGCTGCGTATTAGATGCGGAAGGAACGAGGAATAAGTATGCTTTGGAGCATTTGAGGATATAATCCGTCAGGGGTGGGGATGCAAGTGCTAAATTGATCGTTTCCAACAGATTGGCAAGCTGCGTGAATGTTAATGTACGACTTTCCGGTGATATCAAGAAACCGACCTTTGCTCCGATTTTTCCACCGATAGAGACTGAAAAGCAAATGATCCTGCCGCTCGTACCATCCTTGAGCTTGACGTTGGTTGCGATCTCGTTCACACCAGCCTTGGTAGCCTCTCGTTCTTCTTCTCTACCCCATTCCATGCCTCGCTGGACCCGGTTGCAATGGGAACGATGCAGTGCCTCGTCGTCTGGGGCTCCTTTGGTGTAAGAGAGACCGCATTGCGGACAAGTTCTCAAGACGGAGGATTCGAGCGCAAAATGAAGTTGGGTCAAGGTTTGCTGGCCAGACTTTGCGGCGCCTTGCCGTCTCGCTGACTGTATGCGTCGCTTCTTGGTGGTGTTTTCCGTTGGTGTGTCACCCAGCTTGCGCTTCGGTGGTGGCTTTGAACGCGCCGAGTAAGTCCGTTTTATGGTGGTGGACATCATCGTACGCCAGTGAGCGACGCGTCGCGTGAGTGTGGTTATCATGGTCACGTGCTACGCGTCAATGCCAAGCGCGGCATCTGAGCTTAAAGCGGCCCTTATTTCAGCACGTGTGGCATCAGCCTGGGCATGTCCTATTTTCATACTCCGCATTCCCCGCGAGTGGCAGTGTGGGCTGGGCGGGGCACGTTTTGTTCGCGTCACGGGCATAGATGCCCTCGTCAAGTTCCGTCGCTGCTCCGGCCTAGTCTGGCTTTTTCTTTCTTTTATTTCCCCCACATTTCGCTCCTTATTCGAGCACGATCTCTCCTTTGAAGCAGTCTGGTTGCGTCTCCCTCCTTCCTCGTTCTCCTTCCTGATACCCATCATCCTCAGTGAGTCTCCCTATTTTTGCTACACACCAGAATCATTTTCGCAACGAGGCAGCCGCCACTCTTCTCCTTGCCCTGTTTCTTCTATTTATACTCCCCATTACTGATCTTCGGGCTTCTGTAGCCGGCCAGGCTTTCCGTTCATCCTGCACCCCCTTGCCCGTATCAAAACATGTCTCGCCATGGGGCACACTCGCCTCAAATTCCTTATAATCCACTCCCTTTAACACAGGACCCTCGAGGCTCTGTCTACCAAGACCCACCTTCTCCTCTCGCCTCAAGCTTTGAAACCCCTCCGGTCGAAATGACGAGCTTCCCGGAAGGTATACCGCCAGGTGTTACTCACCCGCGTTTTCCATTTGCAGAGGGTCATGGTTTCCGTGATTCCGTTGCGTCCCGCGATACCTTTCAAAACCCTCCATCTGCTGCCAACTCATCCGTTTATGCCCTCAACGTCGAACCCGCTGGTGCGGATTTCGGCTACCGCGATGACCCTCAGGAAAGCGAGGGCATCACCGATCCTTCGCACTCTCCTCGCTATCTAGCTGAAAAGCGCGCAGCCTACTCGTCGCGTCCCAAGTCAAGACGCAACATTATCATTTTAGCATCTGTTGCCGCAGCGATCGTGATCATCGCCATCGTCGTGCCCGTCTACTTCGCGGTTATAAAACCGAACTCGAGTCGTAACAATAACAATGCAGCCGTACCAAATGCCAACCCTACTAGACCTTCTGGAACACAACCACCTGTTGTTGCCACAGTGACCGGAGGGAATGGCAGCCCGATCACTACCGAAGATGGAACTACCTTCACCTACATCAATCCATTCGGCGGCACCTGGTACTGGGATCCGAACAACCCTTTCAATAATAATGCTCAAGCAAATTCGTGGACACCTCCGCTGAACCAAACATTCAACTTCGGTGTAGATAGGATCTTCGGGTTTGTTTTTTTGATCACCGTTCCCTTTTTTGGCGTCTGAATTTTATGCCATCAGTGTTAATCTTGGTGGCTGGCTGACGACGGAACCTGTAAGTCTCTTGTGTCTCTCGTCTGGCTCTGCCTAACCCCTTTCCCTTAGTTTATGCACGTTCATTTTCCCATTTAAATATTGTTCTACGATTGACATCAATTATAGTGCGCCCGCTCTGTTTGAGATGTATCAAACTACGTCACCCCAAGCTGTAGATGAATGGACCCTGAGTGAGGCAATGGCGGCTGATACTGCCAACGGTGGCCTCGGCCAGTTAGAGACACATTACCAAACGTTCATTGTGAGAAATTATTAATGATTGTCGGGTTGATTTCTCTAACGTTATAATCGTCGTCACAGACAGAGCAGGACTTTGCTGAAATCGCTGGAGCCGGGCTCAACTTCGTCCGAATTCCTCTTCCTTATTGGGCCATTGAGACCCGCAGTGGTGAACCTTTCCTGGCCAAGACCTCTTGGAAGTGAGTTCTTCGCCTAAGATGATCTTCGTGGACTGACAGAACACAAGATATTTCCTGAAGGCCATTCAGTGGGCTCGTAAATATGGCATTCGCATCAACCTGGACTTCCACGCTCTCCCCGGTAGCCAGAATGGCTGGAACCACTCCGGAAAGTTCGGCTCTGTCAATGTGCTCAATGGACCGATGGGACTGGCAAACGCTCAGCGATCATTAGATTATATCCGTATAATTGCCGAATTTATCTCTCAGCCTGATTATCGTGATGTGGTGGTCATGTTCGGGATAACCAACGAACCCCAAGGAACCATGGTCGGTCAAGACGCGCTGTCCCGGTAGTCAGTGATCTGTTCTTCCTGTCGCCCTAATTTGGCAAACTAATCCACCTGTAGCTATTTCCAGGCATACCAGAACGTTCGAATGGCATCAGGTATAGGAGAGGGCAACGGTCCTTACGTGTCCTTCCATGATGGTTTCCTCGGGCTTCCAAGTTGGTCTGGTTTCTTGCCCAATGCCGATCGTATCGCCCTCGATGACCATCCCTACATCTGTTTTGGTGGGCAATCCAGCGCCCCAATGTCTTCATACGCTCAGACCCCTTGCGATACCTGGGCTGCGAGTCTGAACACGTCAATGGGCGCATTCGGGCTATCTGCTGCAGGTGAATTCAGCAATGCGGTTACCGACTGCGGTCTGTGGGTCAACGGGGTGGGGCTTGGCACACGTTATGAGGGAACATTTCCCGGGGGTTTTCCTGTCATCGGAAGCTGTACTCCTTGGACAGACTGGCAAAACTGGAACGACCCTATGAAGACGAGCATCATGAATTTTGCTTTGGCGAGTATGGATGCCCTTCAGGTGAGCTATTTTAGCTACTGCACCTAAACCACTCGTCACGAGCCACATGACAGAATTGGTTTTTCTGGACTTGGAAAATTGGCAACTCTTCCGTTAGCGGTGTCGTCGAGTCGCCGCAATGGTCGTATTCTCTCGGTTTGCAGAATGGGTGGATGCCAAAAGACCCTCGCACAGCTTCCGGAGTTTGCGCTAATCAGAACGTATGGAGTCCTCCACTCCAGCCCTGGCAGACAGGTGGTGCAGGCGCTGGTCAAATTGAGGCTTCCGTCAGCAAGAAGTATACCTGGCCGCCTGCCACGCTCAGCAATGCTGGAGCGGTGACTTCTCTCCCATCTTACACACCCACCGGTACTGTTGCCACGCTGCCACCACCCACTTTCACTGTTACCTCGGGCAAGTCTGTCAGCACCGCCAACGCAGGAAACGGATGGCAAAACCCCTCCGACACAGCAGGGGAGATGGTTGGGATCGCAACTTGCAGTTATCTCGACCCTTGGATTGGTCCGAACGCAGCGCCTCCCTCGCCCTTGTGCAGCGGTCGAGCTGCTGCCCGCGCTGTCGCCGAGTCAATGATTACACCCGCTCCTAGTGCCCGATGACCTCGATTTGCAACTGGACACTTCAAATAACACTGAACTTTCTTTCTTTGGTTTTCCGTGGTATCGTAGGTTCCGGGCATCACCCCGATATTTCAACGATTTTTCAGACATTTCCTTGGGTATACGGTCATTTTTCACCGGATCATCTCGCCGTGTTGAGTTGTCGAACAATACGGACTTTACTATGATATCGCTGTATACTTTGCTACCGCTATCGTTGTCATATAGATACATTTTACCATTAAATGCCACAGTCGTTTCAAGGTAGAAAGCGCTATCTTCATTCGTTCTTTGTTTGCAGAAATAGGAGACTAGTGTTCGCCACTCGTAGTAGCATACCGGTCCTCAAGATCCTCCTGTCCTCCAAAGCCGCCTTCAAAACCACGTTCATGATTGCTGGCGCTCTGACTCTGTTTGCTGTCCTCCTGCTTCGCACGAATCGCAGAAAGCTGCGCCTGCTCCTTGACGTTTGTCCCCTGAATAAGTCTCCCAGACCAAATCCATGGGTACATGATATAAAATCACCTTTTCGCGAGCGTATCTAGCCTCTTCACTTTGCTCCCTGGATTTCCAGCTGGCGTCCTAAGGAAACGTGATGCCGCGTCAGAAGATGTATCATGTCGGTATATGTTCTAGTGAGGCACGTACTTGTGCAGTTGAGCCAGACATGAGGATTGTATATATGTATAGTCAAGTGACTTGTGCGCAGTGGTGGTCAAGGGTTTAAACGTTAACTTGTCACTGTGGACAAATCGCATCGCTGACGAATCCGACTCAGTCGAGATACGATTGAACTGCTGGAAGCTGTCTGGATCACGGGGAACCCATCATCGCTGCAGCACAGGAACTGTCAAATTCACTCAGATCATGCATGACCTGGCACGAGATGCAATCAGAAGGCGGTACAAAATGACCACCCTAGAATATATATGTGTGTGTGCCAGCGTATCCCCGCATACAAATGAAGGCTATGGATCCAAGAAATTATAATGATCGTCCCTATCATCCTGGCAACCCTGCTGCCGAGCTAATGCTACAAAGTTGGGTGAAACCTGTCTCCGCTAAATGTAAGAGTTGCTATCATACGGAAAATTAAGGAGTGTGAAAGGCACCAAAAACCTGGTGCATTCGTCACATTCGTAAAGAAAGAGTCGTAAACCTGGACGGGGAAATCCTCGTTCAGGAAAATACGCCAAGGGTAACGATTGGATTGCTGAGAACCCGACTTTTGCTTGGGTGGTGACCGCGTCGAGCGGTGCGCTTGGCTGCCGACTGAGAAATCTTGGCACATGACCAGACCCTCTGTCCAGAGTACGGGGAAATGCCAATGTCCTCGGTATGTAACGAGGCAGAACGGATGTGGCGACGGGGACGGGGTATCGGTGAGTTATGAACAGGATCTGTTGTGGGGAATATTGATGGTGGTGTATCGGTTGGCGCACAAGTATGCGATGATGGTGAAGAGCGAAGATGGAATTTTGTGACAGAAGAGGAAAGGATGGAGACAGAGCTAAGCGTTGCGCCGCATAGCGTTTTCAGATCACCGCAGCTCTGGGGATGCGGATGCCTAGAGTCAACTAGAGTAGACAGCGAGGGATGAGAAGACAAAGGGGATGATGCTCGAGGTGGGGGGGCTAGGAAGCCAAGCTCGTGCGAAGCCTGCAATACCTCTTCAGTGCAGTGTTCCTCGATAAAAGTTCAGATATACTGACCTTTGAGAATTCTGTTGAGGAACTAAATGCAAGAGGTGCTGGCTCTGATTCATGATCACGGAAGGCAGCGCGTAAGTTTCCAACACCTGAGACGCGTCTCAACTTTGACGCTGAATTTGCCAAGACGTTATGGGTTCGTTCGTCTTCTTCGCTCGACTCAAAGTCCACGATATCTTCGACTGTAGCTGGTAGTGACATAACTATGGCAGTCGTGCGGGCACGTAGCGTACGAGTGCGCTGAGTTATTCGCTCGCCGGGCTCATGGAGTGGGTAGAAGAAGGAATGCCGTGACCCCATGGATGAGTCCGTGTGGGGGATGGTGCGTTCTGAGCATGGGTGACCGTTATCATCCTGCCCTTGGTTCGCTGACAGTGATGGAGAGATACAGCGGGAGAAGAGTGTTATTGACCGTTTGTCCATGTCACCATCGTGGGTTATGTCCTCGTTGTCGAAATCGACCCACGAGGGAGCGAAGAGCGTGTTCTGAGAAGAAGATGTAGTAGGCCGCAGTGAAGTTGAACTGCAAGTCGAACGGTGTGACTGTGAAAGTGAACTGGCGCGTCGAAACCGCGAGGAGTCGAGCGGACGATGTTGGCTACGCGGTGGAAGAGTTAGAAAGTCGTTCTTGAACGACATTTTTCCCGTAAGGAAGGAAAGTAGTTAGTAGTACAAGGTTGAAGGAATCAAACCAATGGTTGAACTCTTGATGTTTCAGTTTAAATTATGGGTCCATGTGAACTTAAGTTGACTTTCAGGTCCATGAATATCTCCGGACCGCGTCGGTTACCAAGGGGCCATGAGGCAGCAACTTGAATGGCAGATGAAACCGTGATTGCAGCTGAAGAGCCGACCAAATTCCACAAGGAATGAGAAGTCTGAACTGGCATGTAGTAATTCCATGTTAGTATTCGATTTCTTGTCAGTAGAGGTTCTGTACTGTAGTACAGTACTACTTACTAGTTACTAGGTTACTGTACTACATAGTAGTGGTGTCTGTTTGGCAATGGCCTGTGATTCAAACAATTGCTGCCGAACAGTGACGTCTTTCCGATCCGCCATGTTCTCCTGCCCAGCCATTTCTGTGTTAAAACAGTCCCGCTCTCAGCTCACTCGTTCCCTGTCTTCTCGTACGTTCGTGCATCCATGGCGGACGTCTGTCAGGCTCCATCCCGGTCTGCGGCAGTTCTCCGCTACATCTCATGTGCAAGTCCAATATACGCGGTTCCCCTCAAGCGGGCACACCCACCATCGCACTACACTGGCAGATCGGGGACCACTCAAGATAATAGGTTTCATTACCGCCGCAGGAGCAGTGTATTATGTTGCACAGTAGGTTTTTTATTACGCAACTTTCGTGTCTACGACGCATACCTCGATAGTCTCGAACAGGTACCGGAAACTGGGAGATGGAGATTCATGGATATAAGTCCGAAATATGAAGCCGGACTTTCTCAAACTGCCTATGCCACGTTCCTATCAGAGTTTGAGGGAAATATCTTGCCCGCTCATCACCCCATAACACATCATGTTCACCGAGTCGTCACCGACCTCCTCGAGTCTTCCGATCTCGGCACTCTTCACTCGAGCGAACCTAGTCGATCATCCAGGGGCAGTGATGACCTTTGGAGCGATGATCCGTTCGCCGCGCCTCGTGATCCAGAATCCACTGCGGGAGGTGGTGGAAAACAATGGCATTTACTCGTCGTCAACGATCCTAAAGTTGTCAATGCAATGGCAAGCTTCGGTATGTATCTCGGGGGCATTTCTTGCACCTTGCTGAACTTTCTAATTGTCAGGTAATATCGTCGTGTTCACGGGTATTCTGCCTATCTGTAAGGATGAACAGGGATTGGCAGCTGTCCTTGGCCATGGTGAGCATATTTGTTTCGCATTGTCCGAAGACCGATGTTTTCTTTGATTTAGAAATAGCGCACGCTGGTACCTCAGTCTTCCTTTTCACCTGGACGATATTAACACGTATTCAGTTGCACGTCATGCGTCTGAGCGCTATTCATACTCGAAAGTGCTCATATTTGCAGCATTTTTACTGCAATCGGCTGGCCTCGACATGGGCTTAACTAGAATCTTGAACACGCTCCTGCTCAGCCTGCCAAACTCGAGGACGCAGGAGCTAGAAGGTGATCTGTTCATGACACGCCATTAATCATTGTCTGACATGGACGACAACAGCTGATACCATTGGCATGCGTATTTCCTCAAAAGCATGTTATGATCCTCAATCAGCCGTAGAGTAAGATTAGTCGCCAATCTTCGCCTTGCCTTCTCTTGAACGATTACAGGATGCATACGCGCTTAGCGTTAGCCACCGAAGCTCACGGGGTCGTTCCCGAGTTCTTACGCACTCATCCGGGTCCAAAACGCCGTATTGAAGTGAGTGGATTCGTTTGACCGTTGGTCAATCTAATAGGTAACTCTTAATTGCGTAGCACCTGGCGGAACTCATTCCGGAAGGAAATGCGATACGGGCCGCTAACCCTCGATGTGCTGGTGTGCGCGATTCCATTGAGCAATTCCTTGCAGGTATGAACCGATGGTAACCTTTTCCATCACCCGGAACGTGAGGTAATTCGAACGAATGAGCCCTCGTGTTGCCGATACTTCCTTATCTATGCACGTTCCCAAGCAGAATGTCCTTGTTTCCTCACGCGAGATAAGACAACAGCAAATAGTACAGTAAAACCGAATTCTGGTACCACCGAGTAGGTAGACATGATCACCAAAAATCAAGGATTGACAGCAAAGTTGCCAAAACGAGTGACAATAAAGAGAACTCGAATGCCGAGTGATACAACCTTGCTGCCCCCGAGATACACTGCGACCGTGACGAACATTGCACGAGAGAACTGTACCCACATAGACCAGAACCTTGAAGATCGTTCATGGGTATAAGCACGACTGGGACGCCACCCAGAGTGTACTCGACTTCAATAGTCCCGCCACTACCGACGGGCCACTGTGTGCACGTGAGAATGCTACACGATGACCATGTGAAAATGCGTGAAAATCTGAAAAGTGTTGGCGTCTCTTACTTGACGAGGGGTGTGTCAGGGGGATAACTCGTGTATACTGGAATACTCGAGTTTTGGGGCTGGTAAAACGGCATGTCAGATCAGTTTACAGTCCCATTGATACTGGTAGTGCGTACCGGGGATCCAATGTTCGTTAAAACAGATATTATATTGCCTTTTGAGATAGCAATACTGTCACGCGTGGAACCCAGGACTTGCATAGATGAGTTGAGCCAGCTGGTGGTATTCGCCAAAAAATTGCGGAACTACGAAGGCGATCAACTTAGACGAGTTTGGAGGACAGTCCGCTATACCGCCATACCCGGTTCATGGTCGATATCAGATTGTATGCTGTGGTGTTGGCATACCCGGAGGTCCAGAGTGGTTCACGATTCCACTGGATTGCATTGAGCAGGGGTCAACTAAAAAATGGCAATGAAACGTTCTACCGGGTCTGCGTTCCCGCTGAAGCCCTGCTCTTGTCCATAATATACGATTGGTATTCTACCGTGGAATCTGAGAAAGAAAGGGGCTTGATCAGTCGAAAATACTCACCCGTCAGACATGAAATTAAATATCATTGCGTTGCTAAAAGTATCAGGCCAGGAGGTATGGCTGAGGACGTAAATTCCTTACTAGAGACTTTGCGGGTCAACGGATAGATTGTGCCAACGAGGGACATCCTGGTTCTCGAGGAAGTTACCAAGTAATCCGCGATCCTGAGTGGCGTCTGTCAGCCAGAGAACTAATACACCGAAATCAACCACCTTGAATTTCTGCTTCGACTGAGCAATCATATCTGTCACAGCGCTCATGTTCTGTGGGCCCGGAATGGTGAATGCATTGACGAGGGCGCCGTACATGGGGTAATTAAGGACCGAATCCAAAGCATCGGGTCCTTGGTATTGGGAAACATCGCTATGAAGATCATCAGTCTTGAGAGACGTAGTCAACTTGAAGGGTCCCGTACTCGATATTTGTATCGAAAACTTCTCCGATGCAAAATATGCCCGCGGCAGCGCAGAAACCCGGCCAGAAGTCAATGTTGACGTGTCTATTGACCGTAAGCTATTGGCTTCAAACAAAGGCAATAAACTTTACTTCGCGGCTGAAGGTAATGTCAGTGATATGGGATGTCTAACTTGCAACACTGAAAACATGGACGCGAACTAACCGTCAATGCGGAGACCATCAATATTGTATTCTTGGACCAGGGTCTGGATCCACTCCTGGAAGGCCAAAACCACACTGGGATCCTCAGTGTTTATATCCGCTAGAGGAACCACGGTGTCCCCCAGCCAGCAGCGTTCCTCGCTCGTAGCGTTTGTCCAGTCCATTACGCAATAGGGATGGAATTGCGACTGGGTGTGGGTAAGCCGGCATCACTGTCATGTTGTTCGGGCTTCTGACCTCCTCCTTGAACATATAAGTCGATAAATCAGGGTTCGTCGAATTTGCCATCACATCGTTGACAACGGCGTCTACCATGAGGTACCTTTGATGTGATCATTGAGTAGGTAATCAGAGGATGAAAAGGCGTCACTGACATGCCACGACGGTGTAGTTCATCTGAGAGGGACTTGAGATCGTCCGACGTCCCAAACCTATCGTTCAGTTTCGTTGCGTCGGCTACCCAGTAACCGTGATATGCATCACCATAGAGCGTGGTTGGCCCTTGATAATTCTGGGACACCGGACTGATCCAGACTGGAAAAAAAAAGGAATTAAATCGAGCTCTCCGGGTGAGTCCATGACCATTAACCAACCGGCAGTGAATCCAGCGTTCTGAATATAATCGAGGTTTTCGCGAATGCTGGACAGGAATTCATAAATAATCCTGAGAGAAACCAGATCAAACGCACGTATTCCAGGTGCCACCACACCAGGTTCGTTGGCCCGGATCGCATTTCGTGAGGTTTGCACCTGCAGGCAGGGCATACCGGTCAACAATAATCCTGGAGGTCTCAGTTTAGTTGCATACAACGCGAGATGCAAGAGAGGTGAATACTGATAAATCGAACGACCTCTCCACTCGTCCGCGGTTGCAGCGAAGCCAAATGGTAACCACATGAAAAATAAACACGTCAAGACTTTAGAGAGCGTTGCTCTCATGGCGAGAGAAGGTTTGAGCCTGGCAAAAGAGTGGAGGGGGTAAAGAATGATGGGGGAACTCAAGGCTAGGTCAGGTAGAAAAGTAGTTGGAGGCGAGGACAGAATTTAGGAAGCAAGAGAAGGAACCCATGTCCGTATGTAAGATACGGAAGACGAATAGCAAGATCGGGGCACTGGCGTCTGAATCCCGCCGCGATGGTAATGCGGCATATGGACGAGCAATCGACAGAGTCTGGACCTTCGCCGTCCTATCACATCAGAAAATTCGATTGGGAACTTGAACATCTCCTTCGAGGTATCAGGAGGTGTCACTCGATCGTACTTGATTAGTTTGATTCGTAGGATTGACTTACTAGTCTCGTGTTTGACTGCTAGAGCGCTAGCATCCTTTGTCCTAGCTGGAAGTTAGCGTCAGGGAGTCGTCAGGGGTTCTGTTGAACAACATGCACAGCCACATCTCGGTTCACGTCCTTCACGTTCTGTACTGTACAGTATCCTAGCACTACTACAGACAGCCTACCTCAAGGCATGGCCCTCGATACCGAGCCTCGTTCATTTACCCAGTACGGCTGGTTCGTCTGTCTCTGGGTTCTCGTTGTTTCTTTCCAGGTAAATTCGCTACCTGTCCCTTGATCCTTGCTCATCTTCTTTCCCTAGTACGGCTATCACATCTCTGCACTCAATCAGCTCCAGGCAGTCCTCACTTGCCAACATAATAGTACAGCGGCCACTATCTACGGTCTACTACCTACATGCATTCCCATGTCTGATGCCACCTTCTCCCTCGTCACTTCCCTGTTTACCGTCGGCGGGCTCCTCGGGAGTCTCTTCGCCAACCTCGCCATGGACCGATATGGTCGGAAGGGCGCTAGCCGTCTGAGCGCCGTCTTTAATGCCACTGGTGCCGCTTTGTCCGGAGTCGCCCCTTCGATCGTCCCAATGGCACTCGGAAGGTTCGAGCTCCTTGTTTTCCATTCGCCCCGAGGAAATGACTTATCACACTTGTGCTTCAAAGGTTCCTTGTTGGGGTTGCTGCTGGTATTGGAATCTGTGTTGGTCCCATTTACCTTTCTGAGATTGCACCGCCCAAGATCAAGGGTAGCTTAGGTGAGAACGTGTACTCTGACTCGCCCACTTTCAATCCTGAATGAAATTACCCAGGGGTTCTCACGCAATTTGCTATCGTCGTTGGTATAATGACCACTCAATTCATGGGTTTTGGATTAGCCACCCCAACACAGTGGCGTTTGGTACTCTTCGTTTCTTCCGCAGTATCAGCCTTGCAACTCTTCTTTGCTCCGATGATCGTGGAATCACCAGCTTACCTCCATCGGAATGCCCTCCCGGATGAGCGGAAAGCAGCTATTCGGTCGTTATGGGGCGGAGATGCCCGCACAGATCGTAAGTCGCATACTTGTGTACTCTCAACAGTTCACCGCGCCCACCACCACCCATTTTAGCTGAGGAACTCAGCCGTGAGCCGCTTCTTGCACCTGCAGATGATCTTCTTCGCGGTGAAGAAAGGGCAACAGTTACCATTCCCCAGCTTCTTTCTTCTCCCGAGCTCCGAAGGCCTCTACTCACCATCGTATTTGCAACGATGTCCCAACAAGTATCTGGTATGGATCCATCATTCTTCTGAAGGCCGCTTATCTCACCTCGACGGATCTTGTACAGGCATTAATGCAGGTAAGCTATTAGCCTTATACGAGCACCTTCCACTCATCAATCAAACTCTAGTTCTGTACTATAGTAATAATATCCTCTCGAAGTCACTTCCCGAACTAGCAGCATACGTATCGGTCGGAATCACGGTCGTGAATTTCATCATGACCTTCCCGCCAATGTTTTTGATCGAGGTGTTATCGTTTTCTGCAAATATCTATCCTGCGCTGACGTACTCTACCAGCGCGTCGGGAGAAAGCAGTTGCTACGTTGGTCCGTTGCCGGGGCACTAGCATCGCATCTACTTGTTGGATATGGCCTCAACTCTGGATGGGTTACCCTCTCGAGCATCGCGATAACCACCTTTGTCATGTGAGTGCTCACCAAAAGTTGCATCCAAGTCTAAACTTTCTCGCTAGGTCGTTTGCTATTGGGCTTGGACCTATACCCTTCGTCATTATTCCAGAAGTCGCACCTTCCTATGTAAGTGCACTCGCTTGCGATACAGGGATCCAATTGATTCTTTCTCCTCAGGCTGTCTCCGCGATATCGTCCGTCGGGTTGTCTGTAAACTGCAAGTCAACATTCATCGTTGTTGCTGCGACCTTACTGATGTTTCCTAGGGACCGTGAACTTTTTTGTTGGACTCCTTTTTCTTCAACTGAGGAATTTGCTTGCACACGATGATCCAATGAAGGAAGGACGGGTATTTTATGTATTCGCTGGTATCCTCCTCTTCTCTTCGACGTGTTTGTTCAGACTATACCGAGGTTGAAGTTGTCGCATTACGTAATGGAATGTGAATGTCATTGGTGTCTGTATTACCATTGGACAAACTGTACACACTGACAGTACACTGACAGAGAGTTGGTCGACGTTGGCCCGTCGCCGTCGTGCTGTCGTCCTCAAGCCATGGCAGACCAGGAAACCGAAGAACTTGACGCCTTTTTTGCTTTCTTTGCAACGTTTGATCTCGCACGACCAGTCACCACGATCTCAGACCTTAGCGACGGCGCGGCTCTCTTCGAGATCCTCTCGCTCGTGTGAGTCCCTCTTCGTGGTGGTAGTCAAGTCAGACTGGTTCAACGCCCACGGTCACAGGGACGCAGATTACTTCAGGCAATCAAGCCGAACCACCACAACCCAACTTTCGGACAACTGGGTTCTCCGATTCAGTACCCTCAAACGTCTCTACCGTCTCCTTACCCAATACTTCGCCGATGTCCTCCAGAAGCCAACCAGCAGCCTCGAGGTGCCCGACCTCCAAGCAATCGCGGAGGGCCACAATCTCAGCGCCACCCTCATCATGTGTCGCATAACGATCGCAATCGCGGTGCAGTCGGAGAAGAACAAGGAGATCATCGAGAAGATCCAGAAGCTGAACGAACGAGCGCAGCATCAGTTGATGAGGGCCATCGAACAGGTGAGTTTGGGATGCGGGGAAATACTATCAAGGGGGTATGAATGTGCTCGTATAGGTCATGGTGAAGATCAGCTCGTCGCAGAGCGACCATGGTATTGGTGAAGTCATGACAGAGTGAGTTTTTATTGTGCCTCCTCTGCGAATCATGTCACGACGAGTTTGGAACCAGCGACGATCACTACTATCGGATACAGTCTGAGCGTAGTCAGATTCTAGCAGAGAAGGAGACGCTGGAAAAGGTTTACCAAGGACTCATGGAAGAACACCGGACTCTTCAGACCAACTTTGATGATGTTGTTTCCGAGAGAGATGATGTTCTCGCTCGGCTGCGCGAGTCGCAGCGCGATCTCGAGAATAGGCGCAATGATAAAGCGGACGTTATGATGCGTGCTGAGATCGACAGGCTTCGGTCTGAGCTGTGAGTCTCCACCTTCTCAAAGGATGCATGGAGTGCTGCCTAAAACCATGGGAGATACTAGCCAAAAGAGCGAGGATAACCTCGCCATGGCAGAAGCTGAGCTGGACAAAAATGCCTCCGTTGTCAGCGAGCTCACGCGCAAAGTCGACGAGCTTCAGGCAAAGGCTGATTTAGCCTCGCGCCTTAAGGATCAAGTGGATGAGTATGTCGATCGTCTTTTGCTTGCGCCAGGTCGCTCAACCATATTCAGATACCGACACGCTGCAGATAAGCTCCAAAAGACCGAGAACGTTATGGAGAAATACAAGAAAAAACTCCAAGAGGGTGCTGACCTTCGGCAGCAAGTTAAAGTCGGTTTGCTCCTCACTTCGTCTCTTATCATTTCCTAATTTGAACGGATTGCAGTCGCTTGAACGCCAAAACGCTGACCTCGTCGACAAGAATGCTTCTCTCGAAGAGGAATACCGCAAGGTAGCAGCCTTCAAGCCCTTGATGGAATCTTACAAGAACCAAATTGCCGAGCTGGAGGCTAAAGTGTCCTCACGCACAAAGGAGATGGAGACGGTCAAGTTCGAACTCGAGCAGACGCGTACTAAACTCCGCATCACGACCGAGGAACGCACGAAGGACTCTGAGATGCTCGAATTATATCAGGAGCGTATGCGCGAATTGGAACTAACATCTCATCGAGCTCCGACCACCGCCAAGCCGAGCGATCCAGAGGAGGGGGGAGAGGAAGAGCCTCCACGAAACACGACCACTTTCACTGAAGAGGAGCTAATCGGCGAGGAGCCCTTTGCCCTTGACGGAGAACTTGACGATGCTCTCTCGGGAACAACTATGACCGCCCTCAAGCTCCAAATCAAGAAACTTCAGCGAGACCTTTCGGCTGTCAAGAAGAACGAAGCAGACGGCAGTAGGATCTTGGTCTTGGAGAATCTGTTAGAGGATGCGAACCGCATGAAATCTCGCTACGAGGCTGATTACCTTGCGGATCACCGGGAGAAACTCCTTCTTCAACGTGACTTGGAGGAGATTCGTAGCGGCAAAGCATCGGGCGATGGGTATAAGCATCCTTGATTTCCAGACCTTAGAGTGACTGATCGTACTACTGGTCTTCTAGCGTTGAAGCAGCCATTGCTCTTCGTCAGCGTCTCAACGAAACAGTCGACCAGCTTGACGGGCTGCGAAAAGAGCACGCAGAACTCGAAGTCCAATTCGATTCACAGCAACGAGAGCTTACCATTGCCAAGTCTGACTGTATGTCACATCTTTCGCTCATGAGCCCCCGCTTACTACGAATCCCCAAGTAAACCTCGTCAACAAAGACCAAGTAGAAATCCTCGCTTCGCTACGAGAGTCGGTTAGCGAGGACAAGGCACATCTAGAGGCCGAGACAGAGCGTTTGAAGAAACAAATAAAGGAAATTGGTGAGAAGAACCGTATGCAGCTCGAGCAAGTCAACGCCCTGCTACTGGAGAAGGTGAATTTACAAAGCGATGGCATCGGGCAGAGAGAGCAGATGCTGCAGCGTGAGAGAGCCATTGGGTATGTTGTCGATTGTGTTGCGGTTCCACGTGCCGCTGAGAACGCTTTGCCAGGGATTTGCGTGCTTCGTTGTCTGGGAAAGATGTTCCTGAAGATGTGAAGGCCAGATTACTAGCTATGCACGAAGAGAGTTTGAACATCAAGGAGCAACTAAAGACCACTCAAGATAAGCTATCCAAGGCCAAACAAGTGAGCCATCAGTATTCGACGAGCGGTCCGCTTCACCTCATACTTACTTCTGCAGTTTATCAAGTCACAAGACAAACTCTTCAGAGAACAACACACGAAGCTCGGGTCCATGGCATCCGTGAGTGCATTCAGTGTCCAGTTCCTCCGTCGTTGTGAATGTTGTATACGGCAGGGCAACTCTGAAGGCGCAGAAGGTCAAATCAAGGAACTCAAAGACGAACTCGCTCGTGCCAACGTGCGTATCGCCTATTATATTCGGCTCTGTTGTTGATGACGATCTACATTTATAGGCACGCTATCTCGACATGGAGAAACGGTACCAATTCGAGTTCCGTCAAATAGCTGGTGTGATACACCACACTGGAATGTTCCGCCTCTGGAGCTTGCATGCCCAGCCAGGAAAGAAAGCGGGAGAACCCTCTTCTTGGTTAGGGCAACAACGAAAGAACGTGAGTTCTTGTTAATCTACTGGCTGACCGAGTGCTGATCGTTCCTCTCAGCTCGGACACGTTCTACACCGGTAGTGTCCCGGTCATCTTGATTAATTTCTATCTCTATCCGGATTTCATTCATCGAGATACCACTACGTATGTCCCCCGTAATGATCGTGACACGATTCCAAGTAGATTTTTGTGTAACTATAATGTTTCATGGATGCGTTGGCGCCGTTGGGATTCGATTGACGCGCCAAAAAGGAGTGATGTGCCAACTCGATTGATCTTGCAACGAGTCTTGGTCTTCCGGACCTGTTCAAGTCATTCAAGTCGGAGTCACTGTTACGTGCTATGAGAGGACAGTCCGAGTCAGCATCACTATATCTCTGACTCCGTCTGACACGGGGCCAGCCATAGTAAAGGAGGCTCCTGCGTTCCAAAGGTTCCCGGTTCCTAGTCCGCGATGGCATCCAGCATCGCACAGACGCTCATTCACCTGGACGGAAGCTTCTGCGAAGGGGGAGGGCAACTCTTGCGAAATGCTGTCACATTATCTGCCCTCCTCTCAAAGCCCGTTTCCATTTCCAACGTCCGCCAAAATCGTCGGCCTCCCGGTCTGCGCAGACAGCACGAAGCCGGTGCGTACCACTTTCCACCTTTTTTCAACATACTCGAGTCCCAATAACGACCTTGCGGGTACGCAGGGATAAAGCTCGCTGCGTCGATCTGTTCCGCAGAAACCAAAGGTGTCGAAGTAGGCTCAACCTTTGTCAACTTCCGTCCCGGTCCAATCCAACTCCCCAAAGAGCTCGTCGCCGACCCGGGAACAGCAGGTTCCACGACCCTCCTCCTCCAAGTGGCCCTCCCCTGCCTCCTCTTTTCTCCTCCCCCATCATGTCCCACCTCACCTCACGAACCGCTGACGTCGGTACTCACACTCCGCGGAGGCACCAACGCCTCGCTCGCACCGCAAATCGACTACACGCAATCCATCCTCCTCCCTTCCCTCTCGAAACACTTTCACGTCACGCCTACGCTCACCGTCAACCGTCGGGGATACTACCCGAAAGGCGGAGGTTCCGTGTTGTGTACCATCCCTTCCATCACTGGACCACTCCCTCCAGTCCATCTCACGGAACGTGGGCGGGTGAGCGCGATCCGGGGAACGGCACGGGTAGGCGGGTTACCCTACCACGTCGCAGAGCGTATGGTATCAGGGGCGTATAGAACTCTTCGAGATAACGGGTTCTCCAACACCTCCAACATCGACATCACCCTCTCGTCAATGAGGGAACGCGATGAAGATGTCGTGGGTGCGGGTGGAGGGATCATACTGTGGGCCGAGACGGAGAACGGGTGTCTGATCGGGGGGTCGGCTGTAAGCACGAGGGAGAAGAAGCCGCAGGTGGTGGGAGAGGAGGCTGCATTGGAGTTGATCAGGAATCTGAACCATGGCGGATGTGTGGATGAGTATTTGCAGGATCAGATCATCATTTTTCTTGCTCTCGCAAAGGGAACATCGACCATCAGGGTCGGCCCGCTCACAGATCATACGAGGCAAGTCAGTTTAGATTTGATTGATCAAACTCTGACTGGGGATGAAACAGGACTGCAATCCATGTGGCGGAGCAAATGACAGGAGCGCAGTTCCGTGTCGACGAGAGTTCGCCAGACAGCATAATCATTACCTGCGAGGGGATTGGATTCGTTCCATCTCCACCAGCGATGTCAGATTCGACATCAGCCTCATGACAATATACCCCAAGTACAGTGTTCTGATACCTCACTCTCGGACCATTTATCGGGGGAATAATAAATACAAGTAGGGGTGCAATAGTCCGCCTAAAGCGCCGTATTACATGGGAGGCGTCAAGTTCAGTATATAGAATATGGGGTGGGTGCACTCTGTCCGTGCTGCCAGACGTCAACACTGCCTCTATCGGTTCCAAGAAAGAAGGGACATATCTCCCAGGCGCCTGCACGATTATGAGCTGAAAGCAACCATGGCACAAAAATGAGGCACACATACCGAGGCTTGAACACATGACGGATGGTTCCCACGAGTGCGAGAAGCACAAATACACCGGCCGCCGCAACATAAGCCCATCCCAAGAAAGGGTTCTTGCCACCTATCCAAGAAACGGTGGAGATCACAAGTGACTTGGTTCCCTTGAATCCTTGTACCGGGTAGTCTACGATAATACTCGTTAGCGACACCATCAGACGAACACTGATTACGTTACTCACTGTAGTTGATCTGAACCTGGTACTGTCCTGTAGGTAGAGTGGCAGTGTCGTTCCTACCGTACAGTTTTGTAAACGTCGGTAGTCCTGCTGTTCTCATCCAATTCTGGAAGTGTTCGTCGCTCGCGAGGTTCGGGGGTGGGTCATCTTGCGTATAGTTGTTTGGAAATCTGAGTGCCCAATTGGGAGGAGGAACAACCTCGCTAAGATTTCCGAGGTAACCAGATGTGGCGCTATATTTTTTGGCCTCCCCGGGCCAAGCGATGCCGGTCTGGGTGAAGTCATAATTTACACCTCCAGATTGATTAGAGATGAAGCCACTGAACGTGTCTGCATAACCAAGATTACTACCATGAGAATCCAACAATCGCAAAAACGTACCGTTAAATAACGAGTTGGCGATCAAACCGCATGGGTAGATAGCCTTTCCATCACTGGTCACCGCCAACGGCTTGCAGTTGGTGCCGCTTAGGGAGGAGGGAGATACATGATGGCCCTGAAGTTGGCCGGTGTTGAGACTCTGAACATATCGCCGATTGTTTTGATAAAAGTTGGTTAGCTTGTAATACTGGAATACGGGTGCCTGAAGGTCTGACACGATGTCGAACTGGACGACGCACACATGCTGCTGGTTTTGGGGAGCGGTTGCGTTATAAAAGTATGCATAAGTTGGGGGTATGATGGTTTTTCCACTATCTGAGGAGCGAAGGTTGTATGAAAAGGAAGGCATGGGCTGGAAGTTGAGATCGGTCATGGACGTGGAATTCGGGAGATTCCAACAATCGGTGTAGTCAAAGGTCATTTCAGACACCTATGAGTTCACCGAGGCCGGAATGGGAGAACCGACCGAGGATGAGAGAGGGCGCAATGAGGGAGAGGCAGATGAAGCGGGAATGAAAGGAAGGCGTACCAAGCTGCTTCCCCACACGAGCAGACCACCTATTGGTGCGAATATGATGCCAATGATGAAAAGGGTAGGCAGGACGGTCTTTGGGGTGAGTATGGGCTGCCATGCCTTGAGACGCTGCTGTTTGAAGGCGGTATCTTGAGTGTACAACGTACAGGTGAGTGGTTGCTGCGGTCAGGGAAAGTGGACAAGAATGATGACATAGGGATGCTTACTTGCAGGTCTCCTCCAGCTGCCCTTTTCCTTTTTGCGCTCGCCGTTCTGATCATCCGCAGAGTCTGTGCGATTTTTCTTGCGGTTGAAGAGACCCATTGTGGTCGTCGTCGTCGTCGTCGTCGATGGAGAGCGTCGAATATCCCACCCAACTGACATCGGCGCCGTTGAGCACCGCCACGGAGATGGTGATGGATGACTCAGCGATGACCGTTACTGCTACGACTCAGACGCGATGGTCGGAATTCAAGCGATCGAGGAAATAGCAAGCCCAAGAGATGTCATACAACGCATATACGAGTCTCAGCCAGAGATCGACGTTCTCCCTCTAGCAGTGGCAAAACACTTTCACCATCTCTTCTTCACCAAGAACGATCCACATGCTGTACTTCAGGTCAGAAACAGCACCTTGCCTTGTCTTTGAGTTCACTCACCCTGTACAGCTTCCATCTCTCGATATACACCATCCTCCAGAAGCATACACGCATGGCACCCTCGTGCGCTTTCGTGCCATGATTCAGGACACCTCCCTTCAAAACGAAGTATACCTCGCCAAATTGAACGACAACCGATCCGGTGGTTGGGGTATACAACCCGCCGAGGACGATTACGAATCAGATTCCTTCGACTCTAGTCGTCTTGCCACCGCCTCCGTCCTCTGGGCAGTTTCCGTTCCCGGCGAATCTGACTGGCGAGCCACCGAAATCTCTCAACCAGACTCAAGTATGCACACCCAACTTCTGTTCACTCAGCGGCCTAACCAGTCACTCCAGCAAGCTTCCCTGTACACCGATCATATCAACCCCACAAATTTCCTATCCCTGGGGCACCACATGTCGGGGTCCGAGTAAAGGTGCTCTTGTATTCCCTAATTCTATCGTCTGCACATCTCATGCGTGCAAGATCTACGACGACTCTAGCTCAAAAAGCCTTCGTGCAACCGATTTAGTCACTTTCGTCGGGATCATTTCAACAGAGCCGTACGTCATGCCAAATGGTCACTCTTCACCTCGTTGACCTTTTTCAAAGTCTTCGCGCAGAGGACGAAGCATCACCAGAAGTTCCTGTACTGCATGTTCTTTGTCACGAGGTCGTTTCTGCAAACACAACGTTCCCGACCATCGACCTCGCTGTACGCAAAGATCTCTTGGACTGGATATCCAGTGAAGCTCTTGGTGGTGATAAGGATGCTGCAGAATGGCTCCTCCTTCAACTGACTTCAAAAGTGTTAGTAGATTCATCACGTTTAATTCTTTGTTGACCTTCGTCATAGCCATACCCGTGCAGTTCCGCTCCTCCCCCCGTCCCTGATGATATCACGCTTTCCTCAGCCCTCCACACCAGAATTGCTTCCGACACTCTCTTATGTTCTCGCAGAGCTTTTGCCTCAGTACCTCTCTATACCGCTTTCTTTGGATCTCCTCAACAAAACTCCATTCCTTCCTGAAAGCAAAGAAGAAGACCTACATTCCGGCTACCTTCAGCTTCCTCCAGGAACGACCACCCTCTTAACTGAAAGTAGGGTGCAGGAAGGTAAATTACTGGAGAAAGGTGCGTTTGATGGATTCGATTCCAAGTCATCGACTTATTTCCTCTGAAAGGCATCATGAACGTCCGAGCTATCCAGGATGTGATGAATTCGCAGACCGTGGAATACATATTTCCGTTCTCGAGTAGATTCACTTTTCACACAGATATATCCATCATCGTCTTGAGCGAAGGGAGGAAGAGTGCATTCTTCCAGGTAACTTTGAATGCGAGAGTTTTTCGGAATATGATTGACCTCGCGTCTCTTCCATGCAGACTGGCATCAACATTCCTCTTGAACGCTCTGACACTACCTCGAACTTGTACAAGCAGAAAGATGAGATATCTTTACCTCTAGCGGAGAAGCTCTCAGCGTATCGCTCATACCTTGCTGCATGTAAATCGATGAGCGAAAAAGTGCAGGTGTCCGAAGAAACCTCCAAGGTAACAATTCTTGCAGCGGACAAGTGATACGTAGCCTCATGCATCGATACAGCACATCCAAGACGACTTCGTCCGCCAACGTCAACAAAACAGCTCAATGACCGCAGATGAGCTCATACAACTCATGAAGGTGGCGAGGTCAGTATCCTCCTCAGCCTTTCCGCTCACTGGTGTTTACCTGCGTTGCGTCATGGAGACTACTTGCAGCATCCAGGTTACTGGATGAGGTTACTATCGATGTATGGGAGCAAGCGAAAGAGCTCAATGGTCGCCGGCAGGCACGTTAGTGTAGTATTGAAACTATATAGTGGAAGTCCTGGTGAGTTTCGGATTCTCGGATTCCCCGTGGAGCCTTACTCATATTCCTGGAAAGTAAAATCCAACGATGCTTGTATACGACTTTTTGTTGGGGTTTCGACCTCCGGTCCGAATTTGAATGCTTGTACATCGTCTCTGTCACGTTCGAAACAGACCAATTGCGAGATCCCCTGGTCTCCAACTCTGCCTACTATCATCGACTCCGCTCTTGTCTACCTCCAACAGGCTCAAGAATGAATAACCAAACCTCTCTTATCACGCAAGGCACCCAGCTCTCCCTGAGACGTGTTCCCCGAAAATTGACAACCCTCTCGGCCAGCGATGGAGTGTCTGTTTTTGACAGTGAAGAGTTGTAAGTCGCCACATGGACATTGACTCTGATACCTCACTGAGTTTGACCGCCCTCGCAGTGCCTATCTAGTTAACGTAAAGTGAGCAGTCCCGACTAGTCTCGTTGCGCTGACCGACCCTCTGCTTCAAGCATCGGAAGCCAGGACTTCTGGATTACGTTCGATACTGGCTCATCAGATTTGGTACCGTCATACCTGCTCTTTCGTACAATTGTGCTTACTACTGTTCAGTGGGTTGTTTCGTCAAGTTGTACGGACGTCGATTGCCAAGAAGTCCCGATGTACTCGGCGTCGGCATCCTCCACGCTTCATCTATCTGATGTGGTTTTCGATCTATCCTATCTTCTCGGATCTGTGCAAGGCTCGGTGGCCACCGAGACTGTCACTCTTGGCACATTTCAGATTGTCTCTCAAACACTTGGTACTCTGCCCTTCAACGCATCCAGCTATCATCACTTACAGAATCTTTCAGCGCTAGCCAATGGCACGAACGGACTGGACCTCAGAGACACCGGCAACTCAGGAATCCTGGGTCTCTCGTTTACGTCGGCGGCATCTATTCCCTCGAGGTTAGGCACGACCGTCCTGGACAACGTTTTCTCCCACCTGGACGAATCCTATCGTTTCTTCGCATTCAAACTTGGTCGAAACAGCAGTATCAGCGATTCAAACGCGACCATCTCCTCGTTCACCATCGGCAAACTCGATCCATCCATCACCCCACCAAACGCAAGTGCGCAATTGACTTACTTTCCAGTGTTCAAGACACAGTCCAGTCCTTACGATTATTGGAAACTGCCGATACTCAACGTGACTATCAATGGCCTTGCTCTTCCCATGTCTCGTTCCCTCGTTCGCGGCGCACCTTCCCCTATCAGTGTCTTCGACTCTGGTACGACACTCATTCTGGGACCCACCGCAGATGTGGAGACGTTCTGGAACATGGTCGGGACGGGGGGATCGGCGAGGTATAATACGGAGAAGAGCGTTTGGGAAGTACGATGTGATCGCGCCGTCGACGTACGCATCATGTTTGGGCAAGACATTGGTAGCGGGGGAAATGGAAACGAGTATCCGGTTCATCCTGAGGATATTAGCTGGGCGGAGGGCGGACAGGCGGACGGATGGTGCATGGGCGGTGTACAGGGCAACGACGAGGTGCGTGATTGATTGCGACTCGAACTCGTGCTTTCGAGCTCATGCGGGACGCAGGTGAATTCTGGAGACTGGCTCCTTGGTGATGTTTTCCTGAGGGTAAAGGATGGATCGTACGCTCGCTTTGCCTCCCACTGAACCTTTGTATCCCTAGAACGTCTACGTCGTCCACCAGGGTCAAACGTCTTCCCAACCGCCGGTCATTGGACTGCTGAGTCTTACCGACCCACAAATCGCACTGACAGACTTTCAAACCGTCCGAGGATCGGACACTGCACCACCCCCACTTGCGGTAGCTCGATACAACACGGAGCAGTGGACCAAAGTTGACGTCTCAGTGTCTATCGTAGGTGGATTTCTGCTCGGCGGACTGGTCACAGCGTGGTGTAAAGTAGGGAGAAGAGCGAGAAGAGCGAACGTCATCAGAGGATAGGATAACGAGCAAGGAGAAAATCCAGTGTTGATTGGCACATTACATAGAACTACGACAGACGCTAAAGACATTCTCGGATCAAGTCCAATCAGATCAGGCTACAGGTAAAATACAATGGTAAGGAAAGACGGAAAAGAGAAGGACAGTGTTGAATCTTTATCCAGGGTTGATGTATCCAGGCTGATAGCCCTTGCCGTGATTCTGCGGTGGAGGCGGCGCGTATTGGTTCGGATGCTGATATCCTACCTGCGCGTGGGGAGGCTCCCATCTGACCCGAGAGAAGACACATGAGATCATGGTCGTTGTCGAGAATCATGGGACGCAAATGGGCTTACCCAGGCTGCATTGCAGTTTGAAGTTGACAGATCCCACACATCCAGACGTGTTTCGATTTGAACGGGATCAGAGGTACGAAACAGAGCTCAAACCATGTGCGCGTCTTGGCGGCGAACATGGAGGCTTTCGATCCGAATGAGTTAACTAAGCTTCGAGGGGAATCGGTAAGATAAGGCTCACCGTTGTGGCATCTTGGGCATATTCTCGCTCCCTGATTTCCGTCAGGAGATACTTTGGTTGGGCAGCCAACTAGAAGTGGGAGAGAAGATTGAGAGGACTGGGAGAGGACGGAATGGAAACGATTGCCACTGACAGATGATGGGAATACAAACTGGGATCATGGGTCAGAAGACTGTGCGTTACTGGGGAAGTTGAGCCTTACAGATGAAGTCCATCCAGGATACTGTACTAACGTTTGAGGTAGTGCGAGCGTGGACTGCGCTCTGCCGCTTGGAGAGGAGTTACTTCCGGATCCACTTGTTCCCACGCTACATTTCATTGTCATTTCCAATCCCCTGCAGCTGCGTGCGCAGAGTCTCAAATCAATCTCAAACACACCCAAAGTTTGAAAGTTTTCTTTGCAGTACCGTTGTTACCGATGGGTTGTACATGACTGCAAGCTTAGACCCACAACTCGCATACCTCCGGCGTTATCATTGTGGTCGCCATCCTCTTGAAGACAAGTGGCACGACAACCGTCAACGATAACCTTGACGTCCCAACTTACCCGTCGAGCCAACGTCAACTCCGCACCGTCCCTCGCTGTGGTCTCATCGTTGTCCGCCAAGTCTCTCCGCACGCCCTGTCATCAATTAGCTCCTATTATTGATTAGTCAGCATGTCAGTGATCTTTCCCTTGGCGACATCTTTACCGTAGAAAACTATATCCAGCACCCCATGTCGTCCGATCAATTGCAGGGATATCAAGCCGACCTTCTCGTTCAAGCCGAGCAAGTCGGTGCGCTCAAGTTCGGCGAATTTACCCTCAAATCAGGACGGTACGCACTTTCCTGCGCTGCAAAACCAAAGTAATGAAATACATGTCCACGTCTCCTTCACCAGGATCTCGCCCTACTTTTTCAATGCTGGTCTGCTGAGCAGCGGCAAGATTCTGAACACGATCGCGGACGCGTACGCAGCGACGATCGTTGGTGCCATCGACGCACAGACGCTCCCCGACTTTGACGTTATCTTTGGACCGGCATACAAAGGGATCTCGCTTGCAGCCTGCACTGCACTTGTACTAAGTGCGAAATACGATCGGTCATATGGTTTCGCGTATGATCGCAAGGAAGCAAAGGACCACGGAGAGGGCGGGAAGCTCGTCGGCGTACCCGTGCAAGGGAAGAAGGTACTCATTCTAGATGACGTCATGACTGCCGGTACGGCCGTGAGGATGGCAATCGAGTCCATCCAGACGGCAGGGGGCGACGTTGTTGGTGTCGTGCAACTACTCGATAGAGAGGAACGGGGGAAGGATGGGAAGAGCACAGTGGAGGAGGTCGAGAACATCGTCGGTGGCAAGGGACGCGTACTATCCGTGCTCAAGATGAGGACACTCATGGCTTGGTTGGACAAAAACGGGAAAGCGGACCTCCTGAGCAGGATGCAAGCGTATTGGGATGAATATGGCTGGAAGGCATGAATAGCCGGTATTCGTGTAGACCCCTACATCCACGAATTGCAAACTGCTGATTCTTATCTGCATTGCTGCCTACAACCGGAGCTGGGAGCCAATTTGTTGCCAGTCCGGGATCCGGGTGCTATCGCTCAGGCTGCGCGCCTTGGCCCCAGTAATCCTGACCCTTAGGCAGACACTGGCAGACATGAGACTCAGAGACAGATGAAGACGGTTCAAGTTGTTCACCATCCGGGACACCCAGAACCGGCCACTCCCGGCTCATATCGTGAAAAAGCAATCCGCGCCACACAGGGGCCTTGACAATCTAACCTGGCCCGGTATCCATTTTTTCGTAGGCCGGTTCCCCTTGTAACGAACACGAAGTCCACGATGATATCACAAAAGCCCTCGACGAACAAGGTAAGGAAATCGATTTCGAAATAAAGTAAACATCCGGGGTACTTCGGAGCGGCTTTTCGTCTGTTTGTCTGCTCATTACTGGGCCTGTCAGGTCACCTCTTCCATTCCTGTGTTCTCTCACCCGCCGTCGGTCGGAGATCGAGATTGAGAAGCTTTTGGGAACAGACCTTTGAGTCACGGCTTTGCTCACAAATAGGAACGATCGACTTTACCGATTGTAGAATCTGCTAATCCCCTGTATTCCATGCCACTATCATTTGCTGCCATGCCCTGCCGTGAACTGTCTTGCCAAACCAAGGTCCTACGCCTAGATCCTCGAAGAACCTGCTCTACGATGTCGATGTGTCGAAATAGGCGAAAGCTCCAGAGAACGACGGAACATCGGAGGGTCCGCATAAGCTACGAGTGGTTGATATTCTGATTGATCGCGGGCTTCACGATCGGTGTCACGGTCGCGCCTATCGTTCCAGAGAGTTCCTACACCCGCCAGGATGCGGTCGAACACGGTGTGCTGATCGGCTTCCGTCGTGGCCGGGACAGGTGTGAGAGTCGCGATCAAGCTTCGGAGGTGTATAATCTTGGCAGCGATGCGACTACCTTGTCGACGCTCCTCGACCTTGCCGTGAAGGTCCTCTCCGGACCATGAGAAGAGACAGATTCGCGCTCTTTCAAGATGACGGTCGATACTTGCTTGTTGTGCGTCAAGATTATGCATGGCGATAGAATCGGTCGAGATGTTGATGTTTATGATGGACTTGGAAGAAGAGAAGGAAATGAAGGGGGATTGAAACTCTGGTTCTCCGAAACGGTATGCCTCTCAACGAAGGTGCCCGCTAACTTTGCAAGTACTCGTTTGTGCGATGGAAGTGATGACTTCGACTTGGATGGCTTCTGGCAGGTGGGGTGCTTGAAAATATGAGATCCTGTGGCTGGTGGCTGCGTTCAAGATGAACTTGCTTGGAGGAATTCAGAAATTGGGTGGTCAAACGACTGTGTCCTTCCAGACTCTCAACTGGATCTTGGTGATGTAAATGCGGCCCATGATTGACAAGAGAGTGTGATCGGAAGTATAAGACCTCCGGACTTCAAGTTCCTCCCACAGTTAACCGGCTCCAAAGTTCAGCTACACATCCAAGATCGCTGGTATTTAGTGACCGTGCTTCCCAAGAGTCAGGGGTTACGTCCCTGCCTGTCAGTGTGCGGTCGGCGTGCCATTGATCCCGCTGTCAATGTCAAAGGACAGCGAGCTGATTGGTCAACCGGTCATGCGAGTCTGTAACACCTCCTAGGAACAAGGAATGATACTTAGCCTCAAATTTCCGCAAGTGGGAAAGTCTTGGTGGGTCTCATTGTGAGTCTGCCAAGGAACCGTTCTCCTTTTGGATTGATCCTGCCCTCAGACTCACAGCCACGTCAGGTGCTATCTGAACCGAACTCCATTTAATCGTTATCGATCAATTTCCCTCTCCTCTTGTTCCCCTCATCGCCATCGATGTCTTACTATGATTCTAGCCACGTCCACCGATCTCACTCTCATCATCACGAACCCCAACATCACCACCACCGCCACCAATCTGGTTCACATGGTCCCCCAGTCGGACATGACCCCCAATTGTTGCAATACTTTTCTGCAGTGGACACCAACAGGTGTGGCACTCTGAGCGTCAGAGAGCTGCAGAATGCCCTCGTCAATGGTATTAATCATCCTCTGTGTTATGAAGTCTGGCTCATCACATTGCGTTACATCAGGAAACTGGTCCAGTAAATTATATCTTTAGTGCCCTATTTGATGTTTACAACTTATCCAAGATTTCGACCTGGACACCGTCAAGATGCTGGTGAACCTCTTTGTGAGTCCTTTCCGTGACTAATGTCCACGGCCAAAAGTTGAACAAACTCACTGCAGGATACGAATCGCAACGGAACTATCGACTTTAATGGTAAACCTTCTTAAAGCCCTAATGTCATCTGAGGTCCTCATTCCGTTGAAAGAATTCACCAATTTGTGGCAGTATATTGCAGAGTGGCAGCGCGTCTTCAGGCTCTCTGACAGGAACCAGTCCGGAACCATTGAGAAGCGAGAGCTGGCCGAAGCCCTGCGCAACTTCGGGTATGATCTATCTCCTACTCTCCTCACCTTAGTGGAACGCAAATATGGTAACTTCCAATTCGAATAACCATCCGATCAGTTCGGTTCATGCTTCGTTCCAGCTCCTGAGGCACATACTGCTGGATATCAACCTGGGATCACCTTTGACCGATTCATCAGAGCCTGTGTCTCTATCAAGTCACTCACTGAAGCTTTCCAGAAGTAACGTCTGTTCCTGCCATTAATATCAGTGGCTCACGTCCACCACAGGGTTGACACGGACAATGATGGATGGGCAATGTTCGACTACGAAAATTTCATGAAGGTGATTTACAATCCCAAACGTTCCGTGCCATTCCTAAACTAATCGTCACTTCTTGCGCAGATTACTCTCATGGCCCCTTGAATCAGAGTAAGTACATGTACGAACAAGTGTATTTCTGTTGTCAATGCATCCACGATCCATGATCGAGGGTGGAATGTACAGATTTCCTTATCCCCAGTGATGTCACCTATAAACCACAACATCGAGGGACAGGGTACAAGCAATTGAGCGAGGAATAGCACAACACACAGGAAACCATCTCCCTTTCCTTGTCGCAAGACTCGTGTCATACAAAGGTCAATGACAGCCAGTAGCTACGTTCCCTACTCAATAGCCAATATCATTCTCAGCGGCCTTCATCCACACATTCGCGAGATAGTCCACAACGCGCGGAAGAGCAGCAGACACCTTCGCTGGTTCACTTCCACATCCTTCCAAATAGTATTTGATCTAATAGAAATCATGAGCCACTCAGCGCATTTCCGCGTTACACATGCTTTATACCTTTGGTTCTGTTCCACTCGTTCTGGAGCCGGCATGAGAGGAGGCTGAGAGCAACAACGTAAGACGAACCTAATAGTCAGCACTATCCCCACCTCCGCGGATTTGGCTCTGAACTGAATCATGTGCCCTGAAGATAACGGTAACCTTGGAGCATATGTCGGGGCACTAGTACTATCGTAGCCGTGGCTAGCTGTCAGATCAACGACGCTCGTGATAGTCAACTCCGCTATTGAGCGAGGATACCGCTGCGTTACGGGGTGTGGCTATCACTGAGGGTGAGTTCACGTATCCCTCTAATCGGATGGAAGCCGTACTGTTGGCTCAAAGCAGCGAAGCCCACTGAAGATTCGATCCACTGTGACAGGGTCTGAACAAATGAAATAACTGTTGCTCGTCTAGGTTTATGGTGGTGAGGTGTGCACCACACCCGAGGGAAGCAGCACACCTCAAAATAACCATACCTAATGGCGGATCATCAAGTTGCGGACGCAGCAAAGAAGATAACGCAGACACCCACTTGTCGTAAAGTCCCTTTAGATAGCTTTGGACGGCCGAACCTTGGCTCCGCAGCTCAATCGCCATCTCTGCAAACATTAACTTCACCTTGCTATGAGCTGCGATACATCGCTTTATCTGGATGCTCCTCACCGTGGCAGCAATGCCATCCTTGTCGCGTATCTCAGAACCGAACATGAAACCGATAGCTTCCTCGTATCCGAAGGGCACATCATAACCAGCTCGCTCAAGATCCAACGCAGTGTTCCCAATGAACTTGAACCCTGAGGAAACAATTTTAGATATTACCAAAAATACGATAATTGGGGATGCCTCTTACCAGTCAGGCAGTCAACGAACTTGAAACCCTCGCGCTGTGCCATCGTCTCGACCATTTTGGAGCTTACGGTAGATGCCACCATCGCTAATTTGTCTAACCCCCATTAATCCTTTGTAACGGTTTATCCAACGATTAAGAACTTACTTAGTGGCTTTCCAGAGGCTTTGTATCTCTCGAAAACACGGCTGGCGAATAACGTTCCCAATTGATCGCCAGTGAATGCCGTAAATCTCCCATTGCTAAGGAACTTGAGATCAGGTGAACAGATGTATATAATGACGTTCACCTACCTTCTCTCAGCAGCCGAGAATCGATCGGCATCAGGATCTTGTGCTAGGACATAATCTGCACCGGACTGGATAGCAGTCGAGATTGCGCGGTCCTTTGCAATGTCATGCAAGCAATTGATGAAGACCATCATAGAAGCTTACCAGAGCACCTGCAACAAACTCTTCAGTCAACCTCAAGGTATCGCAGCGAGGTGATTCTGTCATACCTTTCTCCTCCGGATTCGGAAACTTGACTGTCGGAAAATCAGGGTCTGGGACTCGCTGTTCCTCTACTGGAGTGTATGGCTGAAACCCTGCGCGTTTGAATACCTCGGAGGCGAAAACGTCGCTGACCCCGTGCAACGAAGTATTGACAAATCTGATGGTTGGACCATTGATCCGACAGCTGTTTGCGTTATCACTACCTGATGTTTATGTGAGAAATACTCGGGAGCCAACCTGGGGTTTGCGATCCCGTTGATCAATGCGTAGTAACCTTGTTTCATCTCGTCTGTGCGGTCATAGCAAAGCGAAGATGGATAAGCATCGAACGAAGAGCTGATTCTTGGTTCCAAGTTATTCAAGATAGCTTGGGCAATGCCCCTGTCATGAGGTCCGATGATCTAGAGAAGTCTTATTCTCCACGCAAGAAGACTTGGTCATATAAAATGGGCTCACTTGAACAGCATTCTCCCAATAAACCTGTGCGCTCCCTGAGCAAGAGGAAGTTGGCCATTATGCATGGAATCATACCTTGTAGCCGTTGTCCTCCTTCAGATAGAGTAAGCTATGTATCCGCGGAACATCGATGAGATGACGAATACCTTCGGATTGTGGCTAGCTGCAGAATCGTTGAGCCCGGATAGCGTAAGGAAACGGACGCATACATACCAGTGATCATTACACCACAAGCCGCGTTCAGCCTTCTCAACGAAAAGGGAACCCTTGAGGAAGTGTGTTATACCACAATCACTAGAACTAATCAAGTGGTCGGACCCACAGCGGCGTATGGACCAGGCCATTTAGAAGATAAACCTTGACGTTGTTGGATAAGAAGACGGCTGCGGTCATGCGTGCCCACTCTTCCGAGTTGTGTCGATGGTCATGACCAATCACGATACCGCGCGATGCAGCATCGGGGACATTCTTCAATACGTACGCACATAATCCCTAAAGATCAACGAGGTTGGATCACATAGTCACTCACGGAAGTCACAAGAACTTTCCTGTGATGCCTGAATGACGATCAGGTCATTCATCCTGGCCCACCCAGCCTCCATCTTTCCTCGGAGTCCTTGAAACTTGGTTTTCATACTAGCCGTTGCGTCGATGGTGTACAGGCAACTCACCTGCAGTGCCGAATTCTATGCGCGTCCTTCAAAGACCATGGCAGTATGGCAGCAGGACGAACTGTCAGATACAGATCTTCAACGCTTAGATTCGTTAGAGAATACCTCATCCGCTTCTCCAATTCATCTGTGTTTCTAGCGTCCCATAATTCGTGAACTTCTGCTCTCGTCTTCTCGTTCTGTGGGTAGCACATTGTTATTAGCAGCGGACTTTTGGAAGGCTGTAGGGGTGGGTCAAGGTAACGTACTGGGTCCAACCTGAGCCATTCCTTCACAAGATGTTCAAGCGAGTTAGCGGTCGCCATATTACAGTGGTTTCGTTTCCAAGGGGCACTATGTAGTAACGGACTTCCGAGACGAGTCGACATGATCCGACTCTCTCGCTCCCAAAAACGTCTGATTCTGATTACAATAAATCTACTTAGATTCAAGTAGTACACGATACAACCATCTCTTCAACAGTTGATTGAACACGGTCTCATGCGTTCACGTGCGCTGGTTTTCCAACATGTACTGAACACCGCAGGCAAGCGTTTCCAGTAATTTCGGTCTCAGTTCCGCTGGAACACCCATCGAGACTTCAACCGAGCCCGGACGAGCCTGCCATACCCCGTCCGCTCCCTTCATTGGGTTAGATCTGAAAGGCCTCATGTAGTACTTGGCGAATCCAGACGTATGGAACCGTGAGCCATCGGGACAGCCAAAGTGAGCGCTACACCAGTCAATCCTGATGAAACGATGAACGTTCGAACGTCCAAACGACTTATCACAGAGGGGAAACTCACACTGTGTTTGAGTTGATAGTCATGACGTTGTCATGAGGAGCGAAGAAAAACGATCTTCCGGTGTTCGCTGCATTGAGCATCAGACTGCTTGCTGTAGTTATCCAGTCATCGATATATTCGGGTTCCCGGCACTTGACGAGGGAAGTTCGAGAGGCAGCAGCAATCCCAGCCATGTCCATTGGAACAGCCGCAGGAACCTGAGACAAGTAGTTTGTCAACTCGATGCACGATGGATCCAATAAAAATAAGACGAACATTCTGTAAACAGTTGCCTGCAACGTTCTCATCAATGAAGGGGGCCGAGACATTACGATACTGAGAATGGTTAAGCGCCGACAGACCCAGTATACTGAAATGATCACTTACACTGCTCGCATTTGTGATCTTTTCAATCCGTTCGTCTTTCCTGTAATTTAAAACAGCGACGATGTAAGCAGTGAGACAGTCATGCGTTGAGAGATGCGTTTCTTTCGACTCATGCGAAGTGAACGCCGAGCGAAGCTCCTCGAGTTCATCGCCGTCAAGTCGCCATCTCAAATTCTCGACACCTTTGCTAGCTTCAGCATACGCTGCCCCGAGTTCGTTGAAAGGGTACATGTTCGATAAGTGGGGCATGAGAGAATCAACCTCTGCCATAACAGAATCAGATGGTGCGGGAAAGACATGTTTTTTGAAAGTGGGCGGTGCAAACTCCGAGGGTAAACCCTGGTAAAATTGGGAGACTGTGTGCATGAAACGAGACAGAGCAATGGCATCACCTGAAAGTCGGTCTTGAGAACTAAGCGTACGGCACAAGGAATGTCGACGAACCAAGTGTGTGATGCCACGAAATGCCAATACATGTTTCGTCCTTGAAGAACGTCAATTTCAGACGAAGAAGAGGAGCGCCGCCATTGACAAGGTCAGCACCGATGGGTTGCTGGCTTAACAATGGGGAAATATGGTCCTGAATGACCCAATCCCCTTTCAGAATTGGGTCAGAATTGGAGTTGAGCTGGTAAACAACGTCCACAGGGACAGCAGTGTTCGTGACCTCTATCTAAATTACATCAGACAGAAACCAGTGAAGTTGATGCGTAGATTGGCTTACCGACCAACGCCCGTTATTGAACCGAAGCTGTCCTGCTGCATGGGGATATAGTTGCAGGGCTTTGGAAAGTGCTTCTTCAAACTTGGTCACATTGATCGCCATAGACAGGACATGGACGTTATCGACCTAGGTTAGCGTGCACCTTGGATGGGTATGGGGGGTCATCGGGATGGAACATAGAAACATACGTAGTGAAGCCAAAGTTCATAACCCGGTAAATCTACATCCACTTGGCCTGCAAGCACGGTTGGTAGTTTAGGAAATACAAAATGCTGGGTAAGAGACATGGATGAGTCACACGGATGGCAGTCAATTCAACATGGGGCTTATATCCATCCGGTGGACCTACTAGTATACTTTGAGTGATCGGCTAGTTGACACGCGGCTTCGAACTACCGACGCGATGTGGCCCACCACAGTGACCGAAATCTTGTCAAGTTTAGTTAGAGCAAAGAGCCACTAAATTGTGCCGAGCAGCCCGAGGAGCGATAAGGTAGCTGTTTATGGATGAGCGTAAGAAGACGGCCTAAATATGTCGGAAGAATGGATGGAAGGGACGCGAACTTGACAATGAGTGCCAGTACTGAGCGACATGCACACCTTATTGGTAATGAATTATGAAGGTGACGATGAGACGGAGCAAGGAAACTTTACATGAAGATTCACGGTACTTACTTGAACAAGGTCATCGGCTAAGAAGCAAGGGGTCTTGTAACGTAAGCACCCTTGTTGAGGCGCTCGCTAAGAACCGATCGGGTTCTGATACAGTAATCGCCCCATGATGAGGACACAAATTACTCGTCGCCAAATTAAGGTGTCAGCAAAAGAAATCGAGGGACAGCTGAATGAAAAGACATAATATATGCAACCACACACGAGCCCATGACTACTTCTACTAATTGTACACCTGATATAGTGGTCTGCGAAAGTCAAAGTCAGTCCTCAATAACAGAGGAAGGGGCAGAGAGCATACGTTGATGAAAACTTGGTACCCTGTCTTACAACCTTCTCTACTGCGTCCAAGAAATCACGCTCCGTGGCGACTTTCCGGCGTGCGCGGATTGCAAACATGCCGGCCTTGAACGATTTTTGTGTTCGTCAGCTTGAACAAGACAAGTGTTATCGAACCTACCTCGGTGGCGACTGACCGCAGTTCTGCACCAGTTGTGTTGGGACATAACCGTGCGATAAGATCAAACCGAATGTCCCTCTCCACGCTCATACTTCATAAAAGTCGATTCAGCTCGATGTTTCACGAGGGTGCGAAGACTTCAACATACCTTCGTGCGTGGATCTTCAAGATGTGTGCACGGCCCTCGTTATCAGGTAGCGAGAATTCGACACGACGATCGAGACGTCCTGGTCGAAGCAGCGCTGGATCCAAGGTGTCTGGCCTGTTCGTTGCCATAAGTACTTTGATGTTTCCTCGAGGATCGAATCCGTCAAGCTGATTAATTAACTCCAACATCGTCCGTTGCACCTCATTGTCACCTCCAGCGCCATCATCAAATCGTGCGCCACCAATTGCGTCAACTTCGTCGAAAAAGATAATACAGGCTTTTTTCGAACGCGCCATCTCGAAAAGTTCGCGGACCATGCGAGCGCCTTCGCCGACATACTTCTGCACAAGCTCAGACCCGATTACTCGGATGAACGTGGCATCTGTGCGATTGGCAACTGCGCGAGCACAAAGGGTCTTGCCAGTTCCAGGTGGTCCAAAGAGAAGAACTCCTTTTGGAGGATCTATGCCAAGTTTGACAAAACGTTCGGGCTGGAAGGAAAATAAGTAGACCGTATATTGATCGTGCAAGGAACAAACCGAAAGAAGGGGGGTCTCGACGACCTCGCGGAGCTTTTCTATTTGCTCCTTGCAACCGCCGACATCGGAGTATGTTACATCTGGCTTCTCCTCTACTTGCATCATCGTCACCGATGCATCGATCTTTGGCGGTAGGGGTATTTGAATTTGGTATTTATTTCGATCGACTCTGAGTGGACGGTCAGCAGGGTAACAGTGTAACGCAAGAACAACGCACCCTACACGCATACCCTCTTCAATATCTGTCGGTGCAACGCGCTCGCCAAGACCGACAACGAACTTGGCGATCTGTTTGATGTTGATGACGTATTGGTCTTGTTCGTCTGCGCCTTTCTGTCCTTGTACAGCTCCAGCGGGATTCACTGCACGAGCCAACTCGGCTTTCTTTGGATCCATAGGAATAATCTTTGTACAGCGCGCGACCTGCAGCGGGTGCTCGCCCATCCGCGCGCGGTCAGCGGCGAGGTCCCAGAGATTTGGTGCAGCGAGACCCGTGTCAGACTCTTTTACGCCGAGTTTCTCATCGATTCGCTTTTGAACTTCCTTGATGTCCGTCTCTATCTTCTTGAGCTTGTCGGCGTATGGACCTTGGCCCTACAAGATGGGCTGGTTAACAAGTGTGTGAGTAAGACGATGGTTCGGACGCACATAAGTCTTAAGGATTTGAATATCGCTATCGGTGAGTGCTGCACAATGTGTGAGTACTCGTTTCCGGTGTCGACTGACACGACTTGCCTTGGATCTTCTCCTCCTTTTCGTCTACTTTCTTGTCAACTATGAGCGGTGTGAATGTGAGGATCTGGCTGTGTGAACAAGGCGGTGGAACGTACATTTCTCCCAGTCACTGTGTATACTGTCAGCAATGTCCTGAACGACGTCGGGGACAGACTCACGCTTTGGGGGGCATTGTGAACGATGACGCGGACGAGAGGATGCTAGAGATGTTCTGCTTACGTTATTAGGATGGGACGCGTAACGCGGTTCGGCTATTCCCGACTGAATTCAAGTTCCGCTTTGGGATGACCGGGACTGGGAGACTTGGAGACTCTGCAAGTAGTGGTAAGTCACCGTCTAACATTGGTCCAACATCTTGCTCGCTATCAACGACAATGGCCGGTGCACTACAAAATGCAAAGCGCGACCTCACAAAAATCGCGGACGAGGAACGTGAATCGCGATTTGGTCAGGTATTCGGTGTATCTGGTCCAGTCGTAATCGCAGAGAATATGACTGGCGTTGCCATGTATGAACTAGTTCGTGTCGGCCACGATGAACTAGTCGGAGGTAGACTCCCAGCATATCCCAGGACTTCCTACATTGCTCACTACTACACCAGAGGTTATCCGAATAGAGGCAGATAAGGCAACGATTCAAGTCTACGAAGAGACATCCGGTGTAACAGTCGGAGATCCCGTCCTTCGAACCGGAAAGCCCCTTAGTGTAGAGCTCGGACCGGGTAAGTAACATCGTCGTAGCTTGTGTGTTCCTATACGATGCATCGTAGGTTTGATGGGCAACATCGTCGATGGTATCCAGAGACCTCTGAGAGTAAGTCATTCATATGTAACACATTGCTGATTTAATTTGACTGTATGGCTCCATAGTCCATTCAAGAACTATCAAAGTCCATCTATATTCCACGTGGTATCAACACCGAAGCGCTTGATCGTTCACTCAAGTGGGATTTCAACCCTGCGTCTTTCAAAGTACTTCATCGGCTTTCATCATGCTTCCTTGCTGACAAGTTTACATAGGTCGGTGATCACATATCAGGAGGCGATATTTTTGGTGGTGTTTACGAGAACTCGCTTGTGGACAACCACAAGATCATGCTTCCACCCCGCGCTCTCGGTACTATCACTCACATCGCAGAGAAAGGAAGCTATACTGTCAATGTTCGTTCGCATGCGTTCCGATTTATTTGTTTGCGCAACTCATTTCGCCCTCGCTAGGATATTGTATTGGAAACTGAGTTTGAGGGCCGGACAACCAAGCACTCCATGATGCAGCTATGGCCTGTCCGTGCCCCTCGTCCGGTCATGGAGAAGTTGACCGCGGATTACCCATTGTTGACAGGTCAACGTATTTTGGATGCACTTTTCCCGTAAGTTCCTGCTTTCTCCGAGTGGGCTTCGTGACGTATTGGGAGGAAGATGTGTTCAAGGTGGAACTACTGCCATTCCGGGTGCTTTCGGTTGCGGCAAGACTGTCATTTCTCAAGCATTATCCAAGTTTTCCAATTCCGACATAATCATCTATGTCGGGTGTGGAGAGCGAGGGAATGAGGTCAATTCTTTGTACGCTTCTGGTTGCCGCCGCTCATGTTGCTTCCCTAGATGGCCGAAGTTTTGATGGAAGTAAGTCATCTCCCAATTGCTTTACATCTAGTTCCTGATCTCCCAAAAGTTCCCTAATCTAACCATGGATGTTGGCAATCGGCAAGAGCCCATCATGAAGCGCACTACCTTGGTTGCCAACACTTCAAACATGCCGGTCGCTGCACGTGAAGCCTCCATTTACACCGGTATTACGCTCTCAGAATACTTCCGTGACCAAGGATCCAACGTCTCCATGATGGCTGACTCAACGTCACGTTGGGCCGAAGCTCTCCGTGAAATTTCTGGACGTCTTGCAGAGATGCCGGCAGATTCAGGGTATCCCGCGTACTTGGGTACTAAACTCGCCAGCTTCTATGAGCGTGCCGGCAAGGTCAACTGTTTGGGGAGCCCGCAAAGACAGGGTACTGTGTCTATTGTCGGAGCGTGAGTTTCTCCGCTTGCTCGGTGTGTATCGCTTTAACACTTTATTGTTCAGCGTTTCACCGCCTGGAGGTGACTTCGCCGACCCAGTCACGTCAGCTACACTTGGTATTGTGCAGGTCTTCTGGGGTCTTGACAAGAAGCTCGCGCAGCGCAAGCACTTCCCATCCGTCAACTGGAACCTGTCGTATTCCAAGTACACGAAAGTCCTGGAGCCCTTCTATGAACGCGATGCCCCCGGTTTCGTTGACCTCCGTGTACGGACAAAGGAGATTCTTCAAAAGGAAGATGATCTTGCGGAGATCGTTCAACTCGTTGGAAAGAGTGCGCTGGGCGAGAACGATAAGATCACGCTCGAAGTTGCAAGAATGCTCAAGGACGACTTTTTGCAACAGAACGGTATGAGCGAGTATGACCGCTACTGTCCATTCTACAAGACACATGCCATGTTGAAGAACTACGTTGCGTTCCACGACGCGGCCCTGAAGGCCACTGCGCAGGGTGACTTGACGTTCGCCAGAGTCAGAGAAGCTGCTGGGGACTTGGTGTTCAAGCTCTCTCAGATGAAATTCGAGGTGAGATGAAAGGCAATATGCTGGAGCTGACACTGACACTATCTGCTTTTCAGTCGCCTTCGCAAGGTCAAGAGCCGATCATGCAGAAACTTGATGCTCTGCATGCAGAGATCCAAGATCGCTTCCGCCAATTGGTCGAGTGAGCTCGACGCTGAGATGACCTTAGATCATGGAACACTTTCCTCTTGTATCCTCTCAGACTAATACCATTTTCGCAAATGCATTTTCTGAAGGATACTCTCCCAACATTTGTATTACTACTAGCTTCGAATTAGATTCCGTGGAACTGTTGGACGGAGTGCCTAATCACACGAATAGTATCGTGGCTGCGAGACTAGTCTAACGATCGCACATTATTATTCTTTGCTCTGAAATTGCTCATGTGAACAATCACAGATACACTCCTCGTACAGACCTTACATCCTGGTATGGATCTCTGCAAGCCAAGAGGCACCCGAATCTTTTCATGATACGGGAACTCCATGTGATACTAACAGAACTTGGTCAACTTTCACACACAAACTGCGGCGCAAATCACTCCAACCGTGATGTCCTCAGTCATCGGGTTGCTCAAGCGGGTCAGCACTGTAAGTTACGTGTAGGCCCAACTTCCTCGCCGCGAAGTTGACCAACCCCACGCGATTAGGCGTTCTTCTACCCACCAACGCCTGCCAAGAAGGCGGCTGACAGCAACAGTGTTCCCTTGAAGTTCGGCATATTGGGAGCGGCCAGAATCGCACCACCTGCTCTTGTTACACCAGCCAAGAGTCATGCTGAAGTAGAAGTCTACGCTGTCGCGGCTCGAGATATTGGCCGAGCGGAAAAGTTTGCAAAGAAACATGGTATCAAGAAATGGTACGGAGGGAAGAACGGTTACCAAGGTATATCTTCATAGTCTCAAGAGCCATTGGGTTTCGTAGGCTGATGCAATCACGAAGAATTGCTGGATGATCCTGAGATTGATGTCATATACAACCCGGTAAGAAGATGCCACCAACTGATCAGTGTGCAACACGCTGACTCTATATCTCTCTAGCTCCCGAATGGATTGCACTACGAATGGACAATGAAGGCCCTCGCTGCTGGAAAGCACGTGCTACTTGAAAAGCCCAGTGGTAACACTGTCGAAGAAACAAGGCGCATGTTTGAATTTGCGAGCCAGAAGGGGCTCGTGCTCTTGGAAGCATTCCACTATAGGTGGGTTATGCGACTGGAATCTGTAAATCATGTACTGAAGATGGATTGATGGATTCAGATTCCACCCTGCCATACAACGCGTCAAAGAGATCATTAATAGCGGGGAGCTAGGGGCTATCAAAGAAATTAACGCTGCTCTTTGCTTCCCAAAAGGCTTTATCAAGGATGATGACATCCGCATGATCTATGATATCGGTGGTGGTGCGTTGATGGACTGTGGATGTAAGTCGTGGGCGTTTCGAATCTGTTGTGCATCTCTCAAATCGGGCCTTTATCAGGCTACCCGCTCAGTTGCGTCCGTTATCTGGCGCAGAGCGACCCAACCGCTGTCACCTCTGCATCTGCCACTAAATTCCACAAAGATGCTCGCATAGACACTGCAACTTCGGCCGATTTGCTGTTCCCCCCTTCGAGCCCTGGCGGAGAGCCTGTCAAGGCGACGATGAAATGTGATCTCTCTGTGCCTAACCGACTCGGCTTCATTCCTCGATGGCCTGACGTATCTGTGCGGGCGGTATGCGAAGAGGGCTCGGTAGAGCTGTTCAACTTCCCTATGCCCACAATATACCACTCGATCACGGTCACCCCTAACGGAGGGAAGGCACGCACAGAGAAAGTTTATAAATTCCCTCAAAATTCTGGCCTCGAGGGAGAGGATTGGTGGACGACTTACCGGTATCAGCTGGAAGCTTTCGTCGACCAAGTCAAGGGGCGGACACCACAGACTTGGATGAACTATGAGGACTCGCTTGCAAACATGGAGTGGATTGAGAAGATCTATGAGGAGGTAGGTGATTGATGCTTTGGTGGGAATGACGACTAACTGGGAACATTGTAGAGCGGTTTGGGCTCTCGTCCACAATCCTCTTTCCAGCTCCCAGCCAGTGAATGAAGGACTATTATCAAGGACTCTTTGTCAACTCGATATCGGGACCCCATACCCTCTCATAGGAGAGGGTCGCCTGGTGTGTCGTAGTGTGTCGTTTGGAAAGACCCATGTTCCACATCCATGGATTATCTATGAACGATGAAGTATCTTGCACGAAACAGTTTGCTTAGGGGGATCGCCTGAGTAGGATTTAATGAACCTTTGGATGCGTGTCCAGTTATTGGGTCTTGCACTAGGATCGCAAACCAGCGAAGGTAGTAGAGGAGGCACCCAAAGAATCCATCAAGCAGAGAGGGAACAGATCCGGCTTTGGGCGCTTCTGACATCAGACTTCATTGTCGGCAATCTAGTTGTTTTGCGCGGCGGAGTGTCTAATACAGCGTTCATTCGTTCCGCAATTGGGAGCAATCACCAAATCACTGGATTCTCTTCCCAGTTCTCCACCAGGAGAGGGTCATCCTAGAGGATGAGAGTTAGGATGAGCAAACACAGTCTCGGACAGCGACACCGAGGATAACCTTGTACGTAGCGGCAAACGTGTTGAATCCCCCTCTTAAAACGTACACTTGTTGTTCCTTGTACTCCTCCTCTTCCCGGAGAGACCGTCTTGCGTCGTATAACTGTCAACTTATCAGCTGCGTACTAGGCTAGCCTATCGAGAGAGATGTCACCCTAGCAGCAACCGGCCCACTGTCGACATAATCAGGGACATTATAATTTACGGATTCAGAAAAAAGTAGGCGCACCGCTCTTGGCTGAATTTGCAGTGGAAGATTACCATGGGCACCTCCTTGGTCTTGCTGACAAGTTCATCAACGCCAGACTGGAATTTCAAAGAAGGGAGATTATACGATCCCTTGATGTTTCCTCCTTTCCAGTCGCTGTCGCGGACATCGACAACCAAATAGTCTACGTGGTTGATGTGAACACCCAAGTTGGATGTCGAGATATAGTACGATCCCCTACCTTGCCAAGGTTTTTTGTCGCTCTTGATGATGCTTGCCAATTCCTACCAGTGTCTGGTGTCGGAACTCATCCAACAAAAACCAAGTATTCATACAGCACCGGTGAGACTCCGTGGTATATCCTGCGGGTCCGACATCTGCGACACAACACGCCGCGCTACGCCGGTTCGAATTCGAGTGCAGAGGTATCTGAACTGACTGAACATGCCAAAGTTTGGTAAGCAAAGCATCGTGGGATTTGGCGCACTACACCCGAGTGTAATGAAGTTAACAGGGGCCCCTAGTCACTACCGCCTGGTTAGACTCGGAAAACGTCCATATACCACTACTATAGGATCACCGGGGATCAACCAGGAGTTGTTTTCTGATATAATCCACCCCGGATCGACAGGAATCGCGGGCTCGATCACGGTAGGTCAAAGCTCAGATCTGAATGACCGTGGAGTACACTCAGTTGCGCTGTAGTTCCGCAGGGCCTCGATTCAACTGCTCATTTGTTATTCGAGTGGGCAGATGCTTACTGCGCAGCTGTCATTTCCGAATTTCACCCATTCATATGCGAGGAGGTTATAAATCCGGCCCCTCTCAGCCACTTCAGAGGGGATTTAAAAAGCCTCTCGACCCGTGAGTTTATCCCAACTAAAGAACATGCGCATTTCGAACCTCCTCCCGCTTGCTTTCGTTGGGGGCGTTTTTGCATTGCCCGTGATAACCTTACCCTGGTTTGGCCAGTTTCCTCTGGACAGCATCGTGGGACCATGCATGAGTTATCTCCATGGATTTCAGGAGGAAAGGACTGTTTACCAAATACTAAAAGACGATAAGCAGTGAGTTCTGGGGGTACCAATTTCGGACGAGATTCTCATCATAACTGTCCAGCTACTCGCGTCTGGTGAAGGCCATCGACCTGAGCGACGACGTGGTCGACCTCTTGAATGATTCGTCCAAGAGGTAAGCATGTTTTAGTCAAAAAGTCCCCTATCTGAGCTCTCCTTCAGCATCACCTTCTTTGCTGTCCCAAACTCCAAGTTGCCACACCATCATCGATCTCCCCGCGACGATGATGGCGACAGCGAGGATTCCATTTCTTCTCTGGCAGCCAATCCTGATGATGTCACCCATGATTTTGGAGACATCATCCGACGGGCAGAGGATCTCGACAAAGAACCCGACTCGCATGAGAAGGAGCGACGCAAGGAATTTCTCGCGCGTATCATCCGCGGGATCCTTGCATACCATATCCTTCCCGAGAAATACGAAGTGTCAGACCTCGTCCAGAACTCCACCTATGCTACAAACTTGACCCTCGACGATGGCTCGATGAATTTCAAGCCGCTGAGGTTGAGTGTACTAAGCACCACGGTCCCGCCACGCTTGAAGATCAATATGTTCGTTGAGGTCACTAAGAATGATATCCAAGCCAAGAATGGTAAGCAGGACATTTCTAACGACGATCCCTATCTTGAATCCTGTTGCAGGTGTCGTTCATCAGATTAATCGTCCCCTGTTCCCCCCTCCGTCTATCTTCCAAGAGGCGTTTTTCGTGCCGCAGGTTTTTGCTTATTTCGTGAGCACGTTCACTTCTTACATTACAGTGTCGCTGACGTTATTGTAGACGAGTGCCATTCAACGTGCTGGTCTCACAGGTGCCATTGATCGCTGGTACTATTCTGGAGATGATGAGCACAAAGGTGGATTCCTTGGGGCCACTGAAACCACGGCTTTTGCTCCTACTTCAGACGCATTCATGCGCCTCCCCAAGAAGTTAAGGTACTACCTATTCTCACCTTTCGGCTACGATGCTTTGCGAAAACTACTGGAGTACCACATTGTTCCCAACAATGTTCTGCACACTGGTGAGTGCATATGAAATGAAGCTTTGATGAACGATTCAAATCCTTTACAGATTACTTCCACAACTCGTCGTCTGACTTCAATTTCATGGACACCACCGAGTGCTTCGACGATGTTTTGGGGGCACATGCTTACGTGCCACTTTCTACCTTCCCTTACGATGATATGGAAAACGGAATCTTCTACGGAAAGTACGCTCCTCTTCCGGAGCTTGTGTATGAGTACAACGCCACCATTCCGACCCTCCTTGAGGATCACCACCTTCGCATCCATGTCGCCCGCTACAAGTCCAAGTTGCCCCTTCCCGGACTCTCCAAATTCTCCACGACCTTCCGAGTCAACGGGCATGACGTCGGACCGTTCGATATTCCCGCGCGCAATGGCGCACTTCATGTGATGCCGATCATTCTTGATCCTCGCGAGGGACGTGACAGTGGTGAACACGAAGACGATGGGAAATACGACGAGACTGTCTGGGAGGACTGGGAAGATTGGCTCCCTCAGTGGGCCATGGAGAACTGAGTTCGGAAACGATCAACTGCAAAAAGGAAAACATGCTACGATTGCTTTTTATATGGACAATTTTTTATTATGATGTGCAACTATTCAGTTTCCAGATACTTGAATCTTGAATGTATGGTCAGTTTAAAGAGGGTGAACGACGATCTCGGATTCCCCACTAGTGGAGTTGCCTATTTAGGTTGCTCTCCTTCTGATCCTAACAAACACAAACAACCATCCAAAGCAACTGCTTCCGGTCAATACATTAACTCAGAGTCAAACGACCATGGCGAATACAACAGTCAAAGGTGCATTGTCGATTCACGGCCAGAATCCACAGGTATTTATTTCCTTCTTCATGTGCTTTGGCTCTGTCTCATCTGCGCAGTTCCTAGTGGAAACTGTTATTCGAAATCGAATATGGGAGTCGACATACTGGAAGGAACATTGCTTCGCGCTGACAGGTGTGCTTTCCGATTATAGTGTCCTGGATGCCTACTGATCTCGCGTTTAGCTGAGTCGCTCATTGATAAAGCCATCGAGCTCCGCTGTATAGGAGGTGTCTATGGCAATCAACGACCCACCGAATTCCTCTGTTTACTTTTGAAACTCTTGCAAATTCAACCTGAGAAGGAGATTCTGATTGAATACCTTCAGGCCGATGAGTTCAAGTAAGTCGCCTATCCTGATACTGAACGGAATAGTTTGACATGCTTTGCTTTATAGATACATGAGAGCGCTTGCAGCAATGTACATCCGAATGACATTCAGTGCGGCCGAGGTGTACGAGACTCTTGAACCTCTGATGAAGGATTACAAAAAGCTGAGGTACCGGGACATGTGTACGTTTCACTTCCTTTCCTCTCTTCGTTCACTGCTGATGCGCCTGCAGCTGGATACTCCCTAACACACTTTGACCAATTTATCCATAATCTGCTCACTGAAGAAAGAGTCTGTGATATCATTCTCCCTCGAATGGCCAAGCGGCAGACTCTGGAGGAGAACGGGGATATTGGCCCTCGCAAGAGTCGATTGTTGGATGCAATGGTAGAACGAGATCGTTCACCTTCTGTGGATGGACGAAGTCCTTCCCGTTCACGATCACGATCACGTTCCCGTTCACTGTCGCGGTCACCATACCGCTCACGTAGTCGCAGCTTCTCGCCTGACAGAATGGAAGCAGAATAGCCTATTAATGTGTAATATATAATCAAGACAATCTCTATTCGTCTGTAGCTTGCGGGCGGACGATCTTCTTCGAAAAGTCCTGAGTCTTGAATGCGAGAAGTTGCTTCGACAATTCTTTCCACCGTTCCGATACAAGTGGATTTTTTCCCACTGCCTCTGGGGACAGGTAACCCCGGTTCCGCCAATTGGTATACCAAGCTGGCGAAAATGTTAGTTGGCAAATGGTGAATGGGTCAACTAAACTAACTGATATCGTTCCGGCGAGTGGGCGCGGCGGAGATACGGTCCGTTCGTGCCTTGACACAGTCACGCATGGCAAGGGAGTTGTAGTACTGGCAAAACACACTCCCTCCTTTAGCTTCGACCGCTTCGATAGCACTCTTGGAGGCACGGGAGGGGGTGATGTGTACGGCCGTCTTCAAGAACCCTGCACCCTGCATAGCACACCATCAATGCGCAACCCAAAATGTATCAGACAATGGACACGAACGTTGCCCAACAGTTTAATGCCGTCGTGGACGTTGTGCACACAACCACTCAAGAGCAGTTCTCTTGCAGTAATGGGTTTCTCTGGAGATGAGGTCAAGCGACCTTGGTCTATCCAATGCTGAAGGCGGTCCAAGTTAATCGCGGCATACGTCTTTCGGTTTCTGCATGAAGGATGTGCATGAGAGACTGAGTAGAGGATACGAAGTAAAGAATACGGACTGGTTGACGAAGCCTTTCTTGGGGAACCTCTTGAGTAACGTGGTTTGACCACCTTCGAACCCGGCCTTGGGCTTCCCGTTCCCGGATCGTGCTTTCTGACCTTTGTGACCGCGTCCCGACGTTCCACCGTATCCTGAACCTTGACCTCGCCCGACGCGTTTTTGCTAGCGGAATGTTAGCCAGGGTGACTGCTAGTTCGTTTTGCGAGAACATACGTTGTGCAGTGAGCCAAGGGCTGGTCTCAGGTTTGAGAGTGATACTCGCACTACCTTTGAGCGAATGACTGAGGACATGTTGACAGCGTCACAGCGACTGGCAGAAACTTGAGCTCGGATTAAAGTGCAAGGTTCCAGTTTGGGAAATAGTCCGGGACCAATCAAAATATTCGATTATTTTCGACGAGATGTCGTCAACGCGGACGTCGTTGAACACGATGAGTCTCGTCGTCGATGACCAGTGAGAAAAGTCAAGAGGGTCATGGACATTGTATCGAGATGTGGGCGTTTTCGTCGTGGCAGACATACTAGAGCACGCCGTGACTCACCTTGCCAGCGATTGCTTAGTACATCGAGACTACATCATGCAAGTCAAGTCAACGTCGTAGAAGAGATCACAGGAGCTTCCCCGTTTGCATGCACACACTCTCGCGGCGTATCTCTATTCCAGCAGTTTCGCTCATGTCGTCCTCGAAGCCTCTGATCGCCGTCTGTGGGACTACTGGGGTTGGAAAGTCCAAGCTAGGTGTGGAACTCGCACTCAAACTCGCTCAAGAGGCCAACCGCAATCCCCCCTCCAAGCATGGCTGGCGAGGCGCGCGCATCATCAATGCAGATTCCATGCAAGTCTACACAGGCATGGATGTCATCACCAACAAGATCCCTCATTCAGAACGCATGGGTGTGGAGCACCTCCTGATGGACTTCAAGCAGCCCGGGGAGCAGTATGTCGTTGGGCAATGGGTACAAGATGCCATTGATGCTGTGAGTGACGTTCCGGAACGTGCTGATCTTCCGGACTTCTCTAATGAATCACACGGCAGATCGAAGAAACACATAACTTGAACCAAATCCCCATTGTCGTTGGCGGAACCTCGTATTGGATACAACATCTCTTGTTCCCTAACCGTCTAGCCAACAAAGATTTAAGCTCTACCCCACGAGAAACCACCACACCTGCTTGTCAGGTGTCTGCCTCACTCGAACAGGCTATTTCACAATTAACCCCCAATCTCTCGGATCTATGGAGGGCACTGCCAGAATCTCCGCCGAATGCCACTACTCGCCCAGAGGAAGCACTCGTTTTGCACAGGTTGCTGCAGGCTTTGGATGGACCGGTGGCATCGCGATGGCATTGGCGAGATACTCGCAAGGTCCTCCGGAACCTGCAGATTATGAAGGAGACTGGGAGAATGCCCAGCGAGATTATAGGTGAGCAGTCCGAGACTGCGTTGACGCCTCGGTATGTACTCTGTGCTCTGTAAAGATGTCACATCATGGTATAACTCCTCTGAAAAGATATCAAACACTCTGCTTCTGGCTCTATTCGGAACCTTCAGCATTGAACCCTCGCCTGAATGAGAGAGTCGATGATATGATCAAGGTATTCAAGCCCGTACCTCACCTCGTTTCCATTTGATCATAGACTGTCTTCAAAGTGTGGTCTTTTGGATGAAATAAGGTCTTTGCAGAGCATCGCGAGCTCGCCAGCCCACGGAGAGCAGAACGAGCAGAACTCTTTAGCGATAGAGCCGGATTATACACTCGGCATTTATCAATGTATAGGTACGCGAAACTTTTCCATCAGAGCACCTGTTATATCAGCCGATAGGTTTCAAGGAATTCCGCGACTTTCTTTTATCGTCAAATGGTTCTCAGGAAGTGTTTGCTTGTGCGGTAGAAGATATGAAGCAATCGACTCGCAAGTATGCCAGACGGCAGGTCACATGGCTGCGAAACAAACTACTCCCCGCGATACGCAGCTCCAGCACGAGTTCAGGAGAAACAGTTCCTATCGCTTCAATGTATATACTAAATGCCACAGGTAGGCTTTCGGTGCTTTGGCGATATCTGGTCATGAAATATTTGTCTTAGTTTTGGGAGACCAATGGATCTCTGACATTCTTTCCCCCGCTGAATCGATCATGACTTGTGAGCCGCAACATTTAGTTTCGTAGTCGCGACTGACATTTTTTCAAAGCCTTTCTCGGCGGAGAAGAACTTCCGGATCCCGCGTCGTTATCTCCAGTGGCAAAAGCAATGCTCGTTGATCAGAATAAGCCGGTCGAGTGCGGTTCATTTGTTATAGTTGGCTCCCTGTGTCCTCACATTCCATGCTAGTCCAGCTGCCGTCCTACAGGCGAGACGCAAGGTTGTGTGCTCAGTTTGCACCACAGATCCGGGGAGACCAATCATGATCGATCAACAGGAGTGGGATGTGCATCGAGGAACACGACTGCATAGGCGGCTAGTAGCCAAGGCCAACAAGGCGGCGGAGAGACCCCCCTCCTCCCGCGCTCAGAACCCTATTGCTCCCGAAGGGTCCTCTGGCGATGAGAGCAATGATTGTTCTGATGAACTATTGCACCTCCCATCATAACGTGCGTCAGTCTCTTGTCATCCCCTATTCATCTTCTCTATCACTGATTGTCTGCCCACAGAGAGACTCCAGCTTGTCAATTGGGCAAGCGTTGACCAGTGATGAACCCACTACACGTCAGGCCATTCCGTCCACCGTTAGACGTGGTCCAGGTTCCAACAACCGGCCGCATCATCATGGCCAAATCTCGGAGATAAACGAGCACTGTGTTCCGTTACCTGTATACTCGTTCTAGAGAGATATAGATGGACTCGGAATGTTGTCGAACATTCCCTTTCCCTCGTGCTTTGGATTAATGTTGGCATCTTGTGTGATTCAGAGGAGTTTTACTGAATGAGAAATACATGTGTAGCTAAGTAGGACAATATGAGGGGCTGCGAGCATTGCGTTTGTGAAAATTTGTTGTCAGGGTGGAAGTGTCCGCGACGGTCTCGCTTGCCCTCTTCGAGCCATCTGTGTCTGTGAGCGCTGCGAGCACCGGTCGTAATTTGGCCGCTCGCGACGTTGGTTGCGCTTTGGGGCGTCGTTTTCCGCTTTCTAGAGTGGATAAACATTAGATCGACCTCTCGGCCGCTTTCTTCAATTTTGAACCATGACCTCGATGGCCGAGGTTCCGGCTTGCTTGTTGCAAGGAGTTCCCGTCCTGCAACCGACGCATCTAGAGGGCATCTCAGATCCGTCCCTTTCCACTGAAATTTTGCCAGGTCCACCTTCCCTGCTCTCTGTTCAGCAGGCTGCGCAAAAGCGCGACCCAAAGAAACCATCTGCTTTTATGTCCTATCTCCCTACATCGGATCCAGGCTCCACCTACTCGGGGCTCATGGCGGGTACTCTCGGTGTCTCAGAAGTCGACGGGCCCCGTCGGAAACGAGCCAGAGTCTACAAAGGGTACGTTCGCATCCCCTCCTTGCGTCGCTGATACGTCTCTGACTGCCTTCTCGTCACTGGCCCAACCCAAACCCTTGTCTATACACTCTTCATCTACAACGTCCTTTTGCCCGTCCTCTAGGGCTGCCAACGGGCGTGCTCAAAGGGCCACCGCTAGGAGCCTGAACACACACTCTGCAACCATCCCTGCCTCCGATCCACTTGCCCCAGACGTACCGCCTTCCCGACAGCCCAGCGTGCCACCTCTCCCAGACTCCGACCCTTTCTCGGCACAACCCGAGTCAGACGACCCTTCCATGTCAATATCTCGTGCAAACTCGCTGCCTGGTGGTGACGACTTTGTTGCACCGGTCACAACCGAGAGGGCGAGGTCGACGAGGAAAGACAAGGGGAAGGGAAAGGACACGGACCGGGTGTTCAGAGTAAAGGAGGAACCTGGAGGAATAAGCTCTCTATCTCCTGAGCCTTTGTTGGGTCTGGTGCGTGTTCTTCAGCATGTTACTATAATGCGGCACCTCACGCTGTGTACACCCTCTTTAGTTGAACGAGGATCATTGTTCATCATGCAGATCCTTGGGCGCGCTGGTGTACTGCGATAGTTGTCCTCGAGCATTCCACCTTTGGTGTTTGGACCCTCCTATGGAGGCAGTGGATCTCCCAGATGGCGAAAAGTGGTTTTGTCCAAGCTGTATCATTCGCAAGGTCCGTGTTTCTGCAAATGACCGGAGGTACGTGATGCTAACTTGCGTTTGGCAGCACCCGCCGCCTAAGCCTGCGCCATCTTTCATGTCTCCTCTCATTCATCTCGCCCAAACGAGCATCCCCAAAGAATTTCAGCTTCCAGATGACGTCCGAGGGTTTTTTAAGGATGGTCTGTGCACTCTTTGTTCCACTCTGCCTTTGGCTCATTCTCTGTGCTTTAGTCACCACAGGTGCCAATGGGACCTATGTGGATAACTCGGAACTAAAGCAGCCCCGCCTCAAGTACGTAAATTCGCTAATTACATTGCCAGTGGCTCATTCTAGCAGTCGTCACGGGCAGCTTGAAGACCGCGATCCATATCGATTGAAAGACCGGAATGGAGTTCCTGTCCTGTGCTTCAAATGTGGCACTTCAGCACTGCCAAGTGGTCTTGCTGCGTGCGCCCCTTCGAATAAACGTGCCCGCAGATCGACGTCCGTTGCAAAGAGTTTGACACCAGAAAGTGGAAAAGCCGTCGTTTCTTGCGACTACTGCAATCTCCATTGGCATCTTGACTGCCTTGATCCCCCACTTACGTCTATGCCTTCTTTTGGAAAGAAGTGGATGTGCCCCAACCACGCTGATCAGGTTCTCGTGAGTCCTTATTAGCTTTTGGTCAATCTGTGGAGGTTCACTCGACCACCATGGATCCTCCTTGGTGAACACAGCAACGGAAACGACGTATCCCAAAGCAGAATGCGACGCCTATCGATATCACTAAACCTAATCAGTGGAACAACGGCAATATCGAGATCATACACCCTCAGACCGCAGCGATGGCAGAAAAGCTCGTTCTCGATGAGGTGTTGATTAACGGGAGACGGTATAGGGTGCCCGAGCGGATAATAATGCTCGATTTTTGGAGCAAGATTAGCAAAGATCAACATCAGGAAGCTAGGTAAGCATGTTTCTCACTCCCAGGTAGGGAGGATTGAATCTCATTATCGCGACAGAGAGAGGGATATTCCATCCGCCATGTCATCGCCGTTGACGTCCTTGAGTTCCCTTGATGAGATGGATCAAGACATGCAATTCCAGCCCAATTCATCTCAAGAGCCCCTTATGTCGATAGACGATCTACGCACCGCGCAGGTAAGTCTCGTTTGTCAGGTGATAGCCTGCTGGCTCATCTCGTTCTAGTTATTATGTGATTTCCGCAATCTGTTTTCTCTGAGCGCGAAGCCTTCGCCAGAACCATCTATCTGGCCTTCGGCGCCACACTTGGGCAGAGCTTTTAGTACTGCAGAAGCTCAAAAGGTGGCAGATAGAATCATGACTGATTCTAGCACCCAGACCGATCTTGAACCACCCACCGTCGCACCAGCGCCCACGACTGGAGCGAGGGACGGTACAAGACCAACCGTCGCAAAGGTAAGATTCAACATTGTCTTTGCGCTGAAAGTTAACCTGATTTCGGGAGCAGCGTAAGGCGCCAACCAGGTCGTCTGCCAGGAATCCCCCCGAGATGGCATCGGAATCACAAGCTCCTGCTGACCTTCATGCTAAGCCGAAACGAGCGAGGATCTCTGTAAAGCTTGAGAAGGATGACGAAACGATGTCTACTCAGCCAGTAGCCAGTGGGACTACTCAGTCGGTAGGTTGAGCACCGTGATATGCAAGGAAGAAGCATTGAATTGATGTTCAGATTGCTCCATCACAACCCGAAAAGCCCGAAAGGAAGACTAGGGGCCGCCGGAAAGCCAAGGTGCCTGAGAAGCCTAAGGACGGCGGACCCACGAATGTCGAACCTGCGCCAGCCGCACCATCAGATCGACCTATACCAACACCGTCCGAACCTGTGCCGCCGCCTCCTGCTCCTCCGCCGTCTCTATCGATTGCGCAACCCCCGTCTAAACCTGTGACGCCTAAAGCATCTGTAACCATCACGCAATCCGGCACATCATCTACACCCACCCTCAAAATCCGATTACCCCGACTGTCTGCAGTTAGTGCCACGAGTCATTCCAACTTGACACTCCCTACTTTGCAATCTTTTCCCGTCACTGTCCCACCAGTACCTGACACCACCGTGTCCAACGAGTCGCGACCGCGACGGTCCTTACGTAGGCGAGATTCAGCTTCGGTTTCTGTGAGCGGTGCCTCTTCACACACAGCAGAGGTCGTGGACGACGTGGAGTTGGCCAAACCTAGTAAGTGAACGCGGTATGTTGGTCAATGTCATTCTCACGACTTGCATCAAGAACATAAGCCACCGAGAGGGAGTAGAAAGCATGTTGAATGAACAGTAACCAAAGTCATTCAGACACGCAAATTCGCATCGTTCATACGTGGTCGCCGTGGGTAACAGAGTGGTAGTATAAGTGATTCGTGTATTCAACTAGAAATATATATACGTCCTTCTTGTTGTCGTTCGGCGCCTAGTAGAATCGACGGATTGGTCCAAGTGTTTGCTCCGCCCGGTCAACTAGTTACGAATGTAAGGCGTTCCGCTTCCTCCATCAGCGCATCAGCCGCATCTCCGTCATCCTCCCCGATGTCTGCGAGTCCGATTGTGCGAGGACGTGTCCCTACCGCTCGAGTACTCCATCGTCGCGCGTATCATGTTCGACGTGCGCCAGAACCTCCAAGCGCAGAGATATCACGCCTACTCGCTTCCTATGCTGCACATCCCCCACATCCACTCACACTGAGCTCCTTAGTAGCTTTCGGACAGCCACTTACACCAGAATCTGTACTGCGCAGCGTCTCATTCGTGCTGTCCGAGATTCCCCGTCGTCTCGCAAGACGGGCGCGTCACCTTGAAACACTCCCATTCATCGTCGGAACCAACCCCTACATTGAAAAGACTCTGAATGCATACAGAGAGAGCTTCCAATTTCTGGCTAGCTATCCACCCGTTCAAACTCTCGAAGAGAACCGGTCCTTCACAGCCGAGCTGAATCATTTGGTGGAAAGCCATCGCGATGACATACCAACCATGGCCAAAGGGTGCGTGTTACTGTACTACTTTGTGCCCTGTATCCATACCAACCATTCCACAACCACAGCTTCCAGGAATGCGCCAAATACATGTCTCCGACGCAGATAAGCAACTTCCTGGACGGTGCCATTCGCAATCGAATATCGGTCCGTTTAATCGCTGAACAACACATCGCATTATCGCAAGCATTAGAAAGCCAGAAACACGTCGGTGTTACCTCCCACTATGGCATCGTCGATATGGCAAGCTCTCCTGCTGCGATGATCAAGATGTGTGGCGCGTTCGTGAGTGAACTGTGCGAGGCTACACTTGGGGCTACCCCAAGGATCATCATCGACGGACACCCAGATACGACGTTTGCGTGAGTCCTAGTCCAGACCCGTCCACATTATTACTTGATCTAACTGGATACCATAGCTATGTTCCTGTTCATCTTGAATATATCCTCACCGAAATGCTAAAGAATGCATTCCGTGCCACAGTCGAGCATCACTACAAACTACATGGCACCTCGTCCACACGTGAAATCGCTCCAGTGACAGTGACAGTTTCTCCTCCACCTTCCTCCGCTTCTCCCTTCCTCTCGATCAGGATTCGAGATCAGGGAGGTGGCGTATCACCTTCGAACATGGCACGCATATTCTCGTATGCTTTCACCACCGCAGGTAACCCCGATAGCGATGGTGGTGGACCATATGCTGCACAGCACGTCGGTGGAAGTGCCGTTGTTGGCGGGGGCTCAAGTGGAGGCAACCTATTCAACGAGATCACTGGAAATGGTCTACAGGTCGGAATGGGAACGATCGCTGGTTTAGGGTATGGGCTTCCGATGAGCAGGTTATATGCAAAGTACTTCGGTGGCTCATTAGATCTGCTCTCATTGGATGGATGGGGTGAGTACCGTCGATGCTTATTATATTTGTTGGTGTGGTACTGATAGTGTCTATTGCTCATAGGGAGCGACGTGTATTTGAAACTGCGCAGCGTAGACCAGGCAGGTAATTCCGAGATATAAGCAGTTCCACCTTCCTATCGTTGTTTATCTCGCCTTTTTACCCCCGTGGTGTGACTTAGGAAGGTTCTCGGATAGACTTTTATTACTGGAAGAACAGTTCTCCCTCAACTGTAGATATCATTTCCCAGTTGTTCTATATAGTCCTGTAATTTCGTGCGGTGGTCTTGGAGGCTCTAATCTAAAAATTCCTCGCAAGGTATTAGTTGGTATCATCCCTTCTCTCAGCTTCTTCGCATCTCTCTCGCCATGATTTGCCGAACTTCAGCACCACCAATAGCAACACCTGCATGATGATCAGCAGTCCACCCCAAAGTGTATATAGACCACCGTCCCCAATACAATCCTATTGAAGAGCTTTAGTCATCAGCTCACAACTGTCGCGAAATGACTCACCTGCAGTGGAACGGCGATTTCAGAGGCAATGAATGCAATCGTTCCTCTATAAGCACTATTCGTCGCTACGGCTGTTGATGAACGCCCTGTGTTGGCGTCAACAATATAAGCGAGGGTACTAGTGTACATCCATCTGTCGGAGAACATTCAGTATTTCGCAATGTTCTGGTCAAAGAACACGAACGTAGAAGAAAAGCCGATTATAAATAACATGACGCATATTGCACCAACGGACTGGTGGGTCTGACAGATCCATGCATAACCTATGGCGGAGGTAGGAAGGAACAGCATGGCTGGCAATGTGCTCTGAAGTCGCATCTAGGATTTTGGATGTAAGCTATGTCCCAAAGGAATGAACGTTGGGAAAGATCAACACACCTCGGGGTACACTTTTCCTCCATACTGATTTTTGAGCTTCGCAAGTGTTCTATCAGACCATCGCCCGCCAAGGACGCTGCCACATATACTGCCTGCAAGACATGTATCAGGTGACAAATTAGACACGGATGAAACGGAGCAACTCACCGGTACCATTGGATAGGAGGACGAGGCCAGTGTATAGTGCATCGTAGTTGTACGATATTGATAATGTTCTTGCGCATGTATACGAGATACTGTACGCGAAACCAAAAATCAAACCTAGCATGATTTCAGTACCGCGGTGAAAAGCCAAGCCTGAGAAACCCCACCGGATGCCAGAAGAACCGCATTATTATTCCACCGTTTCATCACTGAAACAATAGGTGGTAAAGGATTCACATCCATGAATGATAAATTTATATCTTTGAAGTCCATAGTATTCGGATGAGGGGTAGTTTGGCCAGCTTCCAGATCCGTAGGAGTCTTCTCTGTAGATTCCTCCGAGGAAGGGGTGACAGTTCCACTGGCAGACGGGCTGGATGCTCTTTTGGATGCACGTAGTCCCCGCTCCTCTAATCGCCTACGAAGGACGTTCTGGTATGTGAGGCTCCTCTCCTTGCGGAAGGTATCCTTGAAGAAAATGAACAAGGATGCCAGCACGACACCCCCGCAGATAACTGCAAACCAGAAGACAGCACGCCAACCCAAGGCTTGCGCGAAGACTCCACCGAGGAGAGGGCCCATCGAGTTACCGAGGATAGGTGCTGCGTAGTATATGCCCATTTTCGTCCCGCGCTCATGGGGTTCGTATATGTCCGCAAGGGTGGCCGCTGCGATAGCCATCACGGCGCTTGAGCTGAACCGATCGATGCGAGTTAACAGATGTCTAATGTAGTTTCGGCAGAAACGCGTACCCACCCAGCAGCTTGTAGGCCTCGCATTCCGATGAGAAGTCCGATGGTCTTTGACGAAGCTACAATAGCCGAACCCACACAGAATAGGGTCATAGATGCCAAGTAGACGAGCTAGAGCACGAGAATGAATATGCAGATCAACTGTAAAAAGGACGAGCGAACCTTCCGTCCTTTAATTTCGCTGACAGCGCTCCATGCCAAAGGGAATAATCCTTGTATAATAATAAATACAGACAAGCTCCAACTAATGTCTGAGCTGGAGCCATGTAAAGCCTGCTGGATCTGAGCATTGGCCGCTATGTTGAGAACACTCGGGTGAGTAGAGCTCCGAAGGTTGCAGGTGATAAAGGTGCTCACGATTCTGACCAGAAGTCGCAAGACCGGAGATCATTGATGCGGAGGACACAATGACTAGTGTTAGCGTCTGGAGTTGTATTTAGTCAAGTCATCGCAAAAGGATGCAAGCTGGACGTACTTTTCGAGCATACCCCCAAGCTCTGGGGTCGTCAGGTACTGGTGCATGTTCAATGTCTAACTTGGCGGGTTGCTGTCCATCCCGACTAAGTGTCTCCTCGCTGACGCGAGACTGAGGTTGGAAAACCACAATGGAACAGGACTTTTGGTCATCTCTTGTGGCCATGATTGTCGTGAGCGATGCGAGTCTACCCAAGCAGAAAACCAGTGAGTCTGAGACGAACCTGGGGGGGAATAGTGCAGCTCCTTGAATAGACCATGCACGACTTTATGCTCATTTCTCCCGAGTCATACGTGATCAGGTGCTGGCAACCCGCGCGTCCCGCCAGTCATACCCCACCGGCAACTGAGGAAGCGGGCCTCGGTTCGGCTTGAAACGTCCGAATAGCCAGTGAGGAGTTTGGTTCAGCCGAAATGAAGGACAACCGCCCGAGCGTTTCCAGGAAGACGGCTTGAAAACGGCCGATTACAAAACGTTTACTTGGCAGTTGTTTCTTATCAACAATCGTTCTGTCAACCTCACAAATCGCTACAGTCAACACAGGTAAATGGACAAGATAACACACAAAGATATGAGGGGAAATACAGGGAATGAAAGACGAAGTGTTAAGGCTATGGTGGAAATCGCACTCTAACATAGTCCAGAGCCTAGGCCTTTGGAATTGCAGTCCGATGTAGCCTTAGAAACTCCCAAATACGACAAGGTGATTTACACCAAAGCTCTGCCTGAGACTGTAGAGAAAGTCCAAAAGCATCAAGAAATAACTTGAAGTTACTCAATACAATCACCATCATCAGACGTTGTCGACATCACATCATGCGCGCATCTGTGCGAGCTGATTCGCTGGTGATGTTCATGACCGAATTCGCCTTATCCCCTGCGCCCTCTTCAATTTCTTCGACTCGTTGCAGAGCTGCCTTTGGCGGACGCGACCTTTTGGCACGTTTGGATGTATTGCGAGGAAGCGGTGAATCCGCTGGTGATGGTGCTCACTGCCTCCGCGTCCGAATCTACTGGCATTACGGAGTTCCGACTCCTTTGCCACCCGGTTATGGCCGTGTCTTATGTTAGGGTTCAAACCCATCACTGGCTGGATGAACAACTCTAGTGTTTATTCGTCAGCGCTGGACTCGCAAGGTTCAGAGCCTGAGGAGATCACTGGCAGGAGATGAGGAAGTCGTTAGATTCGAATGTAACTATTTCGAGCAACTGGGCACTGCCACTACGCTCCCATGCGTGGTGACCGCAAGGTGACCGACACAGTTGTTGAATGCACACCCATCTCAATGGCTTCGGAGGTTGTCATAGAACCAGTCGACGAAGTAAGTCTACCTAACGATCTGGGAGAACGGTTCATAATCTGCGACCAGGCTCAACTCGCCGGTGATAATGGCCAGATCTATTTATTTCAATGGCTCGCGTCCCTCGAGAAGAGTCTAAGGGAGGCTGCAGTCGTAGGTCACCATAACCTCACTGGGCTGCGGATAATGTCTAATCTATCCGCAGGATCAGTGCAAGCCTACCCAAGCTTCGATCGAAGAAACGCTGCTCAAAGTTATATGCGGCTCTGACAACTATCCGTTACCTGGTCGCGGGTTGCGCAACCTGGCGGCGAGATGCTTCATCATCCAATATACTCGGGGTGACTCAAGGACATTGTTTGATACGCTCCGAGCTTTACTGAAGACTGCCGGGGACCTGAAGCTCGACAAAAACACGATTCGAATGTGAGTGAACTCACCGCATGTCGATCATGTCGTATTCGTGATTAAGCGGAACTAGAGCAGCCTTTTGGACGATTGGAGAACTTATGGCCACATTTGGCTCTCAAGTATGTCGCAAAGCACTCCAAGGTTGTAATACTCGACTAAAGCATCCTCCCAGTTCATGTCTTTCTTGGCTGAAATCACTGCCATCTCGGTGAAAACATTCAGATCCTCTAGTGTAAGTGATTTCGGCCTGTTCTTGTCGTTGGATGTTGACGTGTTTCGTCCAGTCGCCTCAAATGCGTTGTCACGCTCTGATCATGCTTCGTAAAGCTTTGAGTTCAGCCAAGAAGGCACTGTCGGACTCGCTCGCCAGAGATGTTCTCAAGAACATGAAGAATGGGTTGGCTGACAAGGTCTTACCCGTGCAGAGAGCATCCGCCGGGGTAAATTCTGTCATTTTTATCCATTCGCCTCTGGTCTCAAACTTCTCCCGAGGTCCTAATCGCCATGTTCTCCCCCGAGGAGTCGGTTACACTCGCGGACATCGATTCCGTGATCGGTATTTGCGTTAAAAGCCTTGATGGTAGCGATCGGTTGACGAGACAGTCCCTTTCTCAACTCGTCGGAAATATGTTAGCGGCGACGCAGCTCCCGAGAGTCACCGCTTCGCCTGAACCGCTCCAGAAGGCCAAGAAGGAACAAGAGGACATGAATGAACCAAATTCAGTTTATGCCTCTGAAAGTATGAAACCTCTCCTCAGTCCGGGAGAGATGCTGTCACAAGTGTCGCTGCACTTTAACAAGTCACAACTATCGCGGAGAGCACGCGCGGGTATCTTCGACTTTTACGTCGCGTTGTTGACCAAGCTAGGAGCTTCGTTCGTTGAGAGTAACTATGGCCTTATCGTCAGTCATCTCATGTCCGAGGTCGTCTCAAACCCGAAGAACTGCTCCACGAGATACGACAGATTGTTCATCCAGAAATTAGTCGGGGCTCTACTCAGGGATCTTATCGCAACTCGGATGTTAAGCGAGCAAGGACAAATCACTGCAATCCAGGAACTTTCATCTTCGTACGCGAAGCGATGGCCTGCTCTTATGCCTGGACAAGCAGCACCCAATCCTACCGTCTTAACTATCGCCCTCAAGGAGATTGCAGAGTTATTGCAGCAACTTGGCAATGCGCCTCCTCCTGTCCAGGTGAGAGTGATTCTCAGGACCTTCGAGTTTAGCTGAACAGCCTACTCCCTTGTTTCAGGATTCTGTGTCGGACCCGTTGTTGAATCTTCTGACCCACCCTAGTCACGGGGTTCGCGTCAACGCGAGCTGGACTCTCAGGTGCTACTGTTTTTCGACCCCTTTGCGTCTTCCAAAGGCGATACTCTCCATCTCCGAAGCGTTGCATCGCGACATAGAGTCCTTGCAGTCACCAGCGGCTCCCTCTGATATTGATCGACGCGCACTGGGACGCGCCTATGGCCTGGCCGCGTTGGTTTCGATCGTCCCGCATCGTCCCTTGTACGTTTCTTTCGACATTGCATCCAACGTTCTCGACACAGCGACGGACCTTCTCAAGCGGGCGAGCGAGCACGATGTCCAAATGGCGGGCGTTGAAGTCGAGGTTGCGTGGATATTGATCGCCTCGCTGATGCTGCTTGGGCCTAATTTTGTCCGGTCGCATCTTCCCCAACTACTGGTTCTCTGGCGTAATGCTTTGCCCAAGCCAACGAACAAAGACAGTGTTCCTGGTCGCAGCGCTACTGAATGGGAATTCCTTTTGCACGTCCGAGAGAGTGCATTGGGTGCTATTTTGTGTTTCCTCCTCCACAATGCTCCTTTGGTGACCCTCGATGTCGCTCGAAGGATTTCCTCGATGTTGGGAAATGCTCTCGCCTTTACCACGACGTTTACTTCCCAGCCTTTGCAGGAATCAGCCCCTGGCACGGAGGGTTCACCTCTTCATCTTCGGATGAGAGAAAGCCTGCTCCGTCGTCGTGTGTTCCAGTGCTTCACCGCGCTAGGAACATCGACGTTGGCTGACTCCGTTCAGTCCAGCCTCTTGCAGTCCACCTTGGCAGTGTTTGCGGGGTCGGAAGGCGAAGGTGCTTCTGCGATGCAGGCCTCCATTGCATCGTCCGCAGGTACATTCACCAATGTTTGGCAGGCAGCTGATGGATTCGGTTATGGCGTAACTACAACGGATATCGTGGATGGGGACTCAGAGGTTCTCTCAGAGAGTACGGAAACATGGAAGCCTGTGCACGAACAAATCGAAGACCTCACCGATTTGCTTGTACGTGCCTTCATTGTGCCACGATCTTTCACTGACTTTTCCCTAGCTGCGCACACCAATCCTGGGATCATGCGAACACGATACCCTATCCTTATGCCTATCGAACCCGACAAGTGATGATCGTACGAACTTGAATTGTCCACCTTCGACTTCGGCTGTTGTGGATGCTTCGATCGAATTGTTTGCCCGATTGCTTCCGGTTCAAGACTTGGCTACAGTGACTCAGACTATCACACAGCTCGTCGAGCTCGTAAAATCTCCCAAGCTCGACAAGAATGCAGGTCGAAAGGCGGCAGTGCTTGTCAACAGCGTGGTGGCCATCGCTCGTGCGCTTCGTTGCGCGATGGAGGCTCATCATCGCCAAGCCAAAGAAACGCTGGGACACTCTCAAGTTACCGCACCGCTTGCTTCATTGCTGAAGGTAGGCATACCGATCTAAACTCCTTCGATTTCTCACGTTGTGGCCCACAGGACGCGCTTGTCGACGGTGACCCGCTTCTTCGACGAGCCAGTAGCGATGCCATCGGCCGCCTAGCAAACATCTCGGGGACAACTTTCTTGTCAAGCCAAGCAAAGGTGTTGGTCGACCACATCGTTAGCAACCGTGATCCACAGGGTCGTGCTGGATGTGCCTTGGCCTTTGGAGCACTTTACAGCCACGTTGGAGGTCTTGCTGCGGCGCCGATCTTGAAGACGATGGTGAACATTCTTATGTCACTCAGCAACGATCCCCATCCTCTCGTCCACTTTTGGTCTTTGACAGCCTTGGCCAGGGTCATAAATGCTGCCAGCCTCACATTCTCTCCGTTCGTTCCCAGTACCCTTGGAATGCTACTCAAGATATACATGTCTGACGCTCACGAAATTGAGGGTGGAACACCCAACAATGCAAACATAAGCGGCGATCTGCAGGCCTTCCCTGTCGTATGTCACATCATCGATGCAATCATCACCATCTTGGGACCTGATGTACAAGAGTCCTCGCGTACACGCTCGCTCGTTTTGGATCTCGTTCAGGAGTTCTCGGTCGAGGAGGATGAAACCATTCTGATAGAGGCGATCAAATGCACTCAACATCTACTCATGTTTGCCCCGACGCACGTGAACATTCCGGAGACGGTGGGACGCTTTAGGATCCATCTTGGTTCCAGTCGACGGCAACTCAGGCTAGCTGCTATCGATGCACTCTATCAACTCGTACAGAAGGATGCGCTGGTATTGTCGAGGATTGGTGGTGATCGCCTGGTAGAAGACCTTTTTGCCATGCTAGACGGCGATCCAAGTATCCAAGGTGTCCGGAACGTCATCACAAGCTGGCTTTCTCAAACAGCCATCCACAACCCTTCGGCTTGGATCGACCTTTGTCAAAGGATCATGCTGCGGACGAATGCCACTCAAAAGATAGTCGAGACTGCTGGAAACCTCGACGACGAAGGCCAGTCTCTGAATGCGGCGATGTCCGCGGACAGCTCCAGTCAAGACAGGCCCTCTTCCGTTACCATGTCTCGATGGAGGACTCAACTCTTCGCGTTGCATTGTTTGCATAAGATCTGTACCATCGTGGCACAGTCTGGGAGGCAGGAGCACTTCGATATACCATTTGCACGTAGCCGCGGGTTCCCGGTCCAGGGTCTTCTAGTCTCTCGCGTACCGGACCTGATCAAGATGGCGTTCACTGCTTCAGCAGCATACGTTACAGAGATTCGTCTCGAAGGGCTTGTTGTTCTACGCGACATAATTCAGGCATGCCTCTGCGTTCCCTTTATATCAGTCTCGACTGATGGATGTCCAGGTCTTTTCTAAAGCACCTGATCCTGATTACCCCGAAGCACTGCTCCTAGAGCAACATCAGGCTCCAATCACTGCTGCTCTCACGCCTGCCTTTTCTTCCGATTCTACCCCCGAAATCCTATCATCAGCGATTGACGCTTGCGCGGTCTTTGTCGGGTGCGGTGTTGTGAAGGACGTAAGCCGGATGGGGCGTATCCTCAAACAGTTGACCAATGCCCTCAAGGAGTTGGACGGTATGCGAGCGAGCATTCCACTGCGATAGTCTCTGACGCCAAAGTTTAGAGTCTGGTAATCTCAAAATGGGTACTCTCGGGGAACTTAGTCCAAACGCATCTGGCATGCTGACGGTCTCCATCCTCGCCGCTTGGGCGCGATTGGAGATTGCTTCTGCAGAGCAAGCCTATCTCCTTGATGTCATCAAGCCTCACCGAGAGATTCTTGCTTCTCAATGGATCGCATGCTTACGAGACTATGCGACCATTCGTGCGGATTCTGAGTTTGTCCATGACTTGTCCATCGTCTCAGTTGATCCGTCGTACGCTAGCATGGGTAAAGTGGTCTTACTGCCAGTAAGTGCTCCTTGGCCTGCATCTGTTGGACGGCTACCTGATCAGGGTATAGTATTACTCTGACTCTTGGGCCACCATTCTCCAAGCAGTCGCAAATGCGATGGAACACAGCGGGCAACACGTTTCCAGTGCCATTCTCGGGCAGAGCTCGGCTGTAGCCCCCTCCTCAAATGGCCTCGAACCTGCTCGCACAGAGCCAGCGCCGCTGTTTTTCGTGATCTTTGGTCTTATCTACGATGCTCTAGCTGTCTCTTCTCCAGAGTCTTCCGAAACGCCCAGTTTACGTACAACGACAGTGACCGCATGTCTCAGAGCACTCAGATGCCTGATCGACCCCCGTTACTCGGGGAAAGCGCTCCTCGAGCCCACGGTGTTCAAGGAATTCCTCAGTCTTTGCTACCGAATGACGATGGTAGAGAATGCAGCAATACTTGTACACCTCTTAGAGGTTATCACAGTGTTCGCCAAGCATTTCGGTCACCTTGGTCCGGAAAGCGTTATGGCACCGTAAGTTGTCAAATTCTCCCTGGTGCTCCAGCCCCGACCTCCTCTGCAGAAACGAAGCGTTATCACCGAATTCCGTTCGTGCTCACTGCTTGAAGATATGCGCATACATTCTACGGCACGCCCGACACAGTCCAGGTGCTCCACCAATAGGTAGGTGAAGTTGTGCAACGACAGCCTTCAATCATTAATGATATCGCTTCGTTCAGCTGGAACAGCTCCCGAAGTATCCAAAGTGGTTAGCTGTGCCCTAAATGCCTTCCAGCTTGTCGTATCAACCACAGAGGGTAATATCCGGGAAGATGTCAGGGGAGTGGGTTGCACCCTTTATGCAGGTATGGTTATTCAACAATACCGTCATGCCTGTCTCTGAGAAGAAACTCGTCCTCAGAGTTGTTGAAAGACGAGACCTTGGAAATCGATCTGATAACCCCCACTTTACCCGCGTTCAAGTCGTTGTTGTTGTTGGAACCTCATCCGAGAGTTCGTGATCGGTATGACAGCCTTGTGCATGGAATCCTTTCATCGTGCCTCCTTAATATCGACGAAATGCGGTCCGTGTTCTGTTTCGCATCTCGTGCCCTTCGCATGCTGAGAACTTCCCCCAGTGGTAGAGAGGGGTTAATTTCGTCAAAGAAAGTCAAAACCAATCTCCTGGCCGCCGTTCTCGTTCTGACCAGTCTACCTCCCAAAGGCAAAGTTGCTCGTGGTGTAGTGGAACATCTCGCCTTCATTATTTCGCAAAAGCTCGAAGACAATGACGACGTAAGATCGCGCCCGCCGTCAGTGATATTAACCTCTAAAAATTGATGCACAGACGGCTCTTGCTGCGATTCACTGCGTAAAAACCATCACTGTCGCCGCATCTGGCAATGACCTTCTCCGCAGTTGTGTGCGGCTTCTATTACCAGGGCTCATCCAGTTCGTTGCGAGAATCTCCCCTCGACTGGATGATGGCACGCTGTCGGAGCAAAACAATTCATCGATAGAAGAAGTGTGGCGAGCACTCTCTGCCCTCTTGGCATTGGCAACAGTAGAGCAACGTAAGGTATCCGATGATTTCCATGTCTTCAACCTGACACAATCAATCCAGGAACTCGCATTCTGAGCATCATCTTGCCCACGGTCACCCTGATGCTGCGTCCTTCCCAAACTCCACCCCCTAACGCACACTCGAGTGCAGTCGCGCAATTGCTCATGTTTGCAGCTTCATCTCCGGTTAATTTCAAGGAAGCCACTGCACAGCTGGATTCTCATGTTCGAGAAGTCCTTGAACTCTCCATCAGGAGAGCTGTTGAGGGGACGTCGAATGTCAGTCAAACGACCGCACGTCCCCAAATTTCCCTCAGATCTTTTTGAGGCGGGAGTGCATGACCATTACCGGGGCAGTATAATAAGACAGCTTTTTGTATTCAGCTGTGTTGTTCTCACATTTGGAACATCTAATAGTGCACCATACCAGTCATACTACCTCCACCTACTTTGTTTGAATCTACGCCTTCCTCCACTACTGCGCCGACGAATAAACACCAAAGTTGCAAGCGATCTAACAGGTAAGACATGATCATAACCGGAGTCGTAACTCCATGATGCCAACAGATTCGGACTCGGAGGTAGGTACCCCTACATATTGTTCTAAAGGTGAGACAGAGGCTATATGAGACTGCAGCGAGGGATGCGTAGTCAGTGCGACGAAGTGAATACTACACTAAGTAACAGCGAATCGACAGCAAGGACTCACAACAGTGAATTGCGAACTTGTCCTCATTTGACTCGTGAAGTAAGCAAAGCTGAATCCCGATGCTCAAACTAAGACCCCCTTTCAAATTCATTTCCTTCCTCAAGTCTTCCTCGCTCGTCTTTCAGTTCCACGACTCATTATGATTATGATTTCAGGATCTCGCCATGTTGCCGAGGAAGACAAAAATGATCTCATGTACGGGGATGGTGACCAGTGTACGCAGACGACGCTTGCCGCATTGCATGCGTCTTGCACCCCTCTGACCCTGGACGCGCCTACTTTTTCTGTTCCAATCTCTATGCCTTTATCAATATCAATGTGGTTCCTGGTTCAACTTCGACTGCAGATGTCTATGACCTCATAAAGGGACCAGAATTCATCGCTCTAGGATGGCCATCTTTGTCCGAGGGTGCTGGCTTGCATGTGTAGACGCCATTCTTCCAGTTCCAGGCCACTTCAGAGATGTACTTCTTCTTTGGGAAGAAATACAGCCTTCTTAGTTCCGCCACAATGGTATGTACTCCGTTCTAGGGCTTGCGTTTTTTTAGCACTTATAGTCTGTAGGAAATGATCTACAATACGTTGCGAAAGATACACAGGACATTGTCACACGCTGGCAGAGCTTGAATAGTGTAGGGTCGACGCTATCCTCCCCAACCCTACGAACAATGATGAGGCCTACTTCTTCAGCGATGAGGAGTACGCCCTCGTCAACCCTTCCTAGTCCTGACAATCCAAATGAGGCTTTTATCTTTTTCGACTACAAATATGTGCGCATAAATTTGCATCAAGGTACATGTCACATCATATCCAGTATCTTGTCTGGTATGCCGATACAAGTTCATTCTAGGAGTGACCCACGCTCGTATTCGGTCCAAGCCTTATTGACGAAGACTGGCCTGGCCTTCGTGAAGCTTACTTTTATCGATAGTAGTTCAAGATGTGTTTCAGTGAGGAATGTCTTGCTATGCGTCTGGATGGTACGACAGCGACAAAATTGGTGTGCTTGTTCTTCCCTCGCGCTGAACTTTCCGTCCACAGCTTTGTGGTGCTACAATCTGTATTTTGGTTGACAATGAATTGATTGAACTGCGTGCAAGCGGTTTGTGTAGGATGATGACTACGTATACCGTGACTACGTCGGGCTGCGATTCCAAAGGCCTTGATAGGCTCTGGACTATGTTGGAGTGCGATTCCAAAGGGCTTGGTAGGCTCAAGTGCATCAGGTAGCATTTCCCTCATCCTACACTCTGTCGGGTCGTTTTCGAGATTACCGGTATTGTACCAAGCGGACAATGTACAGAGCACATGAAGTAACGGTAGTACAAGCACAGACTGGGAAAGATTGACGGAGCGGGGCCTGGGGGAGCTTGGATGCGTGGGTGGCAACGAAGCAAGAGAAGGCTCTGGTTCTCGCGAAGATCAAGTCCGATTGGTCGACTTCCCCTTCCCGCAGACACTGCAACAGCAAAACACGCCGTCACTCCAGGTGGGGCAAGAACGCTCTGGATCATTTGCTCCGAATCATCGTTGCGGCCACCCGGCAAGGTACTTGCCATCGCACACACGAGCCTGCGACCGACATGAGAATCATGTCTACCAGTAAGGACTCAAGTTCGCTCGATGTCCTTGACATTTCGTCACGTCGCCATCATATTCTGCAATACTTTGTTCTGTGTGCCATGTAGAGACCCTGAGTCTGCAACGTCCGAAGGGTGATGTTCCCTCAAGCACTGCAGGGTAAACCTTCGGTGATTGTCACGGTGATTGACCGCGAACACGACGGACGGCTCGTAAGGCAGCTTGTTCTCACCGAAAAACCGTGGCATTAGTTTGCCTACTCCCCATACATGTTTTGCATTCGTCACAGATAGCCCGACGACGCGGAGAAACACGGAAACAGCGCATGTTTCATAAAGCCTGCCTTAGTTGCTATGTATCTGGTCGAGGTCGTTGGGGAGCGAACCACCTCGGGAAATGTTGATTCGTGCGCCAGTTGCACTGCGAATACCTGGTGATCACACCAAGTTGAGTATGGAGAGAACAAACCCGTCTCCGTGTTTATCTGGATCGCACAGGTTAGTGCCGGCGAGCCGATTAAAGTGGTGAATGAAACATGCTCACTAAATTGGTTACCCCAAGCCAACCCCAAGCCACTCTCAGAAGCACATCGCGGTAGGCAGTACCTGAGGTGATAGACGACTAAAAGCTATGGTCAGCTCAGAAGGTCCCAGAAAACTCGACCCTCCAGTGGTATGAGTTCACACACGCCTATGCTCGACCACCAGGGTACCAGGGGTTCGCTGGTATCAGGGTCTACGCTCAATGCGAGCATCAGAACCCAGGATCCGGATATTAGCGAAGGAAGCAACGTGGAGAGTACGAGACGTACTCAGAGCGGGGTACAGATCATTTTAAACTGACCGCAAATTTACGTTCATTGTATAAGCCACCGCATTGTCGAGACGGAGACACGCAGTGCAGAGCGAATATACTCCTCGTGTGTCCCAACAGCGTCGTATCGTAGAATGCGATTCCGTATATATTGGATGCTTCAAGTTGTCGGGAAATGGGAGAAAGTTGCAGCATCACTCACCCGAGCCAAAGGTTCGCAAACGAACCTGCACGATCACCACAGACCTCAGTCTAGAGTCGTCGCAATCAGCCGGACGAATAAAATAAAAACAGGGAGTGATTACTTACCCGGGAAGTGTTCAAGTTCAGATGCACATGTAAGCCACTTGACATGGAGTCACTGTTCGCCAGGTCCGTCGTTGAGTTGTGCATGTTGTGCGATGTGGCCCAGTTCATCCTTCAGATTGAGTTCTCTATCGATTTCCAGCGCGATGGGGGAGAACTTCGGGGCTACTGTGTAGGTTGATTAATATTGTTCAGTTGCATTCAACAGGGAGCGTAGTGGCAGTGCCCAGTTGCTCGAAATAGTCACATTTGAATCTACGAGTCGTACGACTTCCTCATCTCCAAACCTTCCTCCATCACTGCGCTGACGAATAAACACTAGAGTTGTTCATCCGGCATGATGGGTTTGAACCCTATCAGGTATGTAAGACATGACCATAACGGCCGTAACTCCTTGACAATATAACGTCAATCTAGAGGTACGCTTACCGTTTCTGAAGGTGAGACTTGGGTGAGACAGAGGCTTATAGAAATATTAATTGGGCAGTCTACTAGTTAGCAGTCCTTTCCTCTTTCCTTCTCCTCCGCTGACTTTAATTATTTTAATTGAATTTCATCCAGACGTACATATATAACGACAGAGGCGACCACATTTGATAACCACGCTCCTCTCGAAGAGGAGCTCCGTCCACCTTCTCTCTAGTCAAGCCCCCACAGTGCTCAGTGCTCAGCTCCGAACTATCTCTCCAGCTAGCGCCCATGGCGGGCGCACCCCCTTTCGCATTTGTGGCCTTACCCTCCATTATACTCACTTTATTACTGGCGCTCGACCTGACAGTGCGATGGAGATTACTTGGCTACTGCACCATTTTGTCCATTTGCTTCGCTGACATCTTGCTGCTTGAGCGACACGATGTTTTCATGGACTATACACATGGGGCTACCCTTGGTGTTGCTGCCATCTCTAGCTTCCATCTCTTGTTTCTTGTCTACCCCTTGCGGGATTTCCGTCACCCATCTGACAAGACGTCCATTCGAGACGCTTCGCTCCTGCAGAGATGGTATTGGACTACTTGCGCGACTTTCACTTTCAGAGGCGTCGGGTGGAGCTTCCAGGTATGATATTCGATGTCCCGCGCTTTGTTAGCTTACTGGACTTGTTCTGACTATGATATCCAGGTGAAGAACATCCCAGAGCAACAGCAGTTGTCTCGACGCGATTTTGTGCTTACTGCTTTCTCCAGCATTATGAAACATTTACTCGTTATTGACCTGGCACGTCTCTGGCTGCGGTGTAATCCCATCTTCGCGTCGGAGGGTTCCTCCATCACCTCCCAAGGGTTTCTACTACGATGCATCAGCATCATCGCGATCCATGGGTTTTGGTTCAACTTTTTTCTCTTCAATTTGATGTACCACACTCTGGCGCTGATCTGTGTCGCAATCGGTTGGTACGAACCCAAATCTTGGCCGGACTTGTTCGGCCGCTGGAGTGATGCCTACACCATTCGACGCTTCTGGGGGTATGTGTAGTACACCATGCAAATCGGCATCTTGCACCCCTCAGCTAACTGCATCTTTTCAGACGCACTTGGCATCAATTCTTCAGACTTGTACGTAGGCCTGCGCACCTTGGCAAAAACCCGCTTGCCTCTAATATAACATTCATCAACCCAGTGGATAACGGACTCTGGGAAACTCACCGCACGCATACTGGGTTTCAGACCCGGTTCCCTAGGGTCGTCGTACACCCAGCTGTACATCGGGTTCGCCCTCTCAGCCATCGTGCATTCGTTTGGCGATGCCATGATCAGCGGCTCATTTATCGGGACCTCGTGGCCTATCTTCGTCTCGCAGGCATTAGCGATAACTGTGGAGGACACGGTCATTGCGGCTGCTCGCCAAGTTGGTCTCAAAGAGAGCGCATTCACTAGGATGATTGGCTACGCTTGGGTTTGTTGGTGGGTTGCCCAATGCGCTTCCCGGTGGTACGACCCGTTGATCCAATATGGATTAACCCACGGGAGGTTACGCGCTATCCAACCGACATGGATCGAGACTGGAGGTCGGTTGGTAGGTGTGGATGTCGGGTCGATGGTTAGCGAGCTTTTTTCTGCTTAGGACTGTGAGGTGTACGCATTTATCCTTGTGAGGAAGGAACGACTCTCGTGTCTCCCACTGTTGTATTTACGTAGTAGTGTAACGATGTCTACTTATGGCTTGATGGCAATGTAACTCATGGACTGATGGTGGTTTGAAGCAGGTATATAATAATATAATAGGCATGGTACCCTGTCGATCGACGCATCTATGCTACCTTGGCCCGCTCTCGAGCAATCAACTGCCTCCCCTGTGTCACCCACCACACACCCAAACACGCAAGCGCCATTCCACCACCCAACGCGACATGGAACAGCACCGGCAGAGAGAACAACCCCCGACGTCCCAATCGTTGCACATGTTCCAAGAGATGCTGCCTTGCTTCATTGTACGCGATCAACAGGTACGATAGTCCAACGATGCCGATGAATTTCCAGTCGGGAACCACGTTCGCGAGATTGAGCTGGTGGGTTTTTGTCCGCTTCCCAAAGTATGCGAGTATGAAATAGGTCGTGTACCATATACGGGCGGTGAGGTTAATGATGTTGGCGTACACGAGGGATGTGTCCCCCAACCCAAGGTTGTAAAGAGCACTTGCGGACAAGATATAAATGGCTGAGAAACCTAACATCCATCTGCGAGGCATTTAAGAAGCATATAGCGCAGGAACGAACTCGAACGTACCGGCTCTGTGTATGCAGATCTTCCGGGGACGCCACGCTCGAGTAAAAAGCTTCCAACCCCCCGTTGAGGGCGAGAACAGGTATGTACCATACCCACGCAGACAACACCTGGGGCGCACTGGTGGATATATACTGTGCAGGCAGTAAAAACTGCAAAACAACCGGCAAGTACGAAGAACCAAAGGTTACAACCAGAAGCGACAACGCAATTTGAACTGAGAGCAGGGAGGCCACCGCGCCTGATGCCTGCTTGAGGGTCGCCGTGTCGTGTGATCGCTCAGCCTTGGCCGATTTCTTCTCGGTTGTACTTGACAACACTTTAGAGAAATAGACTCGGCACATCTCTTCGATTGGCTGGAAGACTATACGCGCGATCAAAGACCCTAGAACCAGCGTATAGCACACAGAACAGATTTCAGGGGTCAAAATCTTACCATAGTTGACGGCGATCGCATAACCCCCTTGGTCGTGAAGAGGACTCCAGAAGGAGACAAGAAACTTGTCTCCTTCGGTCAGGAAATGTTTCACCACCGACTGCGATGCCATTGTCATCGAGAGGTGCAAAACATCAGGGTCGAAATACGCGGTAACCAATTGATGCCACCGACTCTGCCTGTCCGGCTGCGAGTCAACGATGGCGAAAAGCTAGAAGGACAAAGGACAAACTTTGGAACTCCTTGGGTCTGCTCAGCCAAACGAGATGGCCAAAGGCTGGATTCGGGCATATGCACCCTGTACACCGCAAATACGGCTACACTATACGCTACCTGCCCGAGCGCGAACGCCATCAACGTCAACTCTCCCGAACGCCATGAAGCACGGCTGTCATACAGCAACACCAAGTATGTCACGACCGTTTTTAGGATTATCCCGAGACCCTCCGCTCTCACCCGTATGCCTGTACGCACTTCACCCATGGCACTACGGAAATTAGGACTCATCGGAATGTGATTGACGAATGCGTTCTCACCGGTTGTGCATCGGTTCACTCAACAACTCACCGATGGCAGCCAGAGCATACGTCAGCAGCGCGAGGTAAAAACGAGGCTGATTGCGAGTGGTTTCACTGGCAAAATATGCATAGAGTATGATGGTAACGACCGCAGTCGGTAGACCCAAGATGAAGGGTAATGTCGCCAAATTCGCGCACCGCGCTGCTGTCGAGGATCCGCGCTTGTCCGCATCCGCTTGTTGCGGCCAGACACGAAGTAGGCTGTTCCGGATACCTTCACGACTCAGGAACAGGATGGTACTTGTCAGGAGCTCGAACTGGACAGCGACGGTGCCATAAGCCTGAGGAGACGCGAGGCGGACTAGGCCTTGGTTGAGGACAAACGTAAATAATCGAGAGACCAGTTGAAGGCCGATCAAAGACCTGACGGAACCAAGGGAGCGTGCCAAGAGGCGACTCTCGCTGGAGCTCGGTGGAGATTCGGAAGGCATTTTGACTCTGCGCGGACTTATCGACGAGTTGAAATCTTCATGAGGAACGAGTGTGTGGAACGTGTTATGACACAAAGTTGGCTCAGTGGTTGTATGCTCGTGTTAGACCGTGTGGTATTACCGATTCTGGAGCAGCCAGTAACTTGTAGCACGCGAGTGCAAGTATTGTACTTACCATGTGAGTTGCGTATCTACGTAGTAAACGACCATGGGCATACTGCCATTACTCTATTCATACGTGTGGAATGAACAAGTCTCACGTGTTGCATTCGAACCTGAGCGCCGCAAAAATGGATCTCTGGATTGCTGAGAATCTGAGATGGGCTGGTTTCGCCGCGCCCCCGATGTGTTTCAGCAGGTTTCAAGAAAGTCCTTTTTGTCAAAGAATCGATAGATTATCAAACCTTCCAATGCGTGTCTTGTATGTCCATGATCTGGATGTGGCGTCCACCATTTCTCGGCGCATAGATGTTCCAATATCAGGGCCCGGGACCACCTTCACCACCTTCAAATTCAAGATCGTCGTCGTTCCGAGTGTGGTCATCAATTTCTATTTTCTCAGTCCCCCAGGAGAATACCACAGCGACCTCTAAATCTGATGGAGGGTGGATCCAAGTTTGTGAAAACGCACGTCAGTAGATAATCGTTATCACCATCACCCACCAAACAATACACACAACCTCCCTCTTTCAGTCATAGCGACTGATCAATTGGTGCTGAAACCCCAAACGTTTAATGACTGATTGAGAAACGGAGCGTGGTCAGGGCGTTCCGTCATGGAAAGTCCCATTCATTCCTTACCGAGGGCGCAAAGTGGCATCTCGAGTAGAGACGGTCCGAGTAAACGGATGGTGCCATGATTATCGCCCTTCCATCTCTTCCAAGTTGGCAAGACGATGATCAAGACTTCATCCTGGTAGATCAGGAGGGCAGCTCGGCGTAGCGATGGTGCGATTTTGGCTCACAATCATATGACTTCAAAGCCCTTTTGAATCAAGGCAAATCACCCAAGAAAAGCCAGACGGCAGACCGGGAGCCATGAACACCACGACCCTATCAGAGTGTTATCACATCGCGAGCAATACAGTGGTCATTGAGGAGTAAGCAAAAGCATGAAACTCACCGCATCGTTAATGCCATTGGCTCGGCATCAGCGGCGTCTGGGATACTTGTATGTAGTACATTCACGGCAGTACCACTGTGTACAAAACTGACCTTTTTTGCCGACATATATGTCGTCAAGACACGCCGTCTCATGCCGCATTGCGCGCCCGGATCATTGTCTTGATGCGAAGATAGTCTAGAAAGCGAGCATCTTTTATTGAAATGAAATATTCAATTGCCCGGCATAGGGATATCAGCGGCTGTCGTTTGTTGGAAACTTGAATGATGAGAAGAGTTCCAGGCGTTCCTCGGTTCGAAACGCCCCTCCTCGGATTAAATACGCTGAGAAGTTCGCGTGCTGAGCGATGCGACGTTAAACTTATCGCAGGGGGATTGAATTGAGGACAAGAAAAGCGTGGCAAGTCCAATGACTCCGACAGTCACACTTGTCTCTTTTCGGTGATGCCCACTTACTTGTAACTTAAAAGTATCCACAATTGGCTGGTCGATAAGTAAGCCACGGTCCCACCACTCCACGGATGCGGCCTGCCAACTTTGCTGTTTTGGAAACCCGCGAGTTCCGTATCGTGTGCACGTTTCATCAGCGTCAGAGGCGCGGCGGAGGTCCACCTCCTCCCCATTGGCCATTCATGGTTATGTATATCCGGGGGTGTGGTCCGTTTGATCCTACTACTAAGAGCAGGCTGCGGTGGGGCTACTATAGAGCAGAGTTTTCTAGAAGAATGACAATGTTCTCTGGATGAGAAGGGATCGACCTCCCACACTGGCAGTTGGAAAAGAGCTTGACCAGGTCCCATCCGTTGGCCAGACATTCACCCTTTCGCACAGCAAGTCCCCCATGGTCGACAAGCGGTGACACATGATTTTCCTCGAGTTGGCTTCCATGACATGACCGCGAGACCTCCGCGCGCCATGTCTGTATTACCCTCAGCGCTCCCGACGACCCAAAAACAAACAGCTGTCCCAGGAAATTAGGGGGAGACCAGTGCTGGGCCCTAGCAACGCCGCTGAGTGAGGGCCTAATACAGCGGCTCTCCGGTTCAGAACAGCGAATTTTTTGTGTCGTAGATCGAGATCTGGGACACCGGAGAACTCCATGACAACAAAGCGGGGTTGTGTCTTATGGAACATTTGACGGAACTGACGTTTTCGGTACGGTCGTTCGTCCCGATATTGTATGGGAGATGACGGAGGATGCAGCACACGAGATTACATGGTGATTTAGATGTTCTGGTTCATGGGCGGTGAATGCGACCTTTTGAGAACGAGGGATGGTCAGGTCCGGCGGAGGAAATCATGATAGGCAACAACGTCTGCATTCGAATCACGGGCCGTATAGCAATAGGTATCGACAGCGCTAGTACTACAATATACAATGGGCATGGCGTGGATCATGAGAGACGACCTCCTTTCAACCTACAGGGTGTATACAAAGAAAAGAAGAGCATACGCGCAGCCGAAGAAAGGAACATGTAAGATAGAAAAGAAACGATCGGATGCGAGTCTGATTCGGACTGAAGCATCCATCTAGTTCTCATCCCCGTGTCCATGGTCATTCCTCACGGTCTCGTGCGAGCCCCCAGCCGAAGGAGGTTTGCCGTACATTTGGGGGAACGGCGCGTATTGAGGAGTGGCCATGCCCATCTGACCATCGGGACGATGGGGATGGACCATGTATGGACCGTACGGCTGGGCGTACGGGAGGAATGTGGCCGGATAGAATTGGGCCGGCTGCGCATACCCCTGTTGTCCACCATCTTGCCCATGTCCGTTATGGTTTGGAGGAGGCACCGGGGCGATGTAGAACTGGGGGTAATAGGCTGGGGCCTCACCCGGTTTGGGAGTAGGTGGGGCCGGGAATTGCCCATAAAACCCTGCTGCATACCCTACTGGAGCAGCCATGTAGGGGGGCATAGGCGGGGACGCCGAGGGCGGGGGCATGCCTGGTGGTATAGACATGCTCTGCTGCTCTGGCTCGTCGGCAGGGTCGACGTTGGTGCCTGCGCGACCTCAATCAAAGTCAGAATGGAAAGAGAAAGGGCGAAGAGGAGAGAAGCGGAGTAAAGGGGGAGGAGTGTGGCGAGAAAGACGAAGGCACACCTTTTCCATCGCGCTTCTTGTAGGGTCCACGTTTCACGCCCTTTTTCCTCTCCTTGCGCTGAGAGTCGACGCACTCTTCAGCGATGCCGTACTTGACACAACGAAGACAGGGACGAGCGTCGTCGCACTTTTTGCAGGCTTTCTGACAATTTGTGCAAGCGTTCTTGACCTGCCTTCGCTTTGAGCGGAGGGGTGGAGGAGGGACGAGACCGGGTGGGAAAGGATACATGTGCATTGGCATGCTCGAGTAACCACCGACGGGATGTACGGTCATTTGAGGTTGTGGGTCGGTTGATCGAGCATCTGGGATGTCGTCGCCGTCGGGCGTCTGATTTCGCTCGACAGAAGACATTGAGATGGAAGATGTGACGGAGATGTGTGCTGTGTGAAGATGGAGGATAGTTTGAGTGGAGGAGTATTAGATTTGGGGATGCGATGGGAGGAAGAAGGAGAAGAGAGAGAGAAGAGTAATGGAAACGATGTAAGAGCTGACGATGTGTGTACGATTTCAGTCAAGATTAAAGGTGGACAGAGCTCGGGCACGAGTTTGGCAAAGTTGGGTCAGGGTGTCCGCGAGAGGGAGTTCACGTGGTGGGAGCCGAAGATGTGATAATTGAACTGCCGCACTGAACGGTGGTACCGCGGAGGAGTGAAGGACTGGAGAGAGGGGGAGAAGGAGACGCTGTGGCGGGTACATGGCGAAGACGTCAGTGACAAGCTGTCGAAAAAAGGAGAAAGTGTCTATGAACGTACGTCGAGAACGAATACGCCGGGACGTCGCTGAGCTCGGCGGACTGTCGGTTGGTGTAGTTGATGAGAAAGCGGAGTCAACCACGCTGAGTTGTCAATTTCTCACATACCGTTCGTAAACCTCGTAGACTGCAGCGTTTCCTTGTACTTTGTAGAGTCAAGTAGTGCCACCGCCGCCGTCCTATCGATACTCCTAGCTAAGTAGGGACTAATTACTACCTGTAGTCGACTAGAACTACTGATACCACTAGACAAGTACACTCGGTGGCGAAACACAAACACACCACAACACACACACCCGCTTCCCGTCCAGCCACCTGAGTCCGACACCAAGCAAGCTCTCAGAGTTCCTCTCCCAACCCCTCTTGCTCGTCGTCCCAAACGGCGACAAGCTCGTACATCTCCCCATCCCACTACAGCTAGTAATCTTTTCGTCTGTCCATCTTTCTTTTCCTTTTTTATTCATTTTCTTCGGTACCACCATCATCACGTCGTCTCGTTGACATCTTGGCTCTCTTCTTCCTGTGGAATGTCCGGTCCCTCCACAGCATACCCCGTCATCCACGACAATGATCGCAACGCCAGGAATGCAAACCCCGTAGACGATGGCTCTGATGCAATCCCAGTCATACTCGGCCATCCAGGTGGCAACGATGCCAACTCAAACAAAGTATGTGGCCAAATTACCATCCTCACTCTCTCTTGCCCTCAACGAAAACAGCTCCGCGTTCACATTTCGGAGCCGGCGCCTTCCGACAACTCGTTGCAGGCCGACGCAGACCAGGACATTCTCTCGCGCCCAGGATCGTCCACCTCTTCTTTGGATCCATACTACTTTGGTGCACAGTCGCCATCTGAATCTCCCGTCCCACAAATCCTACTTTCGACGTTACTTAGCACAACACCAGAGACCCGTAGCCCTAACGAACCACAATCGCCCTTGACGCCCGCACGAGATCCGGCCACCATCGACAGAAATGGCCTTGTTGGTGTCGGAGAGCTTTCTACCCCCCGATGGGCAAAAGTAGTTCGACACGTCGAGGACCCCGCACGTGACGACGACGATCAACTCGACATTTTGCAAGAGGAAGACAGTGCCGAGGTTGATGTTCTCGACGAGCCGGACAGCCCCGACAGCCCATGGACCATCGAAGCTGTGGATGGTGAACCAGATGAACAAGAACAGGTTAGAAAGTTGATTTCTTTTCAGCAACACGGGTTGACATGCCTTCTCCAGCCTCAGGTCAAACCGGTGACGCGCACAATTCGTCCACGTCGTTCAATGGCTGACGAAAGTGGTGGAGAAGAGATTCTTTACCCTCGCCAACCGCTTGGGTCCGAACTTCTGCATCCCTTTGACCGTGTGAAACCATCATCGCCCGAACCTCCATCTCCCATTGTTCCACCTCTGCCCACAGAACAGTCACTCTTAAGTGACGTGTCCTGCCCATCCTCTCCGCCAAGTTCATTCACCCCCCTCACACCTCTTCGCAAGGCAAAGAAACGCACCTCTGATGAGTTCGAAATGGATCAGTCCGGTTTGTTGGTTGCAAAACGTGCCGTCGCTTCTACATCAAAGGATCGTAATCTTTCTGCTTCCAAGGAGGAAAAACCTTCTCCCCTACGTAAGCATCGTAGCAATACATCTACGTCGACCACCGGACCTCGCGACAAGGCACGAGATCGTCGCAGGGAGAGCTTGTCTGCCTCCACTTCTCTCAAGCCGCCGTCAGTGACGGAGTCTGCCGAGTCAACCCCGATTACGATCCCTGCCCGCGTCGACCGCGAGCGGAGTGCGCATATACGTCAACTTTCGGCTGGGGATTCATCTTCTGGCCCTGACCCTACCTCGGTAGCCCACTCCCGCCGTGTTCACACCACAGACTTTTCTCATTCCCCTTCGACGGCCTCGATGCACCAGTTCCTCAAGCATGCCGGTAGCGCAACGACCAGTATTACCCCGCCCCATCGTCCCTCTTCTTCGTCTAATAAGGAGTCCAACGTTGCCCATTCCCTCCTTCGTGGCACCCAGGAGGGTTGGTCTAGCATGGACGACGACGCTCATGCTGAAGCCCTTCGCAAATTAGATGGACTCTCTGCCAAGACTGCTCGCGCACGTGCGAGTGTGTCCAGCCTTCATCGTGCAAGCATGAGTCGGCCTGGTACACCTGGGAGTACCACGGGGCGGTCTGGCGTGCATTGGGAGGGTGTTGGGAGTGAGGGTGGAAAAGTCAGTCGAAGAGGCAGCACAAAGGAAAAAGAGAGGAACCAACCAACTTCTGGTCTTGGCATCACCAGCTCATCTGGAGACACCGCTCCCCAAGACGTCCACGAACCCCGCGTGGCCGCAATTCCAAGTGGGGATGAGCATCACAGTTCTTCGGGGGCTGAGAAAACTCCGAAGAAGCACGGGTCGATTAGTGCTCGTCTCAGCTTCACTCCTAAGCGGGGATCTGCTTCCTCTACTACTTATACCAGCACTCCTACGAGCTCTCGGGATTCGGCGTCGTTGTCTACTGCTACCAGTGCTACTTCAGTCTCTGCTCCCTCCGGTTCTGGCAGACATTCGACAGGTGTAGGCAAGGGAAGGCGTAACAGTGCAGGTAGTGACATTTCGAGTGTCTACTCGGGAGGCGATGGCGCTTTATACAAAGATCGGACTGGATCACTTGCCGCCAGTGCTGAAGCGTTGGAAGAGGATCGTGTCCCTCCTGTACCTCCATTGCCGAAGGATTTGTCGAATTATCGTTCCCCTCCACAGTCCTCGCACGGTATCACCTTTCCCCCATCTGGCGTCGATGATAGCGAGGTCGAGCGCACGGTCTCTCTCGAGGTTCCGTCAGCTTCGAAGCCTTCAACTCATTCTCACGGTTCTCATGTTCACGACTCTGCGAATCGTGGAAGTCAGTCCGCTCCTGAATCTGTTCCACCTGTTACCAAGACCCCTTCCAAGAAGTGGAGTTTCTCAAATGCGCTGAACATCAAACTAACGAGCTCGCCTTCTATCTCCTCGATGAAGGATAAGGATCACTCGCCTGCAAATAGCAAGACCAACAGTTTCCCTTTGAGTCCACGGTCCATGCAAAGTTTCAGTCAGCAATTACGCAAGTCCACTTCGAGGGAACATGCCTTGTCTCCTCCCGTCGCTGCACGTACCCCTTGGTCGCCGGTGCAGGATGCAATGGCGTCCGCCGCATCTCTCGCTTCATTGTCCTCGGTCGGGTCTACCCGTGGCCCGAAGTCACCCGCCATATTGTCCGCCAAGACTCCCGATCGCGACAGAGGATTGCCTAGTCGTCCTGGAACTGGTTCGAGTGGGAGCAATATTACCACCGCATTGTCAGCTCCGAACAATGCACCCCTCAGCCCTGCCTCATCAATGCGGAGACATCAATCGAAACGTCTCACACCCTCGTCCATTCCATTCTTCCGGCGCTCCTCGTCTCAAAGCATGCAGATTCCACCGACGACCGCGATGCCCATGTCGATTTCACCCACCATGTCATCGGCTCCTCCGACGACACAGAACCGCCCCAAGGCAAGCAGTTCACCCGTTAAGGAATCGTCGTCTCGGACCGTGCCTGCTACGCCTGGTTCGGCGAAGAAATCTTCCGTGCTGAGTTTAGGGCTGCCATCACTCCTCAAGTCGAGTTCCAGAAGGAGTTTGCATGCCGATAAGAGCGATGCGGGAACGGGCAAGGAAACAAAAGATAGAGACAGTTTACGAACACGGGAGGCTGAGAAGGAGAAGAGTAAGCAAGATCTGAAGGATCGGAGCGAGAGTAGGATATCCGTTCTCATGGGTCGTAAACGGGGCAAGGTAAGCATACAGCTTGGTCACTGCGGGGGGACGACATGCTGATAGTATCGGGAAGACGCTGTCCTCCACCGACGCGAAAAAGGCGCCTGCTGTGACGTTGCCACCGATGCAAATGACCGCGCTTCCAGCCGCCACTGCGCAGCGCGTCGCTAGCCTCAAGGGGGCCAGTAATTCGGTTTCTACACCTGCCTCCGCGACCTCGATCAGTAGAACACCGTCGTCATCTCGCGTCACCGCTCAGACCGTCAGCTCGATGCAGAAGCACTCCGATGCTTCTCTCCGTAGCAGAAACCAGCTGCCTACTATCGCAGGTTCACCTTCGGTTGGAACCACTGGCTACAGTGCATCGAGAGATGGACCTCCCTCTGTGGTGCTTAATGCCGCCGCTGGTCTACCGAAGGAAACACCCACGAAGATACCCCGCATTTCGAGCCGTACATCTGCAGCTGGATCGCCTGGATTGGGAGTGGCATCGGCGCAGAGCACCCTCGTTGGCCGCCGCATTAGTCTCAATGTCACCGCTCCTGCGGACCCATCACCGACACCTGGTGATGCCACTATCAACGAATTTGGTGTGTTGGAGAACGGGGCAAGTCAAGATGCGAAGGCGACGACGACGGAGGCAGCCCCTTTCCGACGTCAGTCCGTTCGTGTTTCTCCCACCAGCACTGCGAGAATGCCCCGTCAAGTCTCTGGTTCTACCTCGTCGGGTGTTATCCCCCGTAAATCCAACCGTGACTCGGTCTCGTTCAGTGCATTGCGGAAAACGTCCACGGGTTCGGTCGCTTCGACAGGATCTGCGGGAGCGCAGCCAACCGAACCGTCGCAAACTCATCACCGATTCTCGGCGCTGTCCCCATCGAAGAGTCTCAAGCTTCTGAGTCCCAAGATTTCCCTTCCCGGCTCGCGGTCGTCTGCTAACAACAACAGCACGACGAGCTCAAGCGTTGCTCATCGCGCGCAAGCTGGGACACCCTCTTCAAGTCGTCAGTCATTGTCGACGCCTTCACCGGTCCTGAGCACTGTGGACGAGGAAGAGTTGCTTGGGGACGAGGAGATGCTTCAGTACATCCGGCGCCAGCAGGCTAAGAGGATGGCGACCGGTGCTACACAGCAGGAGTTGGATGAATTGCTCAAGTTCCCTGAACCGATACCTCCTACTCCTGGACTCACACCCGAAGGTAGGATACCATAGGTCAACGAAAATCATCTCAGTCACTGATGCCTGCTTTTAGTGCTCTTGAAGAGCTCTCAAGCACAATTCTTGTCTCCTTACGAGCGCGAAGAGGTTCTCAATTACCCTCAAGTGTACTGCATTGGTACTGGCAGCCAGAAGAAGCAAGCTCATCCCGACTTCTCGACCAACAACTTTGGGTACGATGACGACCGTGGCGACTACCTGGTTATTCCAGGCGATCATCTCGCTTACCGTTATGAGGTCGTGGACACCCTCGGTAAGGGTTCGTTCGGGCAGGTGTTGAACTGCAGGGACCATCAGACCGGAGAGTCTGTTGCGATCAAGATCATCCGCAACAAGAAGCGATTCCACCATCAAGCGTTGGTTGAGATCAAGATTTTGGACAACCTTCGCAAATGGGTATGTAGTGTCGAGCTCGAGCTTTACATTGAATTGATTCTGAAACCCATCCCACAGGACTCGGAAGAGAAGCACCATGTCATCAAGATGACAGAACATTTCTACTTCAGGAATCATCTCTGTATCGCCATGGAGCTGCTCAGTATCAATCTGTACGAGCTGATCAAGGCGAACGGCTTCGTCGGCTTCACGACCACGTTAATTCGGAGATTTACGAGCCAGATGATCATGTCGTTGTGCTTGATGCGCCACCACAGGATCGTTCACTGTGACCTGAAGCCAGAGGTGTGTTATTGTCGATATGCTTGCCTTTGGTCTCTGGTTGACATGATTGCAGAATGTTCTCTTGAAGCACCCCGCTAAGAGTGCCATCAAGGTCATTGACTTTGGTAGCAGTTGCTTTGAACACGAAAAGAGTATGTGCCTCGCGATCCGTCGCTCTTTCTCTCTAACATTTCCCCAGTCTACACGTATATTCAAAGCCGTTTCTACCGTTCTCCGGAGGTCATCCTTGGCATGAACTACCACATGGCCATCGATATGTGGAGTTTGGGTTGCATCCTCGCTGAGCTGTACACTGGTTTCCCGATCTTCCCCGGTGAAAACGAACAAGAGCAGCTGTCTTGCATCATGGAGGTTCTTGGGCCCCCTGACAAGGACTTCATCAACCGCAGCTCCCGTAAAAGGCTGTTCTTTGGTATGTTCTCGAGAGCAGCTTGCCCTAGTTTGTCACGACTCACCTTTGTATAGACAATAACGGCGCACCACGGCCGGTGGTGAACTCCAAGGGCCGCAGAAGAAGACCTGGCACAAAGTCTCTTGCTCAAGTCCTTCGATGCCAAGACGAGGACTTTGTCGATTTCATTGCGCGCTGTTTGGTCTGGGACCCCGAGAGACGGTTGAAGCCTCAAGCGGCACTGCAGCACGCCTTCCTCAAGGCAGGTCGTCGGGGCAAGGTCACCAGCCCTTTGCCCGCCAGCGCGAAGGCGCTCTTGTCGTCATCGAGTCTTACCGGTAGCTCCCGAACCAGCAAAGTCACCGAGACGCCCAAGAAATCGCTGATTAGCGCACCAACGCCATTGACTGCCCGGACTTCCCGCACTGTTACGAACGGAGTCGCTCCCACTCCCTCTCACTCGACCTCCATGGGCTCGACCTCCCGCACATATCGGACATCTCAATCACACAACCTTTCATCTCAATATTCCAGCCGCACGCTCGGGCTAGCAGTGAGTCGTCCATCATCATCGGAGCAACCTTTCGAACAAGAGCTTATGGGATGGCTTCAGACGACGGCTACTAAATAGTGGTTGGTGCGGTCTGAACTAATCTGATTTTTTCCACTCTTGCTACCCCTCTCGCTTTCCTTGTTGGGAACTTTTTACCTAGTCTGCTAGAGTCCTACTTCAAAACGACGAGCTGGCCTTTTTCCACTTCTCTCTCTCAGGAATACCCCCCTGGTCCGCTGTACTTTATCCCCCCATTGTCAACTGCATGTTATCCGTCAGGTTCCCTGCACATCATACTTAGTAATGCTTGCATCACTCAATCAATTGTCTGTTCTGTGGATTATGGAATCCTGCACGATACCTCCGATACCAACGCACACCTGGCTGACCCCACTGACTGGAGAACAACATACTACATGGCTACCCTATGCTATCGCATACATGCGCGTTCGAAGCTAGAGCACAAATAAACTCGTATAAACTATCGAGAAGGGGTATTGCACACTACTATATCACTTCCCTAACGACTCTGAGACTTGCTCTAAGCAAGGTGACAACTCCTCTGCCAGCATTCTCTCCGTAGGATTCCACTTCCAACACTGATTTAACATCTCCCACAGCTCGTCGGTCATCCAAGGCAGCGTCTCAAGTTCCTGTGGTTTCGGCGGGAGTATCCCATCCGTAAGGTCCCGTACGACGATGATGTCCCGCTTCCGATGCGAATACGGTGGTTTGAGCGTGAGTAACTCGAGGATACTCATCCCAAACGAAAACACATCCGACTTCTTTGTTGGCATGGTTTCGTCGCCGTTGTTGAGCTCCGGAGCGTGCCAGCGAACGGCGGAAGTGTTGGAGAGGGTAACCATGGCGGTCCTGCCAACGACCTCGGCGAGCACTTGGGTCAGGCCAAAATCCGAGAGCGAGACAACTCCCTACGATTATTTGTATGCGTAACTATGGGGGAGTGAGATGATGACGCTTACCTCTTCCGAAATGAGCATATTGGTCTATGGGCGTTTGACAATCAGCATTGTTGGATCCCGCCAGGAAGCACACGCGGACTTACGCATTTAACTGCGAGGAACGGACGGTTAGCGATCGAACGTCCAGAACTGTGGTGTATACTCACTGTGACCGTGAACGATATCTTGGCTGTGAAGATATTCAAGACCCTTCGCTGCCTGACTGAGCTGGGAGCATTACATGAGCACCAAAGGCTTGGGGGGGATCCAGAAAGAACTTACCAACTTCAGGGGGTTCACTTCTAGGTTCCCCCGGCGGAAACTGTTGGTCGTGGAAAGAGTAAGACAAGATCGCGAGGGTTCTTAAGAAGATGACACCGACTTTAGGATATCATTCAATTGCCACGGGGAAACCTATGAAACAGTCATTCAGGGTTGAGTTACAGAACTTTATGGATTCAGTAACTCACGATATGAACACAGTCCATATTGGTTATAATGCCCAACATTGTAAGAACGTTCTCGTGCTTCAATTTCGACCAGACAGTAATCTCATGCTCGAAACGCTAGAACGCAGAATGCGATTTACATACACGCAGAAGACATAAAGAGTGAAACGAACCAGCTTGAGTCGTTCGGCTTTGGGATCGTCCTGGTTCATGATTCGCAACGTTTTGAGTGCTACCTATGGGATGGGATGAGTTACCTTTCGATATGAACGCGTTTGAGTCCATACCATTTTCTCTCCGAGCCAACGACCCTCGAAGATCTCGCTATAAGGACCACCACGAGTGGCCCTCGGGTTAACTAATTTTACCTGATTGTTCAAAATCGGTATCGTGGGCGGAATGTTTGTAAGTCGATGGAGATCAAAGAGTGCTTTTTCGATCTGATTCTGAACAGTGGTGACGGGAGAAGGAGGGCGTGAAGGGGCGGGAGACTCGTCTATCTGGTGGCCATCACTAAGCATCGTCATGGATGGACCCTCCCTGCGAAGCCCCACGAGACGCTGTTGAACGAATCAGATCGAACACACATCCCAACTCAAGGGAAAGGGGAATACCTCCTGGCCCAAACGCATAAGCTCGTACGCTTCATTTCCACCCGAAACATGCCGTTCAACCGCACGTTGTATATCTCTAGGGCTAATGAGGAGCTGCTGGAATCTCTCTTCTAGAGCAGCCTGATGCTGCTGCATCATGTCAAGCGAGCGTTGTTGCATGCGCAACATCGTGACCGGATGCGAAACCTGTTGGCGGTGTCAGATCATCACCAGTCAACTTTGCGGAGACAAAAACACTCGCATGAAGACGCGCAAGTGCGTTATCTACATCAGCGGAGCACTTGTCCAGGTCACGCGCGATCTGGGAACTTCTGACTATCAACGACGGACGCGTCAGAGAGGAAAGGAGGCGCATAGAATGTGATCACTAACGAAACCTCTTGACTTTTCCGCAATGCGTCCACCTCTCTATCCGACGGTGGACACTCCGCAAGACACTGGGACACATCTGAGATCATCCCGAGAACTTAGGTCAGGAAAGAGGGACACTCACGCATCTGCTTCGTCGAGTGGAGCACTGGCATCTGTGCCAACCAGGAGCGGGGACTGATCATTGATCACGTCCAGTAACGCCCTGCACCTCTGCACTAGCTGAGTAGACTTTTGCTGTTTCCGTAACGGAATGGAAGGGAAAACGGGGATAACCTTAGCGGGAGACGACAACGTCCCAAAGATGAGATCACCTTGTGGACCGCGACCTCCGAACAAGCCGCATGAATCATCTGACAGACCATGACGCCCCCTGCAGCAAATGGGACCCCCGACAGCGTCGCTGCGAGCTGGGCAGCTCCCAGCGATGATCCAATGACGCCAGTCGGCATGAAGCGAGCGTGTGTTGATCTCGAATGTGATAGAAGGACCGAGTGGGCACCTACAGCAATTGTAAGGTCTACGTGGGATCTAATATACTATCATGTTCATGGTTTCGCTTGGAACAGGACTTGAGTGCTGTGCACTGTGCAGGCGGGAATTCGGTCAAGGAATATGTCAGATGGAGATGGACCTAAATAGATGGACCTACAACATTCCACGTTGTTCCAAGGTACGTCAGCTGTGCTGGCGCCTAAGTATATGAGTACTGTAAGTATACAGAGAGAAGGAAGGTCCGGTGGGAGAATGGACCACATGCCCCATATGTCGTGCCGTCGACCACCGCTGAATTGCGAGGTGAGACGACGTACTAGTAGATTCCCATACATAAGTAGTCACCCAGAAGCATCAAGGTGACTCGGAATACCCGAGGTCGGTGCCCGCTACTTAGTACAGCCAGTACGGGCAAGATAACTTCTCGTGGCGGTGATACGGAAGACATGTCATGATTTTTTTTCTGAATGTGAACGAAAGCAGTGAGATGCAGTACTTGTGTGCATTGAGTGTGCAGTGTGCACGTTGTCAACGTATGACGCGACGGCAAACACGCCCCAGGAATTGCGCCGCGACTTGACCGCGTCCAACCCGCGCACCAGCACCACACAGCCGCATCGATGGGTCGCAAACGCCGACGCTCGCGGGCATTTCTCGCCGAGGCTGAAGAGGACGAAGAACAACCCGTAGCGACCGTCGAAGAGGACGAGTCTGCGCGAGACCAAAGTTCGAAATCGCCCGCTGACGGTGGCGAGGCTGAGCCAGAGGAGGAGGAGCTCACTGAGGAATGCAAGAAAGAGCTCGAGGTATGGGAGGCGTTCAAGGAGGAACATCACGAAGGTTCGTCCATGTGTATCCGAATCCTTGACGAGCGTAAGATGTCGACCTCTCGTATCTATAGTTCTCGAGCAACTACCCTTGTCTCTGCATCGTCAGTTCAAATTGATGCGCGAATTGGACTCTCAATGTGAGGGTATGTATGGCGAGGGCGTATGGTGTCGTTGTTCTGATCTTTACTCTGATGCAGCGTTTCAGGCAGACCTCCTCGCGTCTGGTCGGCGATATATACTCCTACGCGAGAGCCTTGCGGCACGACATAGTCAAGATGCCTCAGGTCCACCAGTGGGATCCCCAAACCACCCAATGGACGTCGACAAACCCGATGCTGATCAAGCAAACAGCGCCGCTCAATCCACAATGCTAGTCGACTCCGCAGCACCCTCGCATAGCGGAGAGGCAGTGACTGACGACGCCCGAGCAGGAAGCACCATTTCCAACCAATCCCCTCCATTCCAACCAAAGCCCGGAGAGACAACACGCACGCTACTCCAATTCATCGCCCAAACCTCAGAAGAAGCTCTCCGAACCGCCGAAGAGAAAGTGAGCATCGCACAGACCGCATATGAAACGGTGGGTGAACAAACACATGCACCCCCCTTTTGACTTCACTTATACTACCCTTCCTCCGTTAATTATGGACGGCAGGTGGACCGTCATATTCGGCTGCTTGACCAAGCTATCAAGGAACAGGAAGCCGCCATATCACTCGGGATGCGTCCTGGCACACACCTCGCCCCCATCCTACTCCCCGATCTCGTCGTCCCTCGCTGGGCCCGTCCCCCACGCGTGGAACACAGCCCTGTTCCCTCACTCTCTCCCGATCTCGAACTTCGTCTCGAAGAACCCCCAAGCCTCGAGCTCCCCGCCCCAGTGGTCCCATCGCCAAAGGCACCCAAGAAAGGGCGCAAAACAGCAACCCCAAAGGCGCCCAAGCCCGAAGAGCCACCACCAGTAGCCGAAGTCGAAGAACCTCTCGCAACCGGTCGCACGCGCCGCGCTGGGGTCCGTCTCACCATCCCCGCCCAACCTCAGGCCCCAGCCCCCACCGTCCCTGCAGACCCGAATGAACGCCGCTATTGTTATTGCAATCAAGTATCGTTTGGAACGGTGGGTATTGTGACATAGTTGTTTTAATACCCCTTTTACCCTCTCATTTTCTCGCATTACGTTCACTGCTGCGCCCCGTTCATTGCTGTGCTCTCGTGTTGTTTCTCTCTCTTTCTCGCTTGTGCTTTTGTATTCTGATGTGATTTTTGCTTACTTGTGATGCCGTTCACGATCTACTTCGTAGATGATTGCATGTGATGGCGATGGTTGTGCAAAAGAATGGGCAAGTCAGGTTCTCTCACTGCTCAGAGCAATGCTGACAACACATGCAGTTTCACTTTGGCTGTACTGGTCTCTCGGAAGTACCGAGCAAGAAGACGAAGTGGTACTGTCGCGATTGCAAGCCCAAGATGACGCAAAAGGGAAGATCCAGATGATGAAATCCAAGGATACAATTACAGAACAACATCACAAGTCGGAACATTACTACTACATGTATACTACATGTATTCTAAGACATCAAATAACTTATCATACTCGGGTATTCCAGGTCGTCGAAGAGGTCCCTGACTAGTCTGAGGACACGCTCAGGTTGAGTTTGTTGGCAAGCGTCTCCATGTATACCTCTGCGAAATATGCATCAACGAAAGCGGGCATGTTAGGGGTAAGATCTACCTGTCTCGTGCCGCAGCTTCCAATACTCCGCAAGTAGCTCGTTGAGCTCAGCTTCACTTTTCTTTAGGTGTTCCGCCATCTGGGGGAATGTGAGAGGATGCCTAACAAGGTGATGGAAGGAAATACCTTTGCTTCGATATCTTCGGCGTCTTTTCGGAGTTCTTCTACCTGTTTTTCATTATCCCGCCGCTCGACATCCATTTGCTCGTATTCTCGCTGCAGTCGCTCAATGGTCTGTTGGCTTGCGAGTCGTTTCTCTTCTGCGTGTCTCTGCGCACGCTCGAGTTTTTCTTGAGCGTTCGTCAATTGTCGGTATACTCGCTAACACCAACAGGGTCAGGGAAGCAGGTCCATATATGAAGAAAGGGGAAACCCACCTCCTTTTTCATCTGGAGTTCCATCCGTTCGATCTTTTTATAGTCCAAGCTATCTTTAACGTCTGCGAGCTCCTTTTGTGAGCCTTCGAGAAACTGGGCCTCCTTCTCGATGGTTTGAAGCTGCTCGATGCACCCCCGTACCTCCTGAAGGGTACAATTCAGGATATTACAAAGACAGCAGCATGTGTGAACCTGACCTTTTCGATGTTTGTCAGGACCGTAATCTTTGTTTGCAAATCCCTTGCTTTTGCTTCGTGCATGGCAAGGGTCTTCTTATCATCGATCGCGGTAGCACCCATCGAGGTGATGTTTCTCTTGATCCTGTCCGGACTCTGTACTATCCTGGCTCTCGTGCGTTGAATGTTATCCAGGAGGAGAGAAGTATCCGAGTTGATGTTTTCCTTTTTCAATATGACGTTCGCCTTCTCGATCTTGAGTGCTTCGATGTCTTTGACGACTCCTTGGGTGGTGTCCTTGGTTGCCATGAGATGTGCGGTTATCGCGGCATTTTCTGCGCGAAGTTCCTCACATTTCGGTTCGTCTTTTGCGCGTTGTACTCTGCGAAGATGCCAGGGTGAGGAGGTGAGTGTAGTACGCGTGATTTGTGCTCACTTGAGTGTATTGAGTTTGTGTTGTAGTCCAGTGAGTTCCTGAGCGACCTGCTCTCTCTCTCCGATGATGTTCGTGGATTGGTCGCGTAGGTTAGCCACGAATGGTGTGCATTGTTCGGCAAACTTGACAAAGTTGATGAACGCGGAGAGGATGAACCGTGTACGTTCTGGTTCTGGGAGGTATAGATCCTTTGCACTAAAGTCCATTATCCGAGCAGCATTTGCGAAGCGAGTGAGATGATAGAGGAGAAAGTTGTGTGCAATGCTCGCGGTATAGAGGTCCTGATCACACGCCTCACGCGTCAGCCATGAAGGAGACGTGTTTATGGATGGTATACACACCGTATTTGGATCATCGAGTGCTGCGAGGGCGTTCTGGATGGGCTCGTGCAATGCCTCTGGGGATATGGATGTGACTTGTTCTAGGCAGGCAGAGTATACGCCTGTGACGAAGTCGGAGGACGGTCTTGCGAGTTGTGCGTCGCTGACAGACAGCCCCCACTCGGAGAGGGCTGTAATTATTTCTTGAATGGGCATGTTCGGGAACCAATACTGACCTGACATGGTGGTAGTTGTCCAAGTGATGATAGTATTAAAACATAAGTGATGTCAGTTTGATGTCAATGTCCAATGTATCGCGTCGCGGTCACGTGGTGTACTGTACGCGTGTGATCGTCCGGATCGATCTGGTCTTGGACTTACATGGTCAGGTCTGTCCATCTGCTAGTTAAAACATGGATCCATCTCTACAGTCTCCCCTGAAAAATCCAAGAAAAGTAGTCTTCTTTACCCCAAAATTTCATCTTCGTATCACTCACGAACTTGATTTCGACAGGCTACTACCTCCAAGTTTAAACCTGCTCTCGGTGGACCCTCCAGAGGCCCAGGGCCTGATACGTTTGCTGCTAATCGTCAGTTCCACGTTGATCACGCTCAAATCCTCACCCTTTCCTCATGTTTTTCATAGTACGTAAGAAGCCTGCCTCTGCTGCGCCCACTGCCGCACTCCCTGTCTTTGCCACTCCTGGTTTCCAGAAGAAGCCACCTCCTTCCACCACCGCACCTATGTCCGCCCCCTCTATCTCCCGTGAGGTACTAGACCTTTCCGACTCGCCCACGCGTCCATTGCCGGTGAAGCGCACTCCACCCGGCCTACCCGACAATGCACCTTCCAACTCGAAGCGCTTCAAACCTTCCCCTCCCCAAGCAGAAGTAGTGATTCGCAAGAGTCCAAAGGGAAAAGCGAAATGCGCTTCACGTCATTGGTCGCCCGATCGAGGAGAGACCGCCAGCGAGGTGGATTCCCTCAACTTGGGCTCTGGTCATACTAAATTCCCAGCTGACCCTTTCAAGTTTGTTCGCCCCATTTCTTCTTCGTCCCCAGTTTCTGTTTCGCGCGTTCGTCCTTCTCAACCAAGGCAGATGTCCCCACCCAAGACCAGTTTGGGCGACTTCCCCGACATCAATGCGGTAATTCGTATCCCACATCATATTTTGTCCAATCTCATCCGAAACTGCTCAGAAATCTCTAAATGCGCTCAAGTCTATGCTCACCCATAACACCCAATATCGTTCTTTGCTCGGCCGAATGTTGTCTGACCATATTGAGCACTCGGTCGATCACGACATCGTTTCTCTCTCTCTCCTCCTGTCAGTAGCCTCTTTATTCCTCGCCATATAATTGACCATCCTTGTAGAGATCAATTAAATGCACGTATCAGTACTATCACACAGCGAATCGCTACCCTAGAGGATATGGAAGAAATCCAAGTTCCACTGCGGATCCCTGAGTTCCCAATGCTACCCTCGAGTAGCTTAACGCGACGAAGGCCCGAGCCTTTTCCAATGCAGCCCTCGACGAGTACTTCAATCAGCGTCAACTCAGCTTCCAGGCAACTCGAAACAAGACTTACTCCGCCGCAGCCCTCTCTGGCCATTTCCGACACCTCCAATACAACTCTTGACACGAATGCAACGATCAACATTTCTTCCAACGCTACCCATGATACCGCCATGACCCTCGATTCCCCGGAAATCATCGAGCTTGATGATAATGACCACGATGCATCCGGAGCGACGCTCGTAGTTCACGATAGTGACGACCTATACTACAAAGATGTTGATCAAATTGATCCAGATGATCTACGCTTCTTCGACGCACCCAAACCTGAACTTGCACCGCCCTCCGCATCCATATCCACGTTGGTTACATCCTCTGTTCCTGCTGTTTCCTCAGTTTCTACTGCCGCTGGTCTTTCCACTGCCTCCAGCCGAGTGGACCATACGGCTTCTCCATACTACAGAGAAGTCATCACCATCCTCAAGAATACTTTCAAGCTCTCTACATTCCGCACCAACCAGCTAGAATGTATTGTTGCCACCTTGGACGGAAAAGACGTCTTTTATCTCGCTCCAACTGGTGGTGGAAAGTCTCTTTGCTTCCAACTGCCCGCTCTTTGCTTCTCTGGCAAGACACAAGGAACAACATTTGTCATATCCCCCCTCATATCGCTCATAACTGATCAAGTCTCAGCTTTGCGCAACAAATCCATCGAGGCTTACCGTCTCACCAGTGCTGCAGATGAAGCCGAAATTCGAGAGGTAATGCGCAGGATGAGAAGCAACGTCGGCGAAAAGCCGAAGCTGGTATATACGACCCCCGAGAGGCTGCAGAAGAGTGACTGTCTTAAAGAGGTCGTGGACCAACTGTACGCGGAGAAGCAGCTGGCGAGATTCGTCGTTGACGAAGCACACGTTATTGGGAGCTGGGGTAGGGATTTCCGTTCCTCGGTATGTCTTGGTCTCCATCTCTGCTGACAGTTTAGTATACGATGTTCCTGATTCCGCATCAAGTACGCAGAGCTGAGCATTCTGCGGAGAAACTGGCCGGAGGTGCCCCTTATGGCGCTCACTGGGAGTGCCAACAAAGATGCAATCGACGACATCAAGAGGAACTTGGCGATGCGCGATCCCGTCTGTCTTGCGCAGTCTTTCAATCGCCCAAACCTGCACTACTCCGTCCGTAAGAAGCCTAGTTTGAAGAAAGATCTCCTACAAGAGATTGCTGGATTCATCAAATCGCAACATCTCGAGGACACTGGCATCATCTATTGTCTTTCGAGAATGGAGTCTGAAGACATGGCTCAGAGACTCAGGGACGAGTTCGGGCTAGCCGCAAGACATTATCATGCAGGCATGGCTAACGGGGAGCGAACCACCAACCAAGAAGATTGGATGTCCGGGAAATGCAAGATCATCGTGGGCACGGCATGTATCATGTACTGCTAGACTGGTTATTGTTACTCACCCTTTCACACAGATTGCGTTTGGGATGGGGATTGATAAACCAGATGGTAAGCTCCCTTATTACCCCGATGAACATTTCCTGATATGTCTATTCGCAGTTCGATTCGTCATTCATGCTGCTTTGTCGAAAGACATGGACGGGTATGCACGCTACTTGGCGGCCAAATCAGTCCTTATTAACGGGCGCCCAGGTACTATCAAGAAACGGGACGAGCTGGCCGAGACGGTAAACCCTCTGACTGCGTTCTATGTAAACATTTGTTTTCTTCTGTCGCTTGTGATCGGTCACCAAACCCCTCCCCTCCTTTCTTTTCCAGTCTACGGTTTTGCCGACGCCGCTAAGTTCGAGAACATGATCCGCAATCCGAACACGAACGATCCTTCTCGTGGTGCCCCTGACGCAGACGAAATCAACCGCCAGGTCGCCAAACTCCGCGCCGTCATCTGCTATTGTGTCAATGAGTCTGACTGTCGACGTGTCCTCATTCTTCGTCATTTCGACGAGGATTTCAACCCGGAAGGCTGTCACAATCAATGCGACAACTGTTACAAGCCCGGCGTTCTCGTAAAACATGATCTCACAACAGAGACCCAGCAAATTGCTCAGTTGTTGCAAGACATGATCGCTTTGAGTAGTCGTCATATCACCTTGAACCAACTCAAGGATACGTGGAAGGGGAAGAACAACAAGCCCGTCCAGATATTCAGGGGGCTTCCCTTGTATGCTTCCGGCAAAGCCATCAGCCACCCCATCGCCGACCGAATCTTTGACTCTCTCAGCGCAGAGGACGTGATAGCTCGCTTCAGCGTCGCATCCTCTAGCGGCTACTCTAATCAGTATATCCGGGTAACTCGCATGTTTCCTCGTTACACCTTGCTTCCGCTAACATAAGCCCCCACTTGTCTCAAGCCCGGAAACGCTGCCGCGGACTATCTAGACGGTGGCAAACGACTCATACTGTCTTGGAAAGAAACAGAGGGTGAGAATGGATCATCGACCAAACGAGGCGCGAAAGCCGTGTCGCGCAAGAAAGGCAAAGATCCGGAGCCCCAGCCTCCACCGACATATCGCAGTCTCTACCAAAACGACGACATCCAGGACGCCGACGACGGGTCGGAATTTGAGGCGTTCAGGGATGCAGTGGACCTTTTTGAAGCTACTAATCAGCAGCCATCTGTGTCGAGTGGTTCACAGGCTGGATCATCGCGGAGCGCGGCTGCTGGACCTAGTCGAACGGATGGTCCGGCGGCCGTACAGAGCGAACCCAAGGACGTGGCTCCGACGGACGATGTACAGTTGATACTGCAACGGCTGAAGGAGAAGAGACGCATGGTGGGTGCCTTGAAACATCTTGTCAAGTCTCCGAACATTGATCGTTATCTTCGGAACGAACGTAGATCCGCGAGAAGTATGGTGTTGCTCAAGATGACATGATTCTGCAAGGGGATACCCTAGAGTATATGGCGGCGACTCGCCCACACGGTCGGTCGATCTCATCCTTCCCGCTTGCGATATTTATTGACTATGGTCTTCTCGTGCCCTGATACAGATAAAGAAGCTCTACGACCAATTTTCATAGACTTTGAGGGTGAAGAGAACGCAATCGATAAGCTCAACAAGTATGGACCATACTTTTTGGACGTCCTGAACCCTTCGTGAGCTGTCTCCCATAGTTCCATGGTGATCGACGGTAGCTCAAGATGAGATGTCTCGGTGATACATGTAGTCGACGCCCATCATTCGATGCTGTCAAGCTCCGCGAGACTTATTCGTACAACGGATGATCCAACGAGAGAATTCCCCTGTTTCTGAATTTCATACCATTCTCAAGTTACCCCAAACGACCACTACTAGCAAGTTTACCACATGGCTACATTCGTCCCCATTCGATAATTCGCTTGCATCGCACATACCATCTTTCGTTTTGTAGATCACCACCACCCAACACATACCACCGTCCCACGATGCCCTGCACTTACACGCATACTGGGGTACACTGTACAATAAGGCACTGAACCATGGATCGCACGACTTTGAGGTAAACCACGGGTTGGCAAAGTCTGAGCGCAAGTCTATGACAGTGTCCAGTCTGAATCCACCCGCAATGTCTGCACTCTAGTGGACCAGGGGTATTCAGGAGAAAACGAAAAAAAGCCAACTCGTCGTTTGTGTACCTTTGAGCGAAGTTGTCCTATGATGCGACCATATATTACACGACTCGAGTAAGAGTATAGAGAACACATCCAGAGAAAGGCAAAGGGAGCGAACGTAAGGAGGAAAGGGCTAGTACCCGCCTTCATCGCCATGAGTGGCTCTTTGTGATGCCATCTGGCGGCGTTGGGCATCCTCCAGCTTGGGACAGTTTGATATGCCATGTCCGAGTCCTGTAAAGCAGCATGAATATCGAGAAGGGCGCTAACGGCCAAGAAAACGTTACCTCCACAGACTGGGCATCCGGTGAAAGTCCCACCCTGTGTCATGCGGGGATCTTGAATCGTCTGCAAGAACGGGGGAACTCTGGCACGAACCTCGTCAGTTACGCAGAACAAAAAAAAAAGGGAAACGAGAACACGACGACGACGAGCAAACCAAACTCACTTTTGTCCGGCCTCCATCAACAAATATTTGAGATCCAATAACGTTTGTTCTGGCGTACTCATGTTCACGAATGTCGTCGCAATTCCGGTCTTGCCACTACGTCCCGTACGCCCAATCTGGTGCACATAGTCTTCGATCTCTTTCGGCATGGAGAAGATTATGACATGCTGGATGTCGTTGAAGTCGAGCCCTTTGGAAGCGACACTGGATGCTACCATGATGTCTTTGGCGCCTGATTTGAAGGATTTGATGGCGTATTGACGTTCTTCCTGGGCTGTGAGGGTGAATATATCAGTTAGAAAGGATGAGGAACAGGGATAAGGAAGGGGAGACATACATTTCGAGCCGTGGATCGAGACTGCCTCGACACCTTTCAATAACAGGTACTCCTGGATATCTATCCAAGAGCGAATCAGATTGGCGTATGTCAACCGGCACCACGAGGATGAAACATTACGAACCATCGACCTCGTTCTTGTTCTCGCTGAAGATGATGACAGGTGGAGCCGTCTTTTGCAAACACTCGAGCAAGTAAACCATCTTGGCCTCTTGTTTCACGTATTCAACGACCTGCAATACGTCCAAGTTTGCAGCTCCTGCGCGGCCGACGTTCACGAGGATAGGCCTGATGAGCGATTGTTGTGCAAAGTCCTGGATCTTCCGCGGCATCGTGGCTGAGAAGAGTAACGTTTGGCGTTGACGCTACATGCGCGAATCAGCAACACAGAATCCACCACTCGGAAGAATCAATCAAGAAACCCACCTTGAAGAAGCTCATAATATTTCTGACATCGTCCTCGAATCCCAGATCAATCATTCGATCCGCTTCGTCCATACACAAATACTTGCAGTTCCCAAATCCAAACCTCTTCTTCTCAAGCATGTCGATGAGTCGCCCAGGTGTAGCCACGACAATATGCAGCCCTTTGTTCAATACGTGGCTCTGCTCACCCATCGATATGCCACCTATACACAAGAGTGTATTGAGATGAGGGTATTTGGGATCTTTGGATATGGCACTCGTCCAGGCCAGCACGTTTTCGTAGGTTTGAGTAGCAAGTTCGCGAGAGGGACAGAGGACGACGCCAACGGGACCTTCGCCACGGACAAAGGGAAGGCGGGATTCTTCTTCGAGCGCGAGCATGATGAGGGGGAGACAGAATGCGAGGGTCTTTCCGGAACCTGTAAAAGCAATCCCAATCATGTCTCGACCCGAGAATCTGTTGGGAAGGAGAAAGCTGAGCGGGGTTCAACGTCGGAAAGGGGAGGCTTACGCTGTGGGTATGCCTTGCAGCTGAATGGGAGTAGGCGAGGTGATCTTCTTGGCCTTGAGGAATTGAAGCATCGAATCTGGTATTTTCATATCCTAGGATATTATGAGAGTCCCCATGTCTGGGATGTAACTGTGTACTCACTTCAAAGTGTTCGATTGGAGGTGGTATGTCCTCTCCATCGACAATGATGTGGTACTTTTCGCGTAGTCGTTCATGGTGCTCTTCAGCCCGTTCGCGAATGTACCGCGGAGGTCTCCACCTATAGCAGGGATGAGATACAATACCGCACCGTGAATTGAAAACGTACGAAGTCTTGAGTGATTCTGAATACTGGATGCCCTTTGCTAGCTCCAGGTCTGATGCTAGCTTCCTCCTACTTGCTATTGCAGCCAGGATTTCCGCATCCGCCTCCTCCGCCTTTTCGACCTCTGTCTTCTTTGCGTCTACAGGCGATGAGAGTGAGATAACTCAGACGGTGACAAGAATATTGCATACCCTCTACAGCCTTGCGAGAATGGACTTCTTGGGCCTCTACCAAGAGTGTTCTCTCCTTGCGCGCCTTTTCTCTCCGTCGTTCCTCTTCCCGTTCCACGTCCTCCTTCTCAAGTAGCTCCTCTAATTCTTTCTTCGCCTTTTCGCGTGCGTCAGAAGTAGCAGATAGCGCAGAGAGTTTCGCGAGTCTAGCTTCGCGTCTATGAGCGACTGGAATGTATGGTTCGTAAGAGTCGCCCTCGTCGTCGAGTTTGTAGATGGGTGGTGAAGGAGAGCGTTGAATACGACGACGTTTTGATGCTGCTTCAGACATGACAAGACAATGTTCAGGTTACAGCGAGGTCAGTGTTCAATTACAGCTATTGCTGGTCTTGGGTAGTCACCGGAATACGACGGGCCGAACTGTGGGGAGTGGAACTGGAGTGGTCCGAGTGGAACGTTGTTGTCGTTGTCGACGCTGTCGTTGTCGTTGTCGTTGTCGTTGTCGTTGTCGAGTCCAGAGATGGCAGAAGAGTTCGATGCGACGACTCACCCTCACAGACGATGTAAGTCAATCTCCCTGCTACTAGTACTCAACGTTCAACCTCCCATAGACAATCCACTCACAAACATTCACATCCTCGTATCACCCCACCGAACCAAACGTCCTTGGCTCGGTCAAACAGAACCACCAGCACCGTCAAATCTTCCCCAGTATGACAAGAGCTGCTATCTCTGCCCTGGAAATACGCGCGCCAATGGATCCATCAACGAGGACTACAAGACGACCATGGTCTTCCAAAACGACTATGCTGCCGTTCTCCCTCCCCCGGGTCCCGCTGCTCCGCCTACAGCGCATCCATTGCTGACTACCGAACCCGTCCAAGGTGGTTGCGATGTCGTATGCTTCCACCCGAGGCATGACCTCAGTCTGCCAACGCTCAGCATCGACGACGTCGTCGTCATCGTTCAAGAATGGATTCGTATATATCACCGTCGAGGCGCTCAGGAGGGTATCAAATACGTCCAGATCTTCGAGGTGCAGTTACCATCCGTCACCCAAGGCCTAGTCGAGCTGATCGCGACAAGTAGAACAAAGGTGCGATGATGGGCTGTTCCAATCCACATCCCCACAGCCAAATCTGGTCTCTCTCCACTCTCCCGACCCTCCCAGCCAAGGAACTCTCCAGTCTACGGGATTATCCCCTTTCTCCTTCAGCGACCGCAAATGGACCAAAGGGTTATCAGAACAAACCATGCCTTCTGTGCGAATACGTCACTCACGAGCGCACCGCAAAGGAACGCATCGTGGTCGAGAACGAACATTTCGTTGCTCTAGTTCCATGGTGGGCTTATTGGCCCTTTGAAGTGATGGGTGAGACATTTCCTATTTTCTTCCGTGGGGAGAGCTCATCAGCGTTACACTAGTGTTACCATACAAGAGGCATATACCCTCCTTGTCCCATTTTACCCCAGAAGAAACCAGAGCGTTCGCGGACATTATATCCCAACTTACTATTCGCTACGACAATCTTTTCTCCTGTTCTTTCGCCTACGCTATGGGTATCCATCAACGCCCCGTCCCACCCAAGATTGTCGACGGAATGTTGGTAGAGGACGACGACGATATCGCACACCTCCACGTTCACTTCGAACCTCCACTGCTGAGAAGTGCGACTGTACGCAAGTTTTTGGCTGGGTGGGTCATGTCCTCGTTCATTCCGTTGAGACGTCTCGGAGCTCATTGTATTCGCATAGTTTTGAAGTCATGGCAGAGCCTCAGCGGGATCTAACAGCAGAGCAAGCTGCACAACGACTTAAAGCATGCTCCTCTGTGCATTACTCCTCAGTAATGTCCAAGTAAAGGTAAATAGGACAGGGGAGCAGGTCTAGACAATAATCAAGGATGGGGGGTCGTATCGGCAGTAATGATACCAATACATGTGTGTACGAACAGAAGGAAAAATATTGTTGTGTAACTCGACGTGAGACCAGGAGTAGCCTTCACAGACGACACACTAGTCTCGAACCAGACGTTCTAGGAACCGGTCGGACTGACCTTCCGCTTCTTGATCGCGGGAAGCTTCCAGACCAACGACACACCAAAATACTCCATAGGTAGGTGGGCTAATCATGTGGTAGTTGTCAACTCATCCTCAGATTGCAACGATCAGACATGTCTGAATCGAGCTCGCGCAACGCCGACCTTCGCGACCTTCACGACGGACTGGACAAAATCATGCAGCAGATGGAGGCGACTCGTGTGATGCGGCACAGGATTGACCTGCGATTCGAGCAATTACTAACTCGCCAATCGGAGAGGCGTCAGAGAAGGATGGCCCACTTGTCATTCTTGCAGGCGTCGCTCGCGCTGCTCCAGGACAGCAATCGGATCATGCATGAACGACTTCGGCTGCAGGAGGAGCTCGCTGTCGAACAACAAGCAGCTCTGGTAACAATTTGCCAACGAATCCAGGAGATCCGCGCCGTCAGGGCGGCATCGGGAAACATCAGCTTCGGACAACCAAGCCGCTTGCTCTCCTGAAAGGTGAGCATCGTGAACCTTGTACGGTCTCGGCAAGTACTAATACCATCTAAGTGCATTGAGGGATTCTAGAGCTTCGTGAGCTCAAGCCGTTATATATAGTCTCCCGTAGGCAGACCGAAGATCGAAAGAAGACTGTCATTCCTTCTCACTACGAAGCCTTTAAGCTTCGAGCATATTGAACACGGAATTCTTGTTGGCTTCCTTGAGGATTGCTGGAATAGACCATGATATAACCAACATGCAAGTCTTCGCAGTTCTCTACATACCACTGTTCTCGAGATGATCTTTCTCCAGACCAGACCCGCACGGCCTGAACCACTGATGGATCTTCCACTTCCGTAGTGTAATTCTGAACACACGGGATGTCAGACCCTCAGATCAGTTTTTTAAAGGCCTGGATAAACATTGCAGGATAAAACAACATTCAGATGATATCAAGTCGGAGATATATTTACGACAACGGGTCTTCAGCTTGAACAAGAAAACGCACTCGAAGAATAGTAACATTCACCGGTAGGCTCTCTCCGCCAATCCCCAAAAGCCCGTTCGGTGTAAAACGTCTCAAGTCGTTCGGACCCATGCAGAACCAATTCCAAGACTTCGGCCAGTGATTTGAGAGGGGCGCCCTTCCGTCCTTGCGCTTTTGTACCAAGTCGCGAAGGAGGCGTACGTTTCCTTTGCTGGGACAAACGATGATAGATTTGAGATCGAGTCTCAACGACGTTTTGACTGGGCAGGGACAAGATGCTTGAGCAGATCTAGGCCCTTGGTGACAGCTTCCGAACTTTGAGATTCACGAGTTGCTCGATCATCGTGAATACCGAGTCTAGTACGTCCTCACATGCAAGAGTGAGGATCGCGAGGTTAGATTGACTCCACTCGATACGGATGGCGACCGTAATAGCACTTTTGGCAGTTGGTCGATTTGACACAAATATCCGACAACACTTTGCTCTCTCCCCGAGCTCTCGCAAGAAAAAGTTGGCCGATAACTTTGACGATGGCGAAAGCAGACGCGCTCATCGATTCTCATGTATCCGTCAAACAGTGCAAGCGTGCCATAGAAGCCCTCCATGAATACGCTACAAAACTCGAAACACAGCGCGCCGAGACAGAGCTCTTGCCCGACAAGGAACAACACATATGGCTGCAGATCACCGTAAAGACCATGCATCCAGAAAAGAAAATCAAGCCGTTCAAAATGTACGTCCCATCTACCCGAACACACGGATTCCTACTGACTTGGTTCAGTCCTATAAAATATCCTCTGGTCGATCCGCGCACGTCAGGCGTGTGTCTGATCACGAAAGACCCTCAGCGACAGTACAAAGACCTTCTCGAGCAACATAATATCAAGTTTATATCCAGAGTAGTCGGAGTGGAGAAACTAAAGGGAAAATTCAAGGGTTTCGAAGCACGGAGACTTCTTTTGAAGGAAAACGACATGTTTCTCGCAGACGAGCGAGTCGTGCCCCTCCTTCCGCGGTTACTTGGCTCGAAATGGTTTGACGCCAAAAAGTGAGCGCAAATCGACGAGTCGTTTTGTCCAGACACTGATCGTTTGAACCCAGACAACCGATCCCTGTCTGCCTGACTCGCAAAGATCTCAAAGCTGAGCTAGAACGCGCCATCGAATCGTCATATATGCACCAAAACAAGGGCACATGCACGTACGTCTCCATGTCAGCTATCTTATTCTCACAATCGACTCACCCCCCTTGACTTCAAAGATCGGTCAAGATAGGATTACTATCACATACTCCAAAACAAATACAGGTCAATCTCGAAACTGCCCTCCCGGCCATCGTTGGCCATATCAAGGGTGGTTGGGATAACATCCAGAGTCTTTATATCAAAACGAGCACGAGCATCAGCCTACCGATATGGGCCTGCGATCTCAGCAGTGAAGAGGGTGGACGGTGGGATGGGTTAGTTGCAGAGGCAGAGGTGGTCGAAGAAAAGGCGCCATCAGAGGCGAGCGCAGATGGCTCAGACGACGAGGTGGAAGGTGCGGAGGAGCTGGAGGAGGACGACGAAGAAGAGGAGAACGTGAAGGTGAAGGTGAAGGCGAAAGATGCGGTGAAGGTGAAAGAGGCTGCTAAGCCGGGCAAACCCTCAGGAAAGGAGAAACCAGCCAAGGGGACGAAACGGCGATTAGAGGTCGAAGAGGAGGAGGTCGAAGAGGAGGAGGTCGAAGAGGAGGAGGATGAAGAGGAGGAGGAGGAGGAGGAGGAGGAGAAAGTAAAAGTGAAGGCAAAAAAGGTGGTGAAGGTGAAAGAGGTTGTCAAGCCGAGCAAACCCTCAGCGAAGGAGAAACCGGCCAAGGGAACCAAACGGCAATTAGAGGACGACGAGGCGGAGGAGAACGATGAAGACAAGAAGCAAGCGAAAGTGGTGAAAGAGGTGGCGAAGGAGAAAGTCAAGCCGAGCAAACCCTCAGGAAAGGAGAAACCGGCCAAGGGAACCAAGCGGGGACTAGACGATACCACCGAGCAACCGAAAAAACGGCCCAAGTCTAGTGCTCGAGCCAAGTAGCTTGGAACTTGGTACCAAAAGAGCTGTGCTCGATGTCTGTCTCACCGGTGTTGGCCCGTCTTCCCTGGTTTTCAACTATAGTCAACCAATTGTTTGAGTAGCAAGGGGTATGAATGCACTATTGCTAACTGCAGCTTGTGAATTGCTCTGAGAACGAGTGTTATAAGTAAGCTGATGCGGGCTTGCTTGTCCAATGTCCTTTGGTAGACTCTTCCGACGCAGTCCGCTGGTGGTCCGATCATTCACCGCACAACCCTCAGATCTCCACAACGATAATGTCCACGCCAAAAGTCATTTCGACCGAACTTCTTGAAAATTCGCGTTCAAGGCGAGTTATGACTTACACGAGACCCCTAAGCTACGAGTACTCACCATCGTCTAGGTTCGTCGCATTAACCAAGATCAACTATCAAGACCAGGACGGCAAGCTGGTATGTGAACCCTCGGCTTCTCTTCCCTCGAATCACCAAACCCCACCTACCAGCGCGTCTGGGAATGTGCGGAACGGAAACTCGTAGAGGGGCATACCGGGAAAGATGGTCAGTACCCTCCGTCAACCAACTCTCCGTATCTCGGTGACTGACGAGACTGACTGACGATTCCTCAACGTTCACGATCTTCGCTATTTTCGACCGAAACCATCACCACCCGCGATCACGGTTCACTCTTGGCACTGGGGCAGCCGTCGCGATCCTCACCCTGCTCAAGTCCAAGACGAACGCATTCCCGTTGTCGACCGTCATCATCGAGCAATATAGACCGCCGATCGATAAATTCGTCATAGGTACGCTCGTCGTGCCCTCTCGCTCGCCTCACGCGACTCACGTTTGCACCCCCCGCAGAGCTCCCAGCAGGTCTGTACTTTCCCATTTTCCACCGAATTTGCGCGATCCGGGCCTGTGCTGAGACGAGGTTCACGTAGGTCTACTCAATGCATCGGCCACCGCTGGAGGTCCAGAAGAACAAGCCGAAGTCGCCGCACTTCGCGAGCTCGAGGAAGAAACGGGGTACCAGGCAACCCTTGAAGATGTCATCGAGTCTTCGCCCACGGTCGTCTGCGATCCAGGTCAGGGGATCATCCGTGCTGTTTGCAAGCTTGGACGACGCTGAGCGCTGATTCTTCTCTTAGGCATGACCACCGCAAAGATGAAGCTCATCGTCGTGAAAGTGGAACTCGAAGACAAGATGGAATATCCTACGCCACGTCCGGACCCAGGGGAGCATATCGTGGTCAAAGTGGTCGAGTTGGCGAAGCTGAAGCAGGTGTTGGAAGGTGCGTCTCCCCTTGCTTGGCCATAGTCCGTGGTGTGACTTGTCCGTTGAAAACTTTTTTTTTTCTGAAGATTATGAGAAGAAAGTGAGGAGACTCTCGAGTCTCATAAGCCTACAAGCTAACACTCCATACAGGGCTTGATTGTAGACGCTAGGCTGTCACACTTCGCATATGGATACGACCTGGCAGAGCGCATCAGAAACGGTCTCCTTTCCAACCCCTGATCCAGCAGCTAAACCAAAGGTATATATACCACATAGCACTTGTAACATCATCCAACGTACGCAGCATCAATGAGATTTCTTTTGTTTATCGATGTGCGCCCTCAGTTTCCGCTGTTTCTCCCTCAAGGACGCCTTCTTCTTCCCCCTAACAGCACCACTGCCCAATATCATCATGATCGGTTTGTTCCGTGCCTTCTCTTTGTTCGTTGAACTACTGGGCGTCTCTTTTTTCTTCTTCCCCTTGAGCGACCCATACTTTTCACGACCCTCGCGACCTTTTTCGATGGACGCTATACGTTCTCCGTAGTCTGCCTTGGCCTTCTTCCGTGGACCGAGGATGTCGTTCTCCGAGATGAAAGCGTTGCTCGCGTCGTCACCAGAAGTAGCCTTCCTGGATGCCTCAAGAGCGGTAAGTTTGCGTTTCGCCTTTGCGCCTCCACCGTGCTCGACCGCTTTAGTGGCTGCTTTAATCCGGAGGTCGTTGAGCAGCGCAAAGTCAGCCGGTGTGAGGATCTGTCATACATGTCATGAGTTTTTTTTCTCCCTTCAAGAGTGCACGCAAAAACAAGGAGGGGGGGCTTACCTTGGTAGTAGCCAACGTTGACACCCGGTTCTCCTGTTCCTGTGCATCCTTGTCCCCTTCCTCCTTCTCTTTCTTGGCAGGCCCCTCCTCATCTTCACTATCTGATACCATAAGATCCTCCCCATCCTCGCTCACATCGAGCCACCCCTCTGAATCCGATTCTGAAGAGTCCGTTTCGACGTCCCAGTTATTCCAGGCGGCCTCGTCGTCTTCTTCCATCTCGCCCGTGTCTTCTTCACGGAGTTTTTTGAGGTGGTCTTCGAGGAGCTGCGAAGTTACAGCGAGTTCAGTATATATGCGGGGGTTGAAAGAGATAACAAGAGCTTAAACGCACCGATAATCCTTCAATGTCCACGGCTGCATCTGCAGTGTGTCCAAACGGCAACGGTTGACGACCAGTACTTATACCTATACTCGCGTCCTTGCCCTAAAACAACCAGATCAGCCTGGTGAGCAACAAAAAAAAAACATAAAATCAAAATCGTACCCTCTCCCGCTTCTTCAACATCCCCGGATTAACCTCCCGGTATAGCTGCAACATACCCCTCGCAGCAGCCGTGACAGCCTTATCCCTACTCTTCCTATACTCCACCAAATCTCCTAACAAATCCTCCTCCATCGCCCATGGCTGTCTTCGACATAATTCCCGAATGGCGTTGATTCCCGCAGCGATGACTTCACCCCCAACACCCGGGTGTACGAACTCGCTCGCGAGCTTCTTGACGACGGGAGTAAGCGCGTCTGGAGGTGTCAAGTCGTGCACGCTCTGTGCGAGTGCGACGAGGATGGAGGGGACGCGTAGTTGATGGTATGTGAGGTACTTGACGATGTAGGTGTAGAAAGCAAGAACGAAAAGTTTGTGGGAGCCCATGACACGGGAAAGGAGTTGCATGAGGAGGATTTTGTGGTCGAGCGAGAACCGTTTGTCGTAGCGGTTGAGGTTGTCGTAGAGTTTCTCTGCAAAGGATTGAGGGTCGTTCAGGAGTTGCAAGGCGGGGAAGTTTGGGGCGGATGTTTCCGAAGGTTTGTACTTTTTCTACGAACGGTACGGAGTGTTAACGGTGCGGAAGGAAATTAGATATGCAGGCATTTACGCGCCTTTTTGGCAGCATTGAGCTGCTTTTGCAGTTTTTTGTCCCCACTTCGCGTTTTCTTGTTGACCTCGCGACGGTGGTGAAGTGATTTAATGTCCATCTCCTACATTCCGCATCTTTAGACGAGCCCAAGGTCGAAACCCAAAGAACACTCACCTCTTCCGATTCGTCATCGCTGTCCTCCTTCTCGTCGTCGCTCCCAAGGAAAAAGTGAACGGATGCACTCTGTACCTTCATGACAGGATGGAAACAGCCCAAGGCCACGATCGACACACACTTCGCATCCGTCCATATTCCCTTTCTCCAAAGCTCCTTCGTAAGAATGACAGCCCACATCGCATCTTCACCATTCCTTCCGACTCCCCCTGGATCACTGGCACGGAATTTGCCCTTGTCACCCAAAACTTCGGCGTCCATTCCGCTCTCGACCATGTTGAAGAGCATGGCCTGTACGGCGCGATTAAGCTTGTGGTTTTTGGTGCGGAGGTTAGCGGTGCGGATATCGGAGAGGATAGTTTTACGGATAAATGATCGAAGGGACGAGGAGGTCGTGCGAGGGAGTAAGGGAAAGAGTGATTTGAGGAGTCTGATAACGAGGTCAGGGATCGGGGTCGTATGTGACGGTGTGTAGAAACGAGTAAATCATGGGGAGGTAAACGCACTCGATGGAAGTGATCACATCCTTATTACGGAGCATCACAAGGTTCTGAACGAGCGTTTTGCGGGTATCCGGGGCGAGGGATCCATAATTTTCAAGGAGAAGGGTGGAGAGATGTGAAGGAAAGTCGGCCGTTTCCTTTGGGTAACATACTGAAACCTATGCGGGGATGTCAGACATGATCTCAAGCTCGCAAAGACGGCGATGTGGACCTGTGAGATGAATGTAACGAGTTCTCTAAAGTGTTGGGCTTGCTCGTCTGGATTTATCTGGAATATTTGTCGGATGCTGTTATAGTGGTTCCATTGCTGCAGAAACTCTTCCTTGTATCCTGCTGGATCGCGTTTTATGAGATTCTGGAGCTGGGGAAGGTTCGCAGTGAGGAGGACTCCACGAGTCATGTCGAGGCTCCAGCGTCGATACAACTTTTACAAGATGGATACAAGCTCGATCTACGCGCTTAGTCATCTGCTATTCGACTAGGGCTTTATCCAAGCTAGACCTGGTACAGCAAGGTCGGGATTCCAGTACAAAAGTCAATGGTACAATAGCCAGATACAAGAATCATGATGAAACGTTCTCAGTCGTAGACACAGTTGATACACTTTCCTGCGGTGTGTCTTCCCGTGCAGGGTTCGCAGGCAAAGATGTCCCACTTGGTGGGCCACCGCGTCCCCGACCACGCCCTCTCGGTCCACCACGACCACGACCACCAGGCCCCCCTCCCCGCTGCTGTGTGGCAGGTGAAGCGCCGGCAGCCTCTCCCTCTTCCCCCGGACCGGCTTTCTTCGTCTGTTTCCAATCCCCAGCAGGCTTTCCCGAGTCCCATTCACGACTCTGAATCTTGTCCATCTTCCTCCGAGCATTCTGTTCGCGCGTGCGATCGATGCCTTCCTGCATCTTACGAGTATGAGCTTGCCTTACGCGTTCAGCTTCCTGCGTCTCCTTGAAAGCATCCTCGTCCGCTTTGACATCCTAGTTAGTTGCTATATGAGCACGAAGACTGAGCGTCAGGGAAAAATATGACACTCACAAGGCGACGTTGCTTGATCTTCTCGTTCTGTTCTTTCATACGCTGCATCCGTTCAGCGAGTTCCTCCTCGGTCAACTTTTCCTATTGCAACGAGTGAGCACGGCTCTACATTTTCGTCAAGGACACCACTGACCCGCTGTGGTCCGCCCGTCCTGACGCGCTCTGGGTTGATATACGGCTTCTTCTTCTCTGGTTTTGCATCGTTGGTCGTCGTCGTGGGTGACTGGTCCGCACTGGCTGTTTGCCCCTCGGCTTGGTCTGTGGTCACTGCTGGGGTAGCTGGCTGAGCATCTGATGGCTGTTCCGAGTCCTTTATCTGTAGACTGTCAAAGTTGAGACCGAGCGAGTTTGACTCTGCCATCGGTGCGGAGAAGAGTTGGACGCGACGACAAGCCAATTACACTCTGATTCGCACGGGTCTTGATAAGATAGCGAGCACTCACTCCTCCTCATCGTCGACCATGTCCCTCTCGAACAAACTCTTCATCGACGACCCAGAGTTCGCCAACGCCATCACTGGCAAACGCGTACTCATCCGTGTCGACTTCAATGTCCCCATGAAAGACGACCAAGAGAACGGTCGTGTCATCACAAACCCTGCGGTAAGCATCACCTCACACCCAGCGATCTCTCACTCATCGATTCGAAACAGCGTATCGTCGCAGCCATTCCGACGATAAACTTCGTCCTCGAGAAGAGTATGTGTACTCTCCTCACTCATCTTGTCACCCCTCCTTGACGACACACCCAGAACCAAAGGCCGTCATCCTCATGTCCCACCTCGGACGTCCAGATGGTAAACGCAGCCTCAAAGACTCGCTTAAACCAGTCGCAGCTGTCCTCTCTGAGAAGATAAACAAGCACATCACCTTCCTCGACGACTGCGTCGGACCCGAGGTCGAGAAATCAGTCAATGAAGCTGAGGACGGAGCCGTGATCCTCCTCGAGAACCTGCGTTTCCACGGGGCCGAAGAGGGTAAAGGTCCAGACAAGGCAAAGGTTCCAAAAGAAATCGTGGAGGAGTTCAAGAAACAGCTCACTGCCCTCGGCGATCTCTACGTCAACGATGCTTTCGGTACCGCTCACCGTGCTCACGCCAGTATGGTTGGCATCAACCTCGAGAAGAAGGCTGCGGGCCTTCTCATGAAGAAGGAGCTCGAATACTTTGCAAAGGTCCTTGAAAAACCTGACCGTCCCTTCCTTGCTATCCTCGGTGGGGCTAAGGTGTCCGACAAGATCAAGCTTATCGAAAACATGCTCGACAAGGTTAGCGCAACTTAATTACCGTACTCCTTGTGGCGAAACTAACGGTATCAATCAATCTCACCATGTCCTTTAACAGGTTAACGCCCTCATCATTTGCGGTGGTATGGCTTTCACGTTCGCAAAGACCCTCAACAATATGTCCGTAAGTACAATTCCTACCGACAAAGATCATTTGCCAACTGCTCCACTCACATCATTAATCAAAAGATCGGAAACTCCCTGTTCGACAAAGATGGTTCCGAAAAGGTCGACGGCCTCATCGAGAAGGCGAAGAAGAACAACGTGAAGCTTGTCTTCCCCGTCGATTTTATTACTGCGGACAAATTCGACAAGGATGCCAAGGTTGGCGACCTTCTCGTTAGCGTTCTTCGTTTCGCTGATGCGTTGGGTTAGACCGATACTGCCACTCAGGATCAGGGCATCCCCGATGGCTGGATGGGTCTTGACGCAGGCCCAGAGAGTCGTAAACTCTTCCATGAGACTGTCTTGTCAGCCAAGACCATCCTCTGGAACGGGTGCGTGCAACCTCCACTACCCCGACAACTCATCTGACCTCCCTTCGTAGACCCCCTGGTGTGTTCGAGTTCCCTGCATTCGCGGGTGGTTCGAAATCTCTCCTCGAGGCTGTCATCGAGGCCAAGAAAAAGGGCTCCACCGTCATCATCGGTGGAGGTGACACTGCGACTGTTGCAGTTCAGTACGAGGCTGAGGACAAGCTCAGCCACGTCAGCACTGGTGGTGGTGCCAGTCTTGAGTTGCTCGAGGGCAAGGTGAGCCAATCCTGTGTGAATGTCCGCATGAAACTGAAGCGGGCTGCATCAAGGAACTGCCTGGTGTCACATTCTTGAGCGACAAGTCCAAGTGACTAGCTCATCTGTGCGCTCTTTAGACGGCAAATAGGAAGAATAGTACCTTGTATTTTTTTTCACGATCGTGTTCGGTTGTCTCTATCGCATAGAATGTTCATTGCTGTCAATCGAATGATTACCCCTGTTTGTACCAAGACGCGTCGACGCGACCCTCCTCTTAGACTACCAACCATAATTCACAAATGCCTCAGTCAGACTCATCACAGAAACCGGGTACAGGTACGTCGAGCTCTGTCTCTAGTACAGACTACGCGCTCAGCGTGGGCTTACCCGATACAAAAGCATCCAAGAAACGGGATATTTCGCAACTTGACGCTCAAGACAACTCACAAGGTTCAGATGCAACAGACGAAACCATGAACCATGCTCGCAAGATCCCAAAGAGTGAGTTAGCGCTCATACGTCCCTCTCTCGCGACTCTTCATCTCATATGTGTTCGTTTCTGCACCGGCGTAGTCCACCCATTCTTCACCAAACCATCCGCGAGCACCAGTACAGCCTCATCGCCCTTCCAATGGCTCAAACCCTCTCTCGGTCCCAAACGAACGTGTCTACATGGCATCAATCTATCCCCCGTCGCCTCTTCCAAAGTCGCTGCCTTCGATTTGGACGGAACGATCATCAAAAGTCACATGAATCGCGCCAAGGCGGACGCGTTGAAGTGGGAATGGTGGAGACAGTCTGTGCCCACGAAATTGCGTCAGTTACACGAGGAAGGGTGAGGATGTATGAAACGTGATCCCTCTTGTGCTGACGCGAGATGAAGATACGCGATCGTGTTCATTTCGAACCAGGCGCTCAAGGCAGCAGCGCTCGAAGATTGGAAGAAGAAGATACCACTCATCGCAGCCGCGGTATGCTACTTCGTTCCTCCTCTTTGCTCGCCTCTCTGATGCATGTGTGGCGCTTGTGCTTCAAAAGTTACCCGACGTGTCGTTCCGCCTGTTCGCCGCATGCGCCAAGGATCAATTCAGGAAACCAATGCCTGGAATGTGGTATGAGCTAGAGCGCATTTTCAAGGAACAAAACATCGAAATTGGTGTGTGGGACGTTCTTGGCTACAAGCGGTCTTGGAGGAGGAACTCAGAGAGATCTAACTCGACGCAGATAAGAAGGCTTCGTTCTTTGTGGGCGATGCTGCAGGTCGAGCAGATGACTTTGCTTCGACGGATCGAAAGTGGGCCATTAATGTTGATATCCGTTTTCATACCCCAGAGGTGAGTTATCATGTACTACATGCCTGCATTTGTGTGAGCTGTTCTCTTGGTGTAGGAGTACTTCCTTGGTCTTCGGGAAGCACAATACAAGCTCCCTGGATTCCACGTCTCGAGTCTCCCAGCGGGTGAGTTCCCGGGTCCTCGTCTGTCCGCAAGGCCTCACCCTGTTGCGTTCCCTACAGTTACAGATCGATTTTCACCGCCTTCGGCGGATATAATTCCGAAGACATCTAAACCCGAGCTAGTGCTCTTGACAGGTTTCCCCTGTCTTGGAAAGTCGTCCTTCTACCATAAACATTTCGCATCTGCAGGTTATGTTTATGTTAACCAGGATACTCTGGGGACGAGACCAAAATGTGTGAAAGCTGCAGACGAGGCTCTCAGTGCCGGGAAGAGCTGTGTCATAGGTATGCTCGACGCTTTCTCCTCTTGGATCAGGCTCAAACATCAAACTAGATAATACCAACCGGGATGCTGCGACAAGAAAGCATTATTTACAGTTGGCCAAGAAGGTCGGAGTCCCTGCACGGTACGCTGATCTGTCCCCGTAAAGTAGCGCCTGGACTGATGACGATGTGTAGATGCTTCCTCTTCGAAGGATCGATGGATCTCGCATGGCACAATAACTTATATCGCGCATTTAATCAGCCCCCGTCTAGTGTAAGATCCGGTCGCTTTCGGCCGTTTAACCCGCTTCGGTGTTCGTTGCTGATGGTCGGTGTCTAGCCCAAACGAGATCTCCTTCCTTACCTTGCATTTATCGGGTTTCGCGACAACTACGGAGAGCCTCAGTTGAGCGAGGGATTCGCAGAAATAATCAAGGTAAACTGGGTCTTTGAGGGCGACGAGGAGGCCAGACGGAGATGGAGCATGTGGTTGCAGATCGACGGCAAGTAAATCTCGTGGCCGAGCTGGTGGATGGACAGGTGTGGAGTACAAGCGACGCAATGATCTAACTTATTATTATGCCATCTCTCCTGACAACGACAGTGTATGCGGAGGAATCTGGAAGAAAAGGTAACAGTGCATTGAGACGGGGAGGTATCGGATATGCTACCCTGCACTACTCTTCTTCTTGTTTGAGACCACTCAAGTTCTTCGTCGCCCTGGAAGACCTGGTGAGCTGATCGAAAACGAAAGGAGGAGCAGACGCACTCTACTGGCACACCGAGTACATCGATCGCGTCGATTCGTGTTTTGGTGTCAATGTTATCGCTCTGATTAGACTCGACAAATATCTGGTTTCCACTCAGTTTCAGCATCCCTCCACTGAGACTTGGCTGAAAAAGAGATAACGTACGTGCAAGCTGTTGACGTTCGTGAAGCGCACAAACTTGAGGGCGATCGATCGACCGTCGTCCCGGAGATCCTCCTCGCTGAGGGTGAAGACCTGAGCAAACGCCGAATCGCTCGCTCCGTCTACGTCCCCGAAACTGATCGCGGGTTTGTTCACGAGGAGCTTGAGCGTCTTTGGGCCATGCGATGGTTCCGAATCCTTTGTTCGCAGAACCAACGTGCGGATGCGCACGGCCTGATTGAACTATTACGACGGCGTGGCGACGCGAGTCAGTGTTGGCCCCAATAACTCGGAGGACGAAACAGAGACAGAGACAGAGGTTGACAGGATGGGCAACGTACGTGAATGCTCAACAACAATTGTGCATCCGCACTGCTCTCCAAATACGCGGGACCAGCGTTCAATTTCTTGGATGCAAGGATCGATTTGAGGTCATGATCCCGTTCTTCGTTGAGACAGTTTATCTGAGAGACGTCCAAGTGTTCGAGGAGGGAGATCTGTTTGGAGAGATGGTGTCAGGTAAGGACGTGGTTTAGTAGTGGATGGATGGTTCGAACGTCGTCTTTGGCTGCAGCCATGGTTGGTGGGTTTGATGTTGGTTCTTGGAAAAGGTGAGGTTGATCGGTTCCGGAATGGATGGTGTTCGATTTGATCAAGTTCGTGATACTTCAAGAACTACCTATGAATGCACGATCTCAGCAGTTCCAAACGAGTAGCATCTCCTCAAATCCCGTAGCGATGACAGGGGCTATCTTCGCTTGCGATTTCCATCACGTCGCCTACTACAGACGTGCTCAACTGTACGACATGTTATAAAATGACACGGTTCAGTCTATCGATAACACGTGTACAGAAGCAAACCATCCAAAGCAATAAACGAACGACCGGGCAACGAAGAAAAACGCAGCAAGCATCAGCATATCGAACAGTAAGCGAGGTCCACCATCTACCGTCCACTCCGCTGTTAGACGATCACACATTCATCCTTTGCTTGCTGACGGGTAGGTCGACCGACGTTAGATCGCTTGTTGCCCATGCGTTTCATCTCTGTGAGCCGGTTCATCGCGCGCTTGTTCCCTTGAGCTGTAAAGGGATCAATGATGCATATCACGGACGGAAAAGAAAAAAAGAAAGAAAAAACATACCCGCGGCCCGCATATACCACCGCTTCGCAAACTCAATGTCCTGTTTGATACCAATCCCAACCTCGGCATAGTAACCCACCGCATACTCAGCTTTACTAAGGCCCTTGTTAGCAGCTTTACGCGCCCATAGATATGCTTCCGAGTCGCTCTGCTTGAGGACACCTTCACTTCCCGTTAGGTACCATCCACTCAGTGCCAGCTCCGCATCGGCATAGCCCTTCTCTGCCGCTTTGGTATACCACGCGATGGATCTCCTTGGGTCGACGGGACAGGTAAGGACGCCGTACTCGTAGCACTGTCCGAGCTTGAATTGCGACTGAGTATAACCCAGATGCGCCGCTTGCGTATAAAGCTGCTTTGCATATGCAGGATCGTGTACGACGAGTTGGGAATTCGGCATCTCGTGAAGCATGGCTAGTTCATGTACTGCGTGTGGGTTTTCTTCATCCGCCTGCTCGGCCGCGCGTTTGAGCCAGTTGATGGCTTCACGGGGGTTCTTCTGCTCGCCAAGCGAGCCAAGCAACAGGATCATCCCAAGCTTATACATCGCAGCCGTGTCTCCGAGTGAAGCAGCCTTGCGGTAGAAAGCGGCAGCTCGAGAAGGATCTCTCCGAGTACCAGCTCCAATCTCGTTACAGACTGCAACACGATACGCAGCCGCTGCATGGTTCTGTTTTGCAGCCTGGAGATAGAGATGATAGGCTCGCTCGTGGTCAACTTGAAGTCCCAGCATGCCGGTACCATGACAATTGGCGAGGAAGAACTGAGCTTCGTCATACGCATCATTCTGCGACGCAAGTTTCCGGACCGTTTTTAATGACTCTTGGATGAGCAGATCTCGGTACCGCTTCACAGCGCGCTGGTCCCTCGCTTCGGCTCCGATCTTCTTGGCGGCCTCGATGAGGTACTTGGCGTACAGGAAGTGAGCCTCAGGATCTGGATCTGCTTTGATCCGTTGACGGTACTGATCGATGTACTCCTTTGTAAAGGGAGGTGCTGTGAGATCAACGGCTTTGGTTTTGCGGGTAGCGAGATTGACAGAAGCCATAGTGCCGGATCGTCGGAGGTTGCTGTTCGGTGTCCGTAACTCGAATTCTGGGTCATCAAACCCTTGCGGGAGTGTAGGACTGAGACCGTAGGCTCCTGGGCCTGGGGGTCCACCAGGACCTGGCTGCCCCGGTGGTCCTGGTTGATATGCACCAGGTGGCGGGAGATAAGGCATAGACTGACTCGCTTGAAGGGATGTTTGACTGGCGTACGGGTTGTGAGGGAGGTAGGGGTTCATAGGTGGCTGTGGAGGGAGACCCATGCCTAGTACATTCGACGCCGCGGCATAGAGATGATCATATTCACCAGGAAGTGATGGGCCAGGATGCATTGGTCCATAGTGTGGTGCCACCTGCGGAGAACCCTGCCAACCTGGTGCCGGTGTATACTGCCTCTGCGGGTAGTACCCGGGTGCGGGTGGAGGCTGCGAAAAAGGTAATGATGATTCGGAAGTTGGGTATGCACTGGCGGGCGCAGAGGCTGGATCGTCATAGCCGTACAGGCTCACGATGTCGACATCTCCTTCTGTCTGCGGCGGTTCCCCTCCCTCATGGTATCCGGCACTGTTTCTGCTCGGGGAGGGATCGTGCGATTGTGCTTGGCCACGATACATGACACCACTATCATCGACTGAATGATGAGGGCCCGCGGGCCCGCGAGCGCGTAAAGGGAGGGTTGCATTAGGTGCAGAGGGTAATGTATTCATATGTCGTGGGGGAGGATGTCCTCTAGAGGGGTTCTGCATGGACATGGAGGTCCCAGCACGAGGGACGGGGTCGTTGAGGTGCATGAAGTTCATGCTATCGGCCAGGGACGATGTATCGTGGTGGATAGATGGAAGGGGAGATAGGTGGTCGTTTAAGGTGTCATGCTCCGGTGTTCCGTGCAAAGGGAGAGAAGGAGAAGAAAAGTTTGGATGACGCAAGGATACATTTCCTGTAGCAAAAAAAATCAACGAAATAGATCACGGAGCGTGTAGTAGAGTCGTACGAGGTGGGTAATAGAAATCATCCGCCGATGAGTTGCCTGCGTTGCGACGATGTTCCACTTCGGATTGTCAGTGGGATGGAAGGCACGAAGACTGGAGTTGTTACCTGCATTCGCTTCCCATGTCGATGAGGGACCCAGCTCTTCCGATGGGTAGTCCGGAATATCATATGCAAGGTCCGACATGGTGATGCTGGTGTTGGAGGTGTCAGGGTGATGCAGGCAAACTCTCGCCTGACGAGTTGTATCGGGTGAGCTGTCCTGTGAGCGATTGAGACAAGAGCAGGCAGTCTACCGCTCTCGATCCAGTTGACCGGCGGGCAGAACTAGGAAGACAAGACCAGCAAGCAGGCTCCCGTCCTCACCCAGATTTCCCACATCATACTGCCTCCGAGTGCCGTGTCAAGTGTCGAAAACGTCGGCAGTAGCTAGAAGTAATAACATACAGGAATTAAACAGTCCATCAGTCCATGAGGTCTATTCTACAACGGCCATCGAGTCCTGACCCTGTTTCGTGTCCTCTGCTTCCTCCTTCAAGTCGTCGATATGGGACTCCAGTTCCGGTTTACGCGAAGGGTCATCGTCTTCGAGCTTCATTTCAACATCTTCCGCCGCCGCCGCCTCTTTGGTAGCTGTGTCAGGCCATTCCCACTCTTCGTATACCCGCTCGATCCGCTGTCGTTCCAACCTACCCTCTATCTTCCGAACCTTGACAATGGTCTCCCGCTTTCGCTCGACCGATGCCTCCTGCATCGAATCCCCTCGCAGAGCATCATCGTCCCATCTTGACCATCGCTGCTGCCATCCTTCCTCTCCTGGGTAGGAAGCTTGCACAGTCTGTCTTTCTTCCTCTTTCGGTAGATCCTCCACCAGATCCCATCCCTTGGGCTGGAAATTCCGAAATTGCACCCGTCCCGCACCCGTCTCCCTTTCCGCACCGTGCTGAGGCTCGACAGGTGACCGCTTCCTCTTGATTCCATTCACCTGTGCGTCCCCATTAACGACCGTTTTCTTGACCGGCCGACTGTGTTCCTCGTCGTCGCTCGTTGTCCCAGCTGCGAGCCTGACTCGCCACCTGAGCTCCCTCGCGAGTGCTGGTGCATCTTTGACTCTGTCTGAGGGAACCTGTTCTTTTGCATCTCGTCGGGCTGCTTCACTACCGCGCTCCATCGTTCGCACTTCGGAGATAATGTAAGAGCATAGGGCCTCCAGCGATTCGAGGACTCGAGGTGGTAACTCTTCTTTTCCCTTGAGGTCGCGGAGATATTTGTCGGCTACATACCAGCACAGTCTGAAACGAGAAGCATTAGTCGTGGCAACAAATGAGCAGGAGAGGATTGAATACTTGGTGAAGTGGGGAAAACGGAATTTTTTAGGAACGCGTGTGGTTTTTTCAATCTCGATCACTTTCAGTTCTGTCGACGAGTTGATGGATAGTGAGCATCAATGCCAGTCAAGGGAATGGCTTGAAGACTTACGCGTGCCAACGTTGTATGAATGCAGGAAGTTGCCCCCAAATACCAGTGAATCCATGGGGGTGTGCTAGAAAAACCATGAAACCAGAGTGTGAATACGAGGTAAAGCACGCTCACGACAGCGTGGATCCATCCAGTGGGAATAATCATCGTGTTGCCTGCATGGAGGGTAACTTGGACGACTTCATCAACCATATCACCTAGCCATACGCTTGATTGTAGTTCTGTCCCGGACCAGCGCTCATACGCAGCCAAGTTTGCAAGCGTGGGACGAATGAAATAAAAAACCTATCAACGGGAAATCAGGGAAGTGGCACACAGGCAAAAGAGTTTCATACTTTACATCCCTTGAGGATGTGGTAATACACTGATGACCCGGCAAAGTCTACGTGCCAATCCTGCAAGGAATTTAAAAAAAGTGCCTGCGAGGAAAGAAAACCAAAAACTTGCCGTCCAAGCAGACGCAACACCCATCAAGCAGTACAGTTGAACCTTGGGATAAGCATGTCCCTTCCCCCTTCGGGTACTTGGCCAGAATTTATCCACCCAGTCCAGTTCTCTAACAAGCCGTGGAGGCAATACTCGATCCGCGAGCAATGTTCCTGATATTTCGAGTGAAATCACATTGCGAATTTTATCTCTTGCTGAGGGTTCCTTGTTGTAATACTCCGCCCATCTTCCAAGTGTCCACCCCGGACAGTTCGACTGAGTTGCAACATCTATAGCGAGGGTAACGGAATTCGAGGCGAAACGCGACCAATGTTCGTACCTATGACTTCTACAGGGGTCTGGTGCCCCACAATATCTGCCACGTCCAATACTGTGAAGTTTGGATCCGGCATCTTCATCCCGAGCCCCTCAGGGTTCTCGATGACGATGGGCTCTTTCATCGCGCCCTCGTCGTTCTCCAGCCATTCAAGACCGACTTCTTCCCCCTTCATCCGCTTGAATTCATCATCCTTGATTGGCTTGGACTGGATGACGCGTAACCATCGACTGGGGTCGGATTCCACGCCCGAGTTTAGGTTAGCGTAGTCTGGCTGGGCCCGTTTGCGTGCTGATTTACGGGTCGGTGGCTTGAGCGTAGTCGTTCGAGAAGGTTTCTCGAGCACGCATGCCTTGCAGTACCTATTGCGTGCAACACACAATGCGCATTATAACATGTACTCAGAAACAGGAACTTCAGCGTAGACTTGCCATTTGTCAATTGCCTCGACATCTCCATCATTTCCCACACATACCCAGTGATACCATGTCTTACAAGCATCACATCTGATCCAGCTCTCTTTCGATATTGCGTTAGGTTGAGTGTCCGTGGGTAGGTCTTTACATGCTGGACAGCTGTCCTCTGATGTCGCTGGCACAGGTTCGACAGAAATTTCCGGCGCTACTTCGGGTGCTTCTTCCGTGACTTGCTCTGGAGCAGTTGGAGGTACTGGTGCCTCGTCGTGTGCAGATACTGGCGTGAGTGATGACCGCGTTGACAACGGGGAGAGAGGCTCCAACGGCGGGTTAACTTGGATTTCCTGGGATTTTTGAGCGTTTAAGCGCGTTGTCCTGCGTGTACTTCGAGCCATGTCCAGGTGACTGAGGAGACACTGCGAAAGGGCTCCCACAAAAACAAACTGAATCACCCAACTCGACTTCAGGAGTGGGCACAGGCTTATGTAACACTCCCTCAATACTCAGAATTGTACCATTGATGACAACCAAATCTCGCAGCCCAACGTATGTATACGAAACTTCGTGCGCGCTCATGATGTGAATCTTGGTTCTCAGGTTTGTCCAAGGTTCGTCGCTGACTTTCAGGAAAACAACGCCGATCGTATCAATCTAGTCTCCCAAACCCAGACTCTCGATGAGCAGAAGACAGTCGTTCTTGCTCTATCGAGAGTATCAATCACGCTTGTTGCGTACTTGTCAATCAATGAACAAGGCGTGACTCCACAAGCTCAAGGCCTCATGGACAACCCTATGCGCGCCAAGTTCCCCACCCCTTTGCATGGGTTATGCGCTCCTGGCATTTCCCGGACAGTTTACGAGAAATCCTCCTAGCAAGGTTAGCATGCACGCGTCCATCTCATCGCATGCGTGGTACGCATGTCCTAAACATTCCTTCGCAGAGGCTGTTAGGCACCACAAGGATGTCCATTTTCATGTCACCTTTCCCAACGATCGCAGCCACCCGACGCCTCTCATAGTCAGAGCCGCGACATATTGACAATAGACAAAAATATCGGTGAGTAAACGGTAGGGCCATGTCTCCCCCCGTCCTTGGCCACGCAACCCCACTCCTGATCCACTCAACGAACGAAAATTACGCTCACCTTGACCCCTTCCCTGATCTGGGCCATCCAGCTGCACGAGATTGCCGGTTGGAATCTCATGGGAGAGTATATTTGAACCAGGGCAACGCTGGGCAACGTTGTAGATGTTATTCCACTCTTTCTTCCCGGCCGGACGAACAGCACCCGTCAACGGGGTATGATGGGAAAATTTCCGACAACTCGTGGGGAGTGCCCGACGGCGTGTACTTATTTTCCACCTGGTTCCCTCGGATCAACCGCATACGTAGACGCTGGTGGAATTATACTATTGTTTTATTAGGTCGGCTACTGGAGACTAGAATTCAATCATGCTTTACAAACGTGGTCCCCTACAGTCGACTCCCTCATAACCCATACCTGTCGGGATAGCCTCAAAGGTATGGGTTACTAGGGAGTATGGGTTGTGCAAACGACCCCTATCCACCGCTTCGAACTCGTAAATTTTTCTCCCTTTCATATTAAGCTTCATAGTATTGATATAGTAGGTTTATGAAGCTAAGTAAAATAATCAGTAAATTTGGTATCCTGCATCTCGACCGCCCAAGTCTGCTATCCAAATGACCCCAACACAAGGTAATAACCTCTAGTTTGTGGGCGAACAAGTCGTCAAATGCCCCGACATATTTCCACAAAATTATTGCTGCCCACTTCGCGACGTGTGGGATCCGGTGTGGACACATCAATATCATCATCATCACCTCTATTCATCTCCCTCAACTTCTTTGCATCCATCACGGACTCGAAAATATCCTCGTCCGTCGCCCCAACCATGTTGTGTGTCTCGTCCGCTGGGTTCAGAAGTTCCGTGATGTTCATCGAAGCCAACGGGAAGAAAACATTTTCGTACAAAATAACAATAATTTCCTATTTTGGACAGCCTCGGCATTATCCACCCCTTACCATAACCCATACCTGCCCACAAAACCTATGGGGTATGGGGTATTGGATATGATCCCAAAATCCCTGCAAACCAACTCGGGAAATCCAAAAATGTATGGGTTACAAGGGAGTATGGGTTATACCTGGCATGGGTTATGAGGGAGTCGACTGTACATGCAAACATCACACGAAAATTTAATTGATCCCCCCTGAGGAGCTTTGGAAGTCTCTTGAAAGCTAAGCTAAGGGTGTAGCGTGGTGGTCTCAAAGTCATACCTTTCCCCGGATACAACGATCAGCGGTGAGCTTGAAAATGGAAGGCCTTGGATTTCATACGTCCTTTTTAGGCGACAAAGGCCCCGATCGACTGCGTAATTCTTAAATTACTTGTGGCGATCAACGTTCGACGCTTGAAAAACCCGACAAGTCGCGCAGTTAACGTCCAGTGGCGCAGGATGAAGACAGAACATGTCATTTCAAGTCGACTCCTTATCGATCATGCGGTAAATACGTGTTCGCTAATATTTGTCTTCATGACCAATGGACTCCGATGGAACCTGCCAGTGGAGGATTGTCATGGCGTTTCCTACCATATCTTACTGGTTTCGCATGCCTTAAGAGATGCTGTCACCCGCCTGACCGACATTTCCTAATCGTGACGAGTCTTCTCTTGCTGCGCGTGCACCCTGCCGTCATATGCATGATGAGTCTCACAGTACTAGTAGTGTCTCACTCGCACAACTCAATTGCTCCGCAGACTCCTGATCAAGCAGAGCACCAATTGCTATCAGATTCTCGCAAATGGGGGAAACATCGGTTGTTCTAGAACCATGAAATTGACAGGCTATTCCATCACGTACATGTGTTTCAATGATTGATACCATGGGAGAACGTTGCAAAAGAACAATAATATTAGTGCCATAGATTAAACAAACAAACACGAGGGGTATCATCGGATCTATGGGAATGCGGGGTACATCTAGTTCCACAATACATGAGGTTCCATATCGTAGGGGTACATAAAAGAAATTTTTTAAAACGCAATATGTACATCGGGCATGGGGTTCGAGTGGGGTATGCATGAGATTAATTAGCGGTAGTAACAATCAGAGCCAAAGTGAGCGTCGCTGGCGCGTCCCAAGATAACGTCCGATGTTGCCAACATAATGTTTGTGTGGATGAAGTGGTTGGATTGTTGGTTATACGACGACCAGTGAGGGCGGATCCCAGGATCGACCGCATTCCGAGTGTTGGGTGCATCCTCCACGCTAAACGAGAAGGGGTCTAACTCGTGCACACCACCAAATACTGGATCTTCGCTTTTGACGGGGATTTGTGTTGGCTTCAGGGTGAGCTGAGGTGGAGAGAGTGGGGAGAGACTACGCTGGGTTGGGGCTGTACCGGTCATGGAGCCTGCAGTGGTCGGTGGAGTATATGTCTGCCAACTGCCGCTGCCGTCAGTCAACCCAGTGTCTGGCCCTTTGTCATTGTGCGAGAACGAGACCGATAGAGGTGGAAGAAGGGGCCGAGCTTGACCACCTGCGGAAACGAGAGAGAGGGAGCGCGAGGTGGAGATGGATGGTAAAGGAGTGATGTCCGTCAGGTTTGGGGAATGACCAGGGCTTTGTTTGATAGGAAACGGCCGATGGGTAAATTGACGGGAGGCGTCGCGTTTGATACGAGCGTCCCACTCAGATCTCAACTTTTTCTCTCGCTCGCGGCTGCGGGAATACACCCAGAGGATCTCCCCCAGTGCTTGAAGGCAGGCCTCAACACCATCTTCCCAATCGATGTCCCATCCCAACATGTCGCCTGCGCTGAGCTCATCGCATCGCGCGAGGAGAACGCCAGCGAAGAAACAACCGTCGCCAATCAAACCAGCATCGTGAGCGAAGAAATTAGAGGGGACGGCCAGGTGACGTTTGAGAATATCCATGACACCAGGAAGGAGTTTTCGACATCGGCGTAAGGCGGAGACGTGGAGTTTGGCGGGGATGGTATGATCAGAAGGGGATGTGCGGCCATCCGTCCCGTAGCGCTGGAGCGCCTCGCGGATCACATTGAAGCATTCGAAGATGAAAATTTGCCAGCCACTAACGAAGCGCTCAACGTCCTCGCCGCGGATGAGGCTACCCCCGACAGTACGGAAGCCACTTGCGTTGCGGCGCAGGCCCTCGAAGTCATCCCAGCATCGTTCAAGCTCGTCCCAGATCTCCACGAGCGATTCTTCACGAATGGCAGCGCCGGACTCGAAACGACGAGAAGCGCGGGGACCCGTCAGCGTAGAGTGTACAGCACGGCTCGCCCTGGACACTCGCAAAGCGAGGGAGAAGAACTGACAAGTGACCATATAAGTCATACTGGCCCGTTGTTGACCAATGGAATCCTGGAGGGAAGAGAAGGGAAAGGTGGGAGTAACTGGGGAGCTCGCAGTGGAAGAGTGAGGTGAGTCCGCCGGAGGAGTCGTGCTGTTGATTGCCGATGCGCAATACTGAGGGGGAAGGGTGCTCTGGAAAGCCAGGAGATCGTCGTCATCCCTAGAACGAGATCAGTTAGAGTTACAAGGAACGATCCTTGCAGCCTTACGATAGAAGCCGTCCCCCACGCAACCCCGTAGTTATGCCTTCATGGATATGGGCATACCAGAATATCCGAGCGCGTACGAGCGCGTCGCAGAAGGGTCCCAGGCCACTATCAATGGAAGTGGGATTCCTGACACTGCACAACGAGTGGACTTGAGCCAACGTTGCCTCATAAGTAGTCTGAGCGCAAAAAGATCAATGCACGTTGGGTGAGACCATTATGCTGACACTAACCTGGCGTTCCAGGGAGCTTTGGATGCCTGCAGCGTACGATGAACATCCAATCCATCAAGTCAAGAAAAAGACAAAAACTGACCATGAGTTAATGGGAGCAAAAGCAAGAGGACTCTGACACCATCCCAAGATGGACGACGTAGGATACCGTGGATGTCCACTAGTGTGAGAATTTCTCTGGCCATGGACTCTGTGCGGACCATCCTGGCACGTAGTTGGGGATCGGAAAAATCGTCATCACCACCCAGAGAAAGTTCAGGACTGTTGGGACCGCTGGATGAACATGCGTCAGGGTCCTCCTCAGCACCGAACTCATCGACGCCAAGCGAGGCGGCCCAGGTGACAAGCAGCATCGCGATCATTTTCCCCTCCACGTTGAGGGGTGCAGTCCCTTGAACGTGAGCGGTATACCTAGTGCCGAATTCGGACGGTTCGATGATTGGGCCTGCGATTCGTCAATGAAATGAACCATCGTGCGATGATAGTTAAGCACTCACGTTGGACACAAAACCTCCGGAAGAAGGGGGAATTGAGGAATTCGAGTTGCATTTGTGGAATACGACTATGCAGTGTGCCTGCAGAGTTCGCCGCGGAAAACGTGGTTGATGTCGTAGGGTCAAGCGGGACAGAAGTAGACACGACTGAGATGTCATCTGTCACTTTACCGTAGACAGCTCTGTAAATTTAGAAGTCATATTCAGAGCCTTCAATTACCATGATAAGAACTCACTCGACTTGTTGAAGGCGTCTGCCCCTTCGTAGTAACTTTACAGCTTTCACTTGTGCAAATTCATCCCTGTGAAGCTTTCAGCAAGGATCAGCGCGCAAACCGTCGGAAGAACGTACACGCATTTGATATTTCGTTCTCTGCAGTTCGAGCATGATGATGGCTGAACTCCATTGGGAGTTGCGAGGACTTGGGCAAGGTCCTTCAGATCGCAGCGTACTCTGCAAGGTTCTCGTTAGGTTTCCCCGAGAGGTATTATGCCCCATATGATCCCGACCTTCTCATACGACATGCGCCGCATGCTGAGAACTGTTGTCTTGATGACTTGGGCTGCCCTGCTGTTCGTCGCTGGTACGGGGCACTGGTGGAATTCGCGCTTCGAGGCGCGGAGGAGGATGCTCTGCGAGACATGTAGGGGGATACAGCAAGATGAGTATGAGGCGGGGAGGAGTGTTGAAGGGTTATATCAGGAAGCGCGTTGGATGACCTGACTTGGGAAATGGGATCTTGAACGGGCTGTTTTTAAGAGGTGCGGAGTTGGGGATGACAACATGGATCGTTGATGTCCGGCAGTTCGATGTGTTAACCATACACACAGCCCAAAAGCGAACGGACTAAACCCAATAGAGAACGGCTAAAAGACACGGGAAAGGCGGATGTCGTAAGTCGAAGTCGAGCAGCGACTCGGATGAAATTAGGGTCAGCCTTTTTGATCCCGCCTGCGACTTAGATCTTGGACAAATCCGGCATATTATTATCACACCTCTACCTTGGCCAACGCTCGACTGAGTCGACTCATCTCCATCCAAGACATGGTCCACCGCGATGCCACTTCAAAGCGATGCGATGAAAGGGCACGTTGAATCACTGTCACGTCGATGAAATAGTTTATCGGCTGCAACATGTGGTACCAGGCACTGCTCCAAGCCTAAGCCCGAGCGAACCAGCCTTGTCCACCAATGGGAAAAATGGTCGCCGTTATCCGGTGAGGCGCAATTTTCCAAGTCTGGCATGCCCCGCCGCGCATCCAGGTAGCAATTGAACCCACGAAGGTATGAACTTCTTATCATCATATGACAGTGCATTATGCAGAAGTGCAAATTCATTCGGCGTCCGGGAATGTCATTATCCTACCTCATTGCACTGCCGTCACTTGATATGTATTTCGAACTACATAGTTTAGTACATTTGGCGGGATTAAGAGTCACCCAATCGCGTAGATTGCAGATCCGTCGATTAGACGGCCCGGTGAGCGCTAGAAAAATCGTTGACAAGTACGAGAAACAACTCGCCACACCTTCTTGTTCCCCTAAAGGCAGACAATCAATCCATATACCCATTCCCGTAAGCCCGTTGGAGATCCTTGTGCGGACACTGTTTGACGTCGAAGGATATATGTCACGTCTTGAGCTAATCCTGCGTATTTTTGGACGTGTTCTTCGCTGTCTTTCCCTGTCGGAAGCTTCCGAGCCAGGCATTCGGTACATGGCAAGTATACGGTGTTATGGGAAAAAAAGGACAAGCAACCATAGGAAATCACTCGTGCAGACTCTCTGGGCGCGGTTCAGATCTTTCTGGAGCAAGCGCTCGTTGATTTTCTGAAACGGAGAAACATACGTGATTGGAAGAGAAATTCAACATGGAGGTAAAAGGCTGTAATATCGCTCCAAAGATCCAGATCTACCCACATCCGCAAATGCGTCCGAAAATGCGTCATTTCCGAACACTGGTTTGCGCGAAATGAAGTCCCGGTGTGACGCGAGATCTAGCGGTCACGCGGTCACGCAATTTTCCCCAATGTGTAGAGAACACCGTATTGCAGCGTATTGCATTTCACTATCCGGTGACCTCTGGGGCTGCCTACCGTGTCTCGCACAATCCTCCCAATCCTCCGGCCTTTGCAATAGCCCTCTTCAGCTCTCCTGCGGTTTTTTGTTCAGGATTGAGTCGACGATCACGGGCCATCTTCTCGAGATCATCGCCATATTTCTTGGCGAGTCGCTCCAGGTATAATCTCTCTGCAAAAGAAGTATGCCGCACGGACGTACTCGCGGACACCGCAATGTTCTCCAGATCTACGGAAGGCATCGGTGAGCGATCAGAGCATTTCCCAAGTATAAGCAAGCAAGAAGTCGAACGTAACCTTATAAGAGCGCGATGCCGACCTCCCCGCAAGCATGTCGCACATAACAATGGCGAACTAAGCGAGCTCAATCCAGATCAAAAACTGACCTTTCACAACGGTATTGTCCATACTCCCCGATGAAGAGCTAGAGCGACTTTGAACCCATATCCGTAGTTCCGACTCCGTCGCCACTGGATCATCGATTAGAGCATCTTGTTTTGAAACGTCCTCCTCCTCATCACTCGGGAGCTCCACACGGACGACATTGCCTGATGAGTCACGGATTATTCTTCCGAGTCCCTTTCGGAGGCCAGAAGGGGCTGCAGGGGCCCCAGAACCAGCTAGTCCGTCATCAATGGGAGAGGACTGAGCGATCGGTCGCGGGTTAATCTGATCCATCGTGCTTCTAACGCTGACTTCGGAGCCGCCAGATGCGATGGGGTTAAGGGTGTGTTGCAAGCCAAGGGCTTGGTAACTGGAAACAGAACGTCAGCTGGCATGTCTGGCATGTACTTACAAACAGTCAGGATGTGAAAACATCCCCGGTGGTTCCGTGAGACGATCTAGTGCGGCAAACTTACTTTTGGCGAACGGTCTTGGTTGGATCCCATGCATCCTGCAAAGCTTTCGGCCCGCGAATGACTACAACAGCTCAACTGTCAGCTCTCAAACGAGAATGACTTGATGAGTCGCTAACCTGGCATTTTTTTCAGGAGCCTCTTGGCTCTCTTGGAGTGTGAGACGGGCTTATGGGTGGAAGACTTGACCTTGCGACGTTGACGTGGATTAGCCATTCTCAAACTTTCAAGTTACGTTGCTGAGTAGTGTTGCGCGCGTAGAGGACTCTCCAGGTTGCTGGACTAATTGCAGCTTTTCGGAAGACTTTGTCCAAGGACAAGCTTGGTCCAAAAGTTGACCGATGTTTTCAAGCCCCGCGGCACTTCCATATGCGTGCCACCTGATCGAATTCGACAACATACACTGACAGTACGTACGACAACTTGAAGCAGTTGGGCGACATATACCAACTGCGCACTGGTAGGCCTGAACACCGAACTTCCAATCAACCGAGTGCACATTGTACTCACTCCCCTAAATACAGCCTGTCCGGAGCTTTGCAGACTCCCAGTGATCACGTAGCAATGGACCCCACTCACATAAAGGCTGTCATCTTTGATGTGAGCGCTGCAATCCTCTCCAGTTCAATCCTCACACATGCGGGTTCTTGTCGGTGTAACGCATGTGGTCGTGCAGATTGGCGGTGTCGTCCTTCGAAGCCCGTTCATTGCAATCTCAGCCTACGAGACAGAAAAAGGCTTGCCGCCTAACTACCTGAATGTATCCATGTGAGTTTGCACCCCCCCTCCCACGCTGCGCCTACCCTCACGGGTTACTCAGAACGTCCCGCGGATCCTCTGGTGCCTGGCAAAAGTTTGAACGTGGCGAGATACCCTTGCTGGATTTCTACACAGCTTTCGGACGCGATCTGTCGGACACCGTGAACGGAAATATTTGGTATCGCGAGTACTGCGCGCGGAAACGAATAGGCAAGCGCAATGTAGTGGAGTGGAATGTGTATCCTCAAATCATTTCCAGCATGCCCTCAGCTTCCCGACCAACTCGAAGTAAATGGCCGTGATGTAAGTTTTCGTGCCATCAGAAGGGTAAATTACCAAACCATCATATGGTAGCTGTTCGGACGAATGATGCAATCAGCGAGCACGTATGATGTCCACATGCTCCCTGCCATCAGAAAGCTTCGAGGTAACTTTACGTGGCAATCCTTTCATCGGCAATAGTAAAGGAGTTTCTAGCTGCGGGCAGATGGCTCATCATAGCGCTGACGAACAATTTCGGAGCATATCGCGGGACAAGTTCGCAGGAAATCCCTGACGGTGAACTGCAGTTCCTGGGATGGCAGGACGGACCCATACCCAATCATCTTCGTGAATTATTTGACCACTTTTACGATTCTAGTGAAGTCGGATTACGGTGTGTTCCATGTTTGTTACCGCCATCCAGCAAATAATCTTATCTACTGTAACACCACCTATAGGAAACCAGATCCTGAAATTTTCCTGCATGCCTGCAGAGAAAGCGGCGTTAGTCCAACAGAAGCCATTTTTCTAGATGACATTGGCTTGTGAGCTCTCATCGATCTCCCTTGACATTTAATGTCCCCAACACTTTACGCCTAGAAATCTCAAGACAGCTAAGCAACTTGGAATGAGGACAATACGTGAGCACCAAACCGCCCGGACCGTCACGTTGGCCGACGCGATTGGCGCTTCATTTTGTTCGAACTCCATTTTGTACTGACGTGAATCATCGTCAGACGTTCCAATCGGTGGCACGCTCGAAGCTGTCAAACAACTAGAAGGGTTCCTTAAGATTGATCTACGTGCCGACATCACGGAAGGGTGCTTAGATAGAGCGAAGATGTAATAACAGGCGTTCTATCAGTTCCCTCTTTCTAGATAGTTGAGTTTAGGTCGGCAAGGTGATAACAGTGGTATTGTGCAGCGTGGGTACAGAAATCTAGGTGGAAAATCAGAAGGGTTTGTCTGATGCGGGCGTCTTGTCCTCGTAATAACTCCCAAGCTGGAACATGAGTCAACATTAAGCTAGCTCGGGAGCAGAGAAATCGAGCAAAGCTCACCATCGGCACCTTAACGAGGACGCCATTTCGGACTACTGGGGTAACGGACAAAAGCTGCGAAACAATGACCTGAGGACCCTGACTTGACAGCCAGTCGAAATTTGACACGTACAAACAGTGCTGCAGCTCCTGCACCAACACCCCAAATGCCGAGGCTAGGTACCCAACGTTTTGCCCACTGTAAAGACAATTTAGAACTAGCAAAACTCGACAGACGCGACAGACTGACAGTAGTGGCCATGTTGTAGGGCGAGCTGGGATGGTATGCAGTGTGTGCCATGACTGTCCAAGAGGTTGCTTTGCAAAGATCAAAACGTTGAGGCGTCGGGGACACGCGGAAATGAAAATGGCACGTGACTCATAACTTAACTAAGTACGAATCGACGCTATGATTCTGAACGCGGTCGCTATATAATTGTATTAGTACTAGCGGGTTGAGCTGATGCCTCTAAGACGTGTAGGGATTGAAATATTGATAGACCCCCACACCTGTCAAGTTGCTGACTTTTTCTGATTCGTAGCTGATGCACGTTCTGACTCGGGGTTATTTTTCCGTGTGCACGATCAATACTCTAGATATCATTTAGCTCGTTTACAAAACGAGCGCAAAGCGTCCCCTCTTAGCGCGCGAGCCATCTGTAACCAGGTATTAGTGAGTTGAGAGTGGGTGTTAGTTTAGTGGGTCATCAGTTGTAGGGTAATCAGGGCCTGAGGGCCGAGGGGTATGAATTGCGCACATCCCTCGGCTCGTACTTACTGGAAACTAACAGCGTCTAAGGCACCTGGTGGTGATGGACATGGGGGAATCCAGAACGTTCTTCAGCGGAAGTGAGAATCTCAGAATGGTTTAGTCTGAAGCGTGTGTCCGGTCAGAAAGCGGTTGGTTCTACCGACAAAGGGTGGTGAAATTTGAATGGGTGGATAACGGCCACATTGGCGTATGAAAAGAAGCTGCACGCCATACCTATCGTGGAAGGAACAAGCGTGAGCACACAAGAATAACAGCACGACATTGAAATAACCGTGCCAGTGTAACATCGAGTTTACACCCCAGAACATAACCATGGCGCATCCCACCAGGCACAGCGATTAAAATACGCTGCGGGAGTCCCTTTCATCCCGCTGGTCTGCGGGGCGGCGATCGTCACGGACAATTTGAATTTGGGATAGAGCCAGCGGAGCCTGACGAGGAAGCAGCTAACCATAAGAGTTGAACACTTACCTCTCAAGTGACTTTCCGGCATCAAAGAGGCGGAGATAATCCATAGCGCAAGCTTTCGCGGGTGCTTTGCTATCAGGTGATAACAAGTATCAATGAAAGGATAGGCACCGCAGGGGCTGCCAACAGCATTACCAGTTAAAGGGGGCTTCCATTCCGCTGGTGCGTTCATTTATTGTGCACGCAATCTTACGTAGCATTGATAGAGCGTCCCGTGAGTCACTAGGTAGGACGAGGGAATATGAAAGCTAGGGAAGATACCTATATCGGGGGGATCGATTGTGCCACGTCGAACACCTCACAGATCATCAGGCCGCTGCGACAAGATGCCCGTGAGGGTTCAATATGCAGCGCTGAATATTGTGTCCATCTTTGCGTAATTTGGCCTTTCCGCCAGATCAATGACCCTCCGCCAGTTCGAGCACAGTCTACGGACAGGGTTGGTTGCCACTACCAAAGCATCCGACCTATACAAAGCTGAGCCACCTCTGTCACATTGCTCCAATTCTGTGCAGTAGTGCCAAGCAGAGAGGGGATAGGCATCACATGGTACGCTGCACTGGACGGAGTTGCTATACCCGAAAGCTGTGTCGGCATCCATTGTGGCGAGAACGAAGACACCTACTGGACAATGCCTGTTTCCCATCCAGTTCATTGCTCTTCAACCACCCTTCCGGCATCGGTAAACGCAAGACCTCTTCCCTCACTCTGCATATCCATGACCCGCCAAAAGTCACAGCCCTTGCCATCGTTCTGTGCCCCGGCGTAACAAATCCACCAGTACCTATCCGTCTTACCATCCTGTCGGTTTTTCATATCAGCCCTGAGGATCGTGGGGACACCGCACTTGCACCGAGGTATTGTCTTTGGTTGAAAATCAGGACGATAAAACCGAAAAGTAATGTTGATGCGGCAATTAGATGGCTCGTGCGGAGAAGATGGATTCGAAGGATGCGGGTAAAGAGGCCGGTAAAGATCCAGCGTAGGTTGCGGTGGGATTGAATGCTTGAATGACTCTTGACAGTTTGCGTGCATAATTGTCAACTGAATACTTTTTCAGTTTACCAAATGACCATCGAAGGTATACTAGAGCGACACACCGAGTTATGGGGCAAAGGAATATTAAACGTTCTCGCCCGTCGGGTGCAGACCTCGTCAGAAGGAACGACTTCTCGTAGGCGAAAGATTCGGTTTGTCCCTGCATAATACAAATCTCGCTTCGTTAATTGAGCCTCGGACGAGATATTGACTTGCCGAGACTCAGTGACGCAATGGTAGGATATGGTCCGAGGTATGTCAATTGATCTGAATGGAATCCGACGCTTTCTTGTGCACCTTCGTAACAGTTTGAGGCCGCAACGTTCGCATGCCATAGCTGGCCTTCCGCGCCTGGGTGGGCCATCCACTCCAAAGGAAGTCTCTCACGTTTACGCATCTCGTCATTGACCGCCTTCTCGACGTACTTGCAAGCTTTCTCCATCACTTCGGGGAAGAATTCGGGAGGTTCTGTTGGACGCCCATTATACCTCGCACTCAGTCAGCACCCTCATTCCGAACAAGTTCAGATCAAGTTACCAATACTGAGCTGCCTCCTGCCATGATTCATCATTGTCCACACCGTTCGTTTTTCGGACGAAAAACGAAGTCCGATGTGGACTTTCAACAAGCCGATCAAACAGCCACCACTTATTTCGTTTCCAAGATTTTGACAAGTCGACCATGGTATAGAATAACTCGCAAGCGAGTTCGGGTGGAAGGATTGAGAGATGTTGGGTGCATGGAGTGTGCTGTGCCACCATAAAAGGGTTCGAGAGCGTAAGAGGAGGTAACCGCGGGATTGAAGGCTTTGAAGGCGGTGGCGGACGTAGGACATCCATAAGATCCACTGTAGGCTTTGTCGGAGAGCCTCCTGAAAAATGAGTGGCATCTTTGATTGCGAGTGGTCGTGAGCTTGTCGTCGCGTCGCGTTGCTCGATTGCACGCTTTTTGGATGACGGTGGTTTGGACCCTGAAGATGAAGGCTTAAGCCAATTGCTCAAGTCCGACGAGGGCGCCTTCCTCTTTCCATTACTGCTCGAGGGTTTGTTCCTCGTCGTGTGTTTCGCGTTGATGAGCGCAGCAGCTGCTTGCACGTCGCCATTGCATTGCACGATCGTGTCGAGCACGGCGTCTTGTCTAGGGTTGCACACGGGTACGGGTGACACCGCGGTGTTTTGGATACGGGTACGACGGGTGCGGGTGCGGTGTTGAGATAGTCAAACCCGCGCCAATACCGCGTACCCGTGCAAACGGGTACGGGTTTGTACGGGTGGTGGTGACAATGTGAAGGCCGAGGAGGCTCGAGGCCCGAAGCTTCGAATAGCGCTCAGCCGCCGTCATTGTTCTCCCAGTGTTTCCCTCCACTCTACCAACAACTTATTACACCATCTCCCGATCCCGTCTCGTTGCATTGCAGAAGCATCTGAATCATTCGCAAGTTGAGGTGCCAGTTCGTGCGCCACCCCGACAGCAATTCAGTTTGTCCAGCCTCAACTTCTCGATTGCAGCAAATGTTGTCCCGATGCTCGACCTGCATGGGCTTGTGCGTTATCACGATCGGGCTACTCGCGGGGAGCACACAGGGCGAAGGACTATAAAGTCCCAGCTGTGGTACTAGGGAATTTCCAAGTCGTGCTGCTATGGCTCCCAAATCGTCCTCCAACTCCAATCTACCTTCTCTTGTCGTGCTGTTGCGGCATCTGACCCTGTTCACTCTGCCAAACGAACATCGCATGGCATTGGACTACCTCAGTATACCAGGTGAGTATCCTTGGTTTCTTGTTCGTCCGAGTATGAAATTCCGTTCCAGCAACTTCAACTGCAGTGAACGCGTCTTTTCACAAGGCCGCCAATTGCTGCACTTTGCCCGAAACCGGTCGTCTGGGCGTTCAGTTTGAACGTTCTTATGCCTCGGGTCATGGAGTTGCAATGACTTGATTACATTGGAGGATATTATTGCAGCTATCCGACCGAAGAAACGAAAGCGGGGTGAATCTGAGTCTGTTGCAGTATGACGTAGTACATATTGGCGCATCCTGTACCTCTTGCGCTGCTCTTGCGTATGATTTCTTTGTCCTTCACCCGCGGGTTTTGGTCACACCGCGGGTTTTGGTCAGAACCGCGGGTTGTACGGGTCGGTGTCGACCCGTACCCTCTGAGGGTACGGTGTTGGCGGGTACGGGTGCGGTGTTGGTTTCCCGACCCGCGGTGTAACCCGTGTGCAACCCTAGTCTTGTCCTGGATGCGGCACAGTGAGTAGACTGGACACCAATGCAATCAACGTATCGGTATCAACTTCGTTCATTGCTAAGGTTTGTGATCAACAGAAGGTTAATTGTCGCGGAATGGAAGCGGATCGGAGACAGTGGCTGAGATTGTCTGCCTGGCTCTGGCTCGGTGTCTGGTAACCAAACCGTCTAATGAGGCAAGCGCGGTCACAACGCGGTCATGTGTCAATATGTCAATTCCGACAGCCTGCATACAGCGCCGCGCTCCTGTCTCACTCCCTCCCCCCATCGTTGAAACGTTGATACCCTAACCATCGTACGCCTTCACGATGGGCAACGCAGAGCTGCTCATTGTTGTCCCCAGCAACTACCCTGACACTATCATTTTCCCTCGGACTTCGAGGCTGTCAAAGCTTGTATGTCATATCATCGAGCCTTCTCTTTTCTGTGGCGTGTGTATCAAGTCTGTATTGACTGGCAACCGGATGGCAACAGATCGCTTCGACGATGGTAGTGTTGATTACCTTTGTGCTCTCTTATTTCACAGGTTTTCTTTGGGGAGTCCCCCCATTTCGCACCACCTCCACCACTCCCAGAAATCCCTGGGAGGGACTGGCAGCGCATTGTCAGGACGCTCAGGCCGTAGATGCCTCAGAGGTCCTCGAGCGGCAGCATCGATTAGCACAAACCCTCCATACCCTTCAAGCATCTGCCTACATCGCAGAACCAGGTGCCAGCGCATTATTCTTTGGCAACATATCCGATGCCTCATGGCATCTCTCCGAACGACCCCTCCTCCTCATGATCTCCCCACTCTCCGACAACGGAGAAATATCCGCCCAGGTCACAATTCTGACCCCATACTTTGAAGAAACCCGCGCCAGACTACTCGCGATCCCAGGCACTGACGTCACCTACGTTGCATGGCAGGAAGACGAGAACCCTTACGCCGTCGCATTGAACGCGCTTTCGACCTCTGGCGGGGGACCCATCTACGTAGACGGCATGACCCGACACTTCATCGTCGACGGACTCGAGAACGTGGCCCCGGGGCTAAGCGTACGCTCCGCCCCTGTTGAGATTACCTCTCTACGTGAACGCAAATCCCCATCCGAGATCACCCTTCTCAAGTGCGTCAACGAGGTTCGTCTTCGTTTTCGTTTAACGTAGGCACCGGAGGTTCCGCGGATCATTAACGTATCCTCGACCCCCTTCCCTCGCAAAGGTGACAGTTCTCGCGCTCCGTGCCGTTCAAGGAGAGATGTACATCGGTATACGAGAGTCTCAGGTGATTCAAATGGTCGACGAAGCCTTGGCGGCTGCCGGATTAACAGAACGATGGGCATTGGTGCTCTTTGGGGGTGAGTCAAGTTACCTGTAAATTTCTCGGGTGTCTGACTCTTTGGGACCGAAGAAAATGCCGCGCTTCCCCATGGTACTGGCACCGATCGTGTACTCGGTATCTCGGATCTCATCCTAATCGACGCTGGAGGTGTGTTGTTTGGGTATCACAGCGACGTCACGAGGGTGAGGTCCCGTTTTTTTTCTGTGATGCACGTCCGACTGAAGAGGGTGTGCAGACCTTCCAGCTCAAAGAGAGCCAGATACCCGAGGATCACTACCGATTATGGTGGGACGTCCACGCTGCGCAAACAACCGCCATGCGTACCGCCAAAGCAGGCATCATCACGGCAGACGTGGACAAGCAAGCACGCGCAGTGCTGATTGAGCGTGGACTCGGCCCTTACTTTACCCATAGACTGGGTCACGGTACGTTGTCGTACCTAGTGGAGTGACCTGAACCTTGTCGATTGACAATGACATGATGTGACCAACTCGACAGGGATCGGTCTAGAAGATCACGAAGCGCCTTATCTTCGAGGGGGATCTGATGCTATCATTCAAACTGGACATGCGTTTTCAAATGAGCCGGGGATATATATCAAAGGGAAGGTGCGCGCTCCTCGTGTTTTTTTTGCCGGCGATACAACTTTCCGACTTGCGTTAGGTCGGGATTCGCTTGGAGGACTGTTTTTACATCGATGGGGATGGAGGAGCTATTTACCTCACGGCGGGTGTGGGTGGGCAAGCTATCGATCCACTACATCCGTAAACCCGGTCTGTGCAGCTAACCCCTTGGAGAAATAACGGAAATGGCGGTAGACAAAGGCGCACTCTGAGCTTGCTTGATCACGAGGATGCTCCACTCTAACCATGAGAGGACTAGCGCAGACTGGAAATGTACCTCGTGTGAATTGAAGCAAGACATTACTGAGAGCTAATACTTAGTACAGGATCATGTGAACAAGAAGTTGATGTAGTACAAGTTGGGTTAATGTAACGGCTGGGTAAGCCCAATAGTGTTCTCCGAGGAAGGAAAATCAGGAATTGCTCTTCAATGCCGCACAAGGAAACAGAAAGCGGCCGATCAAATTGGAGACAAAGAGTGCGAGCGGTATGAGGGAAGCGGAAGAAAGAACGGATAAGGTTATAGTGTAGCAAACGAATTCGAATCAAGGAAGTTTGACGGCCGCGAGAGTTAGTGAGACACGTGAATGGTAATTTGGACCCGAGGACTCGCATGTCATAACAACATAAGGCATAGCGCTTGGAGAGACGACATGATCAGGTGAGCTGTGCTCAGAATACCTCCAGGGTCTCGTCGGGAGAGGGAGCAGGAAGAGGGACAGCGGCAGGAGACACAGGAGTAGAGGATATTGTCGGAGAAGAAGATATTTGGGCAAGGGTGAAATCCTGGGCAGCGTAACGGGGAAAAGGGTTTCGAGTATGCATCCGGGAGATGGGAGAAGCTGGAAAGCGGAAACAGGAAGGTGAGCAGTCGAAGCTGAGAGTAAGAGATGTACGCACCAAGAACCTGGGCGTGCCACCTGGAGGTGATCTCTGGGCTAAAGATATCCCAGTTGCCGGTCATATGCTCAGAGAGTGGTTCCGGGGAACAGGTTGGAGTTTGTTTATCAGGATCCAGTTCTTCTGTGACACTGGAAACGGGCAGTTCTCCCTTTGTGAGGGATGTATCAATCTTTGTCTTTGCTTTGTAGACACCAAATGTAGGGAGTGAGACGGCTCCATTCCTGCGTGGACGTAAGACAGGAGAGGAGGGAGGGAAGATTGCAGGGCGCAAGATCGACAGGAACTCCTCAAGCGCCTCTGATGGAAGGTTCGAACTGTAGGATCAAATTGCGAACATACAGGTTACGAGACAAGGGAGGGACGGGATTTAGATAGGCTTGGGGTAAGCGGTATGAGAGGGGGGATGGACGCACCGAGGAGATGAGCGGGGAGAGTAAGACTCCTTATCTGAGGAAGCAGCGGATTGGTTGCGCGACGAGAGTTTAAAGTCGTCGATGTTCTCAGCTTCCTCTGACTGTTTTATACGGTCAGCGTCATTTGGGGGAGGAGCGATCCTGAGCTGTGCAGCACGGGCAAAGTGTGGATAAGCAGCGGTGAGACGGACGGGTCTGGGCGCGACGAGGAGAGGATTATCGTTGACATTAAGGTTCATATTGGATGAGATGTTATGCAAGTTGACGTATATAGATGTACTTGGTAAAAAAAAAAAAGAGGGCGTGGACGTTGCGCAGCACGACGAGCAAGGGTGAGACAATGACACCGACGATGGCGACGACAGCCATGGTGTTTGTGCATGTTGACACGTTGTTCCCGATTTGGATATGTCGCGATCACCAGCGGCGAATGTCCCGCACGAGTGCATTAACCCAGGTAGACTGTTTGGGATGTCTGTCTCCGTCCTTGGGCATCTCCTATCTTCCTCGCCCCCCCGGTCCGCATGGGATAACGGAATCAACTTGCCTTTTCGTTTCTTCCGCCTGACTCTGACTAGACGTAACATCGCATCGACCTTCGCGACATGCCGATTCTATGACATGGAATTCTCGCGACCACATCATAAATACCCCTCCTCTCCCCCGCCTACTCTTCGCTCTTGCCACCACCTCTCTCCTGCGGCAGATGGCGTCGACGAACGGTGATCGCACTCTTGACGAGACGTGTCCTCTCCTTCACGACCGAAACGTCGAGGCACAGTCCCAAGATCGGCCCAAGCCAACTCCCATCCCCAGGGGCCAACTTGCCGCACTCTGCACCGTCAGGCTCGTCGACCCCATCGCCTTCACACAGCTGTTTCCGTATATCAACGAGTTCATCAATGATCTCCACCTCACCGATGACCCTTCCCGCATCGGGTTTTATAGCGGACTTGTCGTACGTTCTGCCCCATCTAGTTCGTGGCTTTTCCTTACTGCATGCAGGAGAGTACCTTTGCGGTCTCACAACTTACGTCCATATACCAATGGGCTCGCATCTCTGGTTCGTCTTGTCGTTGTACCTTGTTGCACCCACGCTTAATTTCGCACTTATAGACGTCATCGGACGTCGTCCCGTCATCCTGATCGGTATTCTGGGCCTGGCCACGACAACATTGATGTTTGGATTATCTAAATCGCTGATGTCTATTCTGATCGCGAGATGCATCGGTCAGCGTTCTCCGTTCTTCTTTCCTGTTTCGTGACTGACCTTGTCACAGGAGGGTTATTTTCTGGGAATATCGCTGTCATCCATTCCGTACTCGGGGAGATCACCGACGCCACTAATCAAGCTGCCGCATTTCCTATTTACGGTCTTATGTGGCCTCTTGGTTCCATCTTTGGGTTCGTTCTTTTGATCACGGCTTTAGATTGACCCAGCTGATACAGTTCTCAAATCAAATTCAGTCCATTAATTGGTGGTTCTCTTTCACACCCGGCTAGCAAGTTTCCTGACCTTTTCGATTATGGTTTCTGGAGAGAAAACCCCTATTTCCTTCCGTGCCTCATCGCTGCCCTGATTGCCATCATTGGTGTCATCCTCGGCTATGCGTTCCTAGAAGAGGTATGTTCTTCTCTCCCCACCCCTGCTTGCATTTACCATTCATAAACAGACCCTGCCTAGCAAACGTAAGCAAAACAGCGAAAAGCAACCCTCCCCTGTATCACACAATGAGAACCTGGACGCGGTCGCTATCAAACCAGATGGCGCCATGGGTGTCACGCAGCTGTTATCCCTCCCAATCATCTCAGCTTTGTCATGGTCTGGATTTGCCCTTAGCTTCCTCGCCACATCTTTCGACGTCGTGTTCGTGTTGTTCTGTTACTCACCCGTAGATAGCGGTGGTCTAGCTTTCTCAGTCAGTTCTTTTCCCTCTGCTTAGATTTCTATTGACTTCCTTCCGTAGGCATCGCAGATCGGATATTCTCTGGCAACGTCAGGCGCAATCGCTGCTGGCATTCAGATCTTCATCATGTCTTACTTGCTGCGCACGTTCGACTGTGCAATGATGTACAACTTCTGCATGGGGTTGTGGCCATATACCTATATTGGACTTCCTATCTTGAACGCCATCGCACGCTGGGGTATCGATGAGGCAACCGGCCAGACCGATGCTTACACCACCGCAGCGCTCTGGACTGGGATTGCGATCGTCCTCGGGCTTTCAAGGACTGCCGCTCTCGCCTTCTCGTAAGTGTGCCTGTCTTTGCATCAATCACAGCCGCTGATTATGTCAAATAGATTGAGCATGATTCTGACAAAGGAGAACGCTCCTAGCCCCGCAGCCTTGGGTCAATCGAACGGCATCGTACAATTCGCGATGTGCTTCGCGCGTTCCTTTGCGCCCTTCACGGTCAGGTAAACGCCGCATCTTCCAGACGCTGTCGGTGATTACTCAACTTTTTTCTTCCTCAGCTCGTTGTTTGCATTGTCCATCGATAACAACCTCCTTGGAGGTCATCTCTGGGTTCTCATCATGGCTTCGTTGGCGTACTTCAGTACCATGATCTCCCGCAAAATTTCACTCCACAGCAAGAAAACCGTCACTTGATCACCCTCTGTGCATGTATCGATAACATTTCACGATCATCTCACGCACATTATTACGACTCGCACTCCTCCCTCACCTTGTCTTTCGCATCACTGGCTTTGTCGCATACATTTCCATTTCTATCATTATCCGGAATAGTTTTCAAACGCTGTCGACCACCATACAAAATGTGCAATACCACCGTACCGTGTTACATCCAACCGCGTCAGATGATGAATTTGTGGAGAAAACAAGAGCTATAGATTTATCCCCATAAGTTTGACAAATTGTCCCATCTGGTTCAAGTCCGACCGTACAATCCAAGCGATCATAGTTTGATCGGTGTAATGTTGTTGTTGTTGTTGGGTTCGCCGAGTGCGTAGAGCGCGTCCAGCTCAGCCTTGTATTTGTTGTAGGCGTCCCTGCGACGCAACTTGAGCGTGGGTGTCAACGTGTTTTCTTCCATGGTGAAGGGGTCCATGCTCAGATGAAGGCGTTTCACGAACTCGAAGCTACGCGGATGTCAAGTCAGCAAAAACGAGCGTCCCCATCTTCCAAAATGTTACCTACCCAGCAAGCCTGTTCTTCTTCGCTTCCTTGGTCAACATATCCAACACACCCTGGATCACCTTCGGGTCCCTGATCGCCTCGTTCAACGCCGCAACGTTCTCCGCCGTGATTTTCTTCCCCAGGATGGTGGATGCGAGAGGCGCGAGGATGATGGGGTCGGGAACAACCACGGCGATCAAGTATGATTGCAAGGAGTCGCCGTGCACGTAAATTTGCTGGACGATCGGGCTGGCCGTGTACGTGTTTTCGACTTTCTCGACCGCGACGTATTCACCTTGGGCGAGCTTCATGATATTCTGTATGGACATAACCGACAGTCCGTTACTACCAAACGCGCGAAAGGAAGGGGGGCAACGTACCTTGATCCGGTCGATGATCTTGAAACGACCACAACTGTCGACTTCGGCAACGTCACCCGTGTGTATCCACCCATCTTTCAAAGTCTCTTGGCTGTTCTTCTCATCTACGAAATTTAAAACGCGGTATCAAGTCGTGTTCATGCGAAGGGAGAGGGGAATAAATCCGCTACCTTTGTAGTACGCGATGAAACAGTTTTCGCCGCGGACACAGAGCTCACCACGTGGGTTAGGCTTGTCCTCAGACGTGTAGTTCATCGCGGGAACGTCCACGAGTTTCAACTCATTGACGGGCTGAGGAGGCCCGATAGTACCGGCGCAGCTGGGGTCCCCGGAGATGGTGTGCGTGCAAGTACCACAGTTCTCCGTCATACCATATCTGGGAGGAGCATCAGCACGGGTATTCTACAGAGAACCTGAAGACTCACCCTTCAGTAACTTCACAGTAGAATGCAATCTTCAAGAAGTCGATCACCTCTGCGCTGATTGGCGCCGAGCCCGTGCTGACCAGCATGATGTTGCCACCAAGAACAGCTCGAACCTAAATTGCGGGATAGAATCCGAGTCGAACCTAGGATTGAAAGTACGACGTACCTTGCTGAATACAAGTCGGTCCCAGAGAGGGTGTGTGGTGACACCAGTCGTGTAAAGTTGGTCAAGCTTGGCCTTGACAGCCATTCTAAACAGTGTTCCCTTCAAACCCGGTGCATTACCAGCGGCCATGGCAGATTGGTACACACGGTTGAGTACTCGCGGAACGGATGGGAAGAAGTGAGGTTTCAGGTACTGAGCATCATCAAGAAGACGGAGGGGATCGCCAGTGAAATAACCAATGCATCCACCGATAGCGACGGTCGTCAACTCCACGAGTCGCTGAAATCGATGCTATGAAGTCATAGGGCATGCAGAACGCAGTAGACTAACCTCATATATGTGTGCCAAGGGGAGATATGACAAAAGACATGAATTTGGAGGATATTCAATGCCAAACATATTTGAGTACGCCGAGGACGCGAGATTTCCGTGCGTAAGAACAGCGCCTGCGAGAATGTGAGAATTGGATGATTTCTGTGTAAATGATATTACCTTTAGGACGGTTGGTCGTTCCCTGAACAAAGACAAGGTGAGGCGAGACTCGGTCAATGGAGCAGGGGACGTACGGAGGTATAACATAATGACGCGATTTGATCAACTGATGCAGGAATAGGCTCGATGAGATTTGCTTCGCCGTAGCTTTCAACTAGATAGAAGACGTTGAGCGGGCGAATTAGGAACGAGGGGGAAATGTACTCTCGCTCAGCTCCTTGATCTGCACACCCACACTCTGACCCCATGCTGAGAGTATGTTGCGGACTTGTTCGGTTAAGGGATCAAATGAAACAATCATCTGGAGTACAGGAATCTTTTCAGACAATCTGAGAAGGGCAGGGATGTGGTCTGGAGTGGTGAACACGACGGAGAGTGCAGAATGATTCATGCTATAGGGTGCGTGAGTCCAGTGAAGGAGACGGTTCTGAGATAACCATACATGAATTCTAGAAGAGGTCAGCTAAATAAACCATTCATGCTATATGCGTTCTTGTCCTCACCTACTGAGTCTTTCCCCAGGGTATCGTACAAGCTAACACCGACTTTGCCATACGCATGCAGAGCAAACTCGACGAGTTGCCATTCTGGCGTCTTCAGTTGAGCGTTGTCCTCGTCCATCCAATAGCTGCTTACCTGGCCGGTTTTGTGACCAAATGCCGACAGTTTCCAATTCTTGTGCCTTGAGCTCGCCCGACTTGAAGAGTTTATGCAACGCGCTACCAATTTTGCGTCTCCGTGCATCTACTTGTTTGTAGGTCTGCCATGCATATGGTCCGAACTTCAATGGTTGGGTGGAAATGATTGGTCTGTGTCCGAGGAGTCTGGCATCTGGGTTCATGTTGTAACCATTCTCGAAAACCTCTGGAAGGGTCTTGAAACAGCCAGGTGTGTTGCAATCGACAAGTCCAAAGATAGCTGTGGTATCGTCAGGGCGTTTCTACTGTGTCACGGAGAACGAAGGTCACCATTCTGGTAGTGTGCTGCGGGGAAGAAGTCAGCGGACGCGGTGGTACGAGCTGAATAGTGGGAGACGTACCAGTCTGACCTGGCTTCTTGGTGCCAGGTACAGGTACAGCCTGAGTGTTGAGGTCAATCTTGTCGGGCAAAGGAGCCTGGAGGACCACCATGTTGCCTGCGTGAGGGTGATGCTAAAGATGTAGAGTGGGCGAAACTCGGGTTGCAAACGAGCGTCAAAGGTTGGGGTTTATTTCGGTGAACCGGCACCAGAAATGTGACCGATTTACGACCGTGAGACAAGGCGTTAGCAGGTGAAATTGACCCCCTGGCGACATAGTTTTGAATCAAAACACGATTCAGAGATGACTATGTTGTCGACGACTATGAAACAGGTTCAAGGGGCGCAATGTCATACTTAGGTACCGCTGGCGTGTGAGGTGAAAGAACCCCGAAGTCAATCAATCCGTTGTCAATGAGCCGAACGTTCGATCTTGGTTCGATCTTAATTCTGCGGCCAGCTCCATTATCACCTGCCTGCAACTCGTCCGCCCGAAACGGAACTCGGCTCAGCCTCCCCATTAGCTGTGTAGACATTCAAGTAGGCAGATTCCCCGATAACGTCTCCATATGTCGAGCCCAACTGGCTGCTGAAACTCGGAATCGTTCAGGAGAGCTGAAAGACATTGTAGGCCCACAGACTAAGCTTGATTACGCGACAGAAACACGATCACATGACGCTCATCCTCGCATCGCGACGCGCGCAATACAGCTTGTGGCCAACTTGTGGCACGCTTTTCTGACACAAACTACATGGATAACACGGCGGAATCATCGACAGACACTGCCATCCTACTCTCTCAAATCGCCAACCTTCAAGCAGAGCTCGAAGCCCTCCGTTCTCGCTACGATACCCTCCACGAAGCCAACAACCGTGCCGCAGCCCGCTACAAAGCCGACTACAAGAAATGGCGAGACTTCAAGCGGTGGATGTTCGAAGACTCTGAAAACGACGACAAGATCAAGTCGTTCCTGAAGGGAGGCGAACTAGACGCGTACAAGAAGGTGTCCACATTGGGAAAGCGAAAGCACTTTGAAGACTTTGGGCCGGATTTGCAGCCTGCGGGGGATGAAGACGACGGAATAGAGGACAATAAAGAAGAAATGAAACCTGCTGTAGCGGGCGGTTTTCATCTGTCTCCGGTGTCCGCAGAGTCTAGACACCAGCGCAGGAAGTCGTATCATGATGAACCATCGCACAAAGTCCTTTCGCCGTCCCGGAACAACAAGGACCCATTCCTTGATGTCGATTATGATGAGAAACCCTCAGTAAGGGAGAGCAGCCTCGGTAGGTGTTTCGTCCCTCGTGATTTCTGCGATTGACTGCGGCATTCAGAGCTACCGTGTAAAGCGGAATCCTCTCGACCCAACCCAGCAACGGAGCCCCGAAAAGGTCGAGGTCGATATGGACAAGTAACGTTCGTCATATATGCATCATTCATCAACCTTTCATGACATGCTTGCCACGTTCAGAGCTGGCATCGACACGATCAACTCCAGATTCTCTATTCGGAAAGAGAATAACGACGGCTTGGACTTTCAGTATGATGCCGTCGTTCGAAACCGAGAGGAACGGAGGCATATGCTTGGCGGCGACTGTGAATGTTGTCGTGATGTGAGTGTTGATGGCACCAGCACCGGGTTCAGATCATGCTGACCAAGTTGACCAGTACTATGAGGCTGTTGGACCGCTACCGCCTTCGCGGCAGCCGCTCTGGCGATCCCCAACAAAGCCCAAGAGGTATCACGGCCAACACTTTCCCAATAACAAGGAGAATGCCGATGAGATCGAAGAGCACAAGCAACAGATCTCACGACATCGACATCACTGGCATAGACCAAAGACGCCACCAGGTTATTGGGATATCGGGTTCCCGGATACACAGGAAGTGTTGGATATCAATCGGCGTGCAGCTGACATGCACAAGCGGAAGCTTATCGATGTGGAGGCAGAGGCAAAGTAGGTGTCAAAGTGGACTGAGCGCCAAAGTCATCCTGAATTCGTTCCCAGGAGCAGCAATAGCAGATTTGCAGAACGTGCACCAAGGACCCCTTGACCTTGATACCCGCAAATATTGAATTCATCAATGACCCGATCGTGAATTCATAGATGCCTGGGGGAAAGTGTCTAGCATATATCCCTGTAGAAGCCTCTTTCCAAGACGAATGGGATGGTAATGACGCGCGAGCCGCTGCCAGAGTCCCGCTGCCAAAGACGTTGTTGATCATAGGTCAAAATAAAGATGCAAACCACCTACCATACTGCGCGAAGACGGCTGCAAACGGGAGCGGGTGACTCTACGACAATCAACATGGTGCCCATCAACGAAAAGACGAGCCTACCTCCACTGTGACCGCGCAACCTTCGGGAGTTCGAATTACCTGCATATATGCGTCCCCTGAAACGCACGTTAAATGCTAGCCAGCGATTGTGTCGTCATTAAACTTCCTTACCAGGCAACCTCTGTGGGTCTTTCGTCCGTAGCATGAGCGCGGATAATGGGAAGTGATTCATGAAAGCCAGCAACGTCTCGCAACTTGCATACGTGACAATAACCACCAGTCTCATCTAATCCAGGGTATATGAGATAGCCACACATCGCCGAGCGTGGAGGTCTCACCAGAGCGAAAAGTGCATAGTACACCAGGATCGTCGGGAAAAGGTGAGCAGCGAGAGTGAATAATATCGTCCCCAGCAACAACTGGTCGACGTCGTAATCCCAAGGGTCCGTACGATTTCGAAGGGGGTTATATCGTTTGCCTGTCCATCCGGGTCAAGGTTCAATGAGCTCCTGTGTAATTGAAGCCCAAGACTATGCAAGCGCACCTCGAAAGAGATTCCACAATGAGCCAATGAGTAAAAGTACGTGTCGGTAGATCGTCGATGAGATAAAGTAACAAACGTGCAGATGAGCGGTGAGGATGCTGATTAAATCTAGGGAGAGTGAGAGGGTCATCGTCATGCCGAGAAGACTAGTAGTCTCCATGACGAAACTGAGTGCCGGGAGGAGAGAATGGCCGTGATGCAGGAGGTCTGTGCTAATGGACTCAGCCAACAGGGAAGTAACAGCAAGATCGACACCCACGCGTCCATCGGGTTATCAGGCCTATAAAGCCGTGCGAGTAGAATCTACTCAACTCAGTGTTGAGTTTCAGGCCAGCAGGCCAACTATCCAGCCATAGCAAGACCCGTTGTATTCGAAGCGCCAGAGTACTCTATGCGACGGTGATCAGCATATATCAAGTCCAAGCCGAGATTATATTCAGGAAGAACTCGTACCTCAAGACCATCGGCAACCATGACGTTGAGAACATCACGGTTTTGACATAGGAATTGGCGAAATGCAAGGCCAATAATCAAGTCGTTCAAGATTACCCAGACACTGTTATAATGTCTTCACGAAGTCACTCGAGCGTAACATGGTAATAGCTAGTGAAAGTACCTGTTATATGCACGACTAGACAGTGCTGGATTGCCGTTGGGTTCGAAGCGCCAATGGGTTAACTGGTATAAGATCATCGCTCGCCCTTCTATCTGTCGCGCTGAAGGCGGGGTTCAATTCATGGTTGCTCGTCAATGACGTAGCGACTTACCTGTGAAACTGAATTCTTTCAATTTTACCATAATCCCCGATAGTACTCCCAAGATACTAGCAAGCAACGGGTGTACGACATGAGAGTTCGTTGGCCCGGAGTTTTTGTTCATATTTCGACTTTCCCCGTGCTTAGAACCTTCGGCCCGATTACTTTCCACAGCCTCTTCGAGCGATCTCGCCGCATTCCACTGCGTGTTGTTCGAGAAAGCGCACGGAAATCAAGGCAGCAACTCACCTGGTTGACTATCAGCTGGTACTCGGGAGGATTCAGCTGGTACTCGGGAGGATTCAACCGCGAACTCCTATTACGCGTAAAATCATGTGTTAGGGACGCCTCCATCGGCGTTTGCACATCGTTAGGGACGGGGGGACTAGCAACGGTCGGCGTGTTGTCATCATCGTTCGCATAGAATCTCATGGAACTTAGTGCATGGCGGTGATAGTGGATGAAGTGGTACGGCTTTAATCTGGGTCCGTCAGTTTTCTTGCAAAGTAAGGCGTACGAAGATGAACGTACCGTAACCCACGCAGACCATCATCCTTGATGCTCGGACGAGCAAAGGGGCCAGACGACGAAAACGTGACGTATCCAAGGACGGCTGGCGTTCCGCACAAAGCCAGGATATCTTGTATATCTTTCGACTCTAGAGCCTTCCCTAGGATTGCATCGGCGTCCACTCGCTCCTGGGCGTGAGCACGAGGTCTGACACGGTCCAGTGACTGAACTTACTGAGTGTACTTTGAGCACGCCAGCTACACATGCTGTGTGATGCTTGACCCAACCATAGACGTAGCCACCATAGAGCACGTCCCGAGGCCAAAATATCGTGGTCATAGACTTGTGCTGTTGATGATGCTTGCTACACAGTCACCCGAAAAGTACTGATCGGGCCGAGCGGTCCGCCAAATCACTGAGAAGGCAATTCGAAGGCCTTCTTGGTTCCTTCTCGTCGTTCATACCACTCACGAGTTGCAACTCGAAGAGCCACTGGGGTCCAATTGCATAGCCAACCCGTAAGTCCTACGCCATATATGTATTGCCACACGACACTATGACCGGAACCCCGTTTAATTGTCTCTTCAGCCGACGGTTTCTGGTTGGCACCGACTCTTTTCTCTTCCAAATATCTTGCTGCTTGGCATATGACTTCCGTTTGCAAGAATAGAATGATGAGTAACATCCGTGCTTCGTGTAAATGAGCATCCTGTTCAAGTTGCAGGATTCGGTCATGTACCTTGACCTCAATGTCAATGGCAGTACCCGTCACCGGCAGCGCGCCAAATTCCCATTCGATCGGCCTCGTCAATCCGAACTTCCTTGATGCCGATCGGTGTTCTAATTCGTTCAGCTATCCGGAACCCCTCAAGTTTGCCAGAACCGAAATCACAACAAAGTGACCAACCCACCCGACAATCAGACCCAGCCGGCGCCAGCATCGCGACGACCTCCATCGATCCAGCATCTTGTCCATCGTCAGCAATCACCCAAAGCGGTACAAACCAGCCGTTGCAACAAAGGAATGTTTTGACCCTCGCCGCCTGCAATGAGATGGTTGTCGCCAAAAACGGCCCAGGTACATCGCTGGTCATATGCGGACCCGTGGCGTTCACCTCGCTTGCCTGTTCATTGGCGCCGTGTTCACTGCCAATCGTTTTCTCGTGAGGTACCACACTCTTCACTCTTCTTCTGTATCGTCCTCAACACCATCGCGTTCATAACGTGTGCATACGGCGTGGGCGCCAACTTCGGGGTATGATATCATCTCCTTGGTATCACTCAATAGAACTCGCCTCTCTTGATAGCTTGCTCAAGGGCGCCTTTGCGGCCGTGATTTTCCTCCTTACCAATGTATCGTCGTGTTCGCCGTTTGGATGACGTGCTTTAGGCGGAGAGCTGAGAAACAACAGGCGAAAATTCACCTCAAATGATCTCGGTGCGACAGTACAGCAACACAACAACTTTCTTTCTTTCTTTCTATTCGTACACATACACGATACAAACATGATGAGTGCTAGATTGGCGGAAAGACGACAGCAGATGGAGCGGGTTAGATGCAGACAGCGTGAATTACATGAAGAACATTTTCCTAGCCATGTTGGGGTGACGTGGTTTGAATCCTTGTTCCCACTTGTTGAGATCAAAGCTACTCTGGCCGGAAATGACGGATGCAGAACTATCGTCGTATCTCAAATCTTGATGAAAATGGAAGTTTGCACGGCTGCAAACAAGCTGTACATAGGTGAGTTTGGTTATGAGACACCCACTGACTATTCACATACATCTGCATCTGCAGGTCAAGGTAAGCATTGAATCAGCACTGATGAGCAGTCTGACTTACAATAAACTGGAGCTGGGATTGACACAGAGCGTGTTGCACGAGCATATGAGTGACAAAGGACAAAAGAGAGTTCCTGCAAGCTGAGAACCAATCTTAGCTCTCATCTTTCCTTTCAAAAGAGGGACTCACACATCAGGCTTGTTGGAGAAGTTATCATCCTTGATAACCACATAGTGAGCAGGTCTGCTAGCTGAGAGATGCACAGCTATAAGCAACCCAAGAAAAAGTTGTTGATTCACTCACTTCCCAGCAAGCCTCCATGGGATTGGAGGTAGTAATCCTTGGCAATGGGGTTGCCAATACCCTGGTCAGCCACAAAACCAGCAGGACAGTTCCCAGACTTGTCTGCATCTTGCCTACAGAACAGTTGATCCAAACCAACAAAAAGTAAACAGAAGGAGAACTCACCCAGTCTTTGGGAAGAATCTGACATGGTGGCTAGTATGAGAGACAAAGTGAGAAAACTCAGACAGATGGTATCATAGAAACGACTAACCGTTTTCCAACAACAATGTATGTCAACTTAGGCTTTGGCACCTTTGCACTCTTCTCCCCCTTCTCCTTCCAGACCCCATCCACAGCATCTTGACAGGAAAATATTATCAGCCATGTTTTCACATTAAATCTGAGCAAACCTACTTTCAATGTCACTAATCTCCTTTTCCGCAACCTTCTCATATTCAGATTCAGATAGTCCATCTCTGAAGAACACAATTCTGGCTGGAGGTACTCCAAACTCTCTAATGGCTTTCTGTTGGAAAATCTCTCAGTGAGACAATTTACCATGGTGTCAATCATACTCACCTTCACCATATCTTCCAAGTGAAGGATAGTTTCCACACGTGGTGGCTGGATGGTAGTGTTTGCTTCATATCTCATTGCCTCTTGGTCAAAAGACCACACAAGGGAGGCAACAGAAGGCTGGTCATGTACACCAGGAGATGGATGACCAACATCAGCCCCTTTACAAGTGATTAACCATGATCATACAAGGCTAGGCAAAAACAAACCCATAATCATAAATGGGCTGGCTTTGAGTTTGGTCATGATGTCAGATTGAGGGACTGCATTGACACCACCCAGCTTGGCATTGATCCTGCAAGTATTCATATCATCATTCATGTGCCTACTAACAGTTAAGAAACTTACTTCATGGCAACATTATTGCAATATTGGTCATTGGCCCTTGCAATCTTGTCTACACGCTGAAAATATTATTGAGGCAAGAACATTCAGTGAATGAACATTAAGGCTTACCACACATTGGGTCACAACCTAAAGTCAAATTAGATTATCTTTTGGTTCCATGAAGTATAAAGAATGCTTACTCCTTGGCGAACATCACCCCACTGCTTGACTTGCAATCTAATGTCAGGTGCAGAAGGGGGAAGAATAACCAAGATCAAGGTAGGTTGTGCATTATCCTGTCCACTGGCCTGCCTAGCTGGGGCAGCTGCCTGCTTGAAGTCCTATGTATGAGAGAGAATGTCAGGCATGAAGATGAAGTTCATTGAAAGACTTACTCCTTGGACATTGATACCATTGCTACCAATGTAAATGGAGGGAGGGGAAATGGCTGAAAAAGTTCAATACATGCCCACTACTAGGAAGGAGAGGACCTTACACATCCCTGATGAAATCAAGATATTAGAGCTAGATGTAATCGATAAAGAGTTACATACCTAGCTTCTGACAGTTTTCCCCGAGCTTCTCGATGAAGATCTTATTAGCTGGCTTATCTCTGGGCTGGCTGTAGTCAACAATGGCCCACATGGGAATGGGCTGGGGCTTGAAGAATTGCTGACCCACAGCATTCCAAGAACCGAACTTGGGGATCTATGGACATATTAAGACAACGACAGCACTAGGTTTTGAAAAATAGGCTTACACAGGGTGGTGAACCCCCCCGGTATTGCATCGGAGGCGTAGGTAGGACCTTGCCATCAATGAGCGTTGGAGCAGTCGCGATGTGCATCTCCGCATCTCTCACGTAAGGGGATGATGCATAATCCAACGCCTCATGGACCTTCAGTTGGTGACATCACGGGATGAGCGGAGAGACTCACTGCTGTGTTACCAACGAGGCCCCGGCAGATTGCGTCAAGCCGGGCCTGGGGTTTCTCGCTGGTGAATCCGACCATCGTCTTGGTCATATCCGGTGACAACTTGCGCTTGTAACGTTGATTCGGCTCGACCTTGCAAAGCTCGATGGGGATGATAGCACCACCTCTGATCTGGACGCCCACCGCTTCCGGAAATTGAAGGATGATGTTATAAGTTTCCTGGAAGTACGCCTACCCATAAACTATGAGCGAGGAGCAAATGAAATCTGAATCGACAACGAGAACGCACCTGGATGGTCGTTGTGTAGGTCGTCTCGTCCTTGGTACGCTCGAACTGCACGAATCCAGCGCGCGGAACGATGGACTGGACTTTTTTCCGCCCCTTCCGATGCGTGAAACTAACAAAGATGTCTTTAAAAAAGCTTTTTAGCTTCTTAATTTCCGGTGAGCTCTCGGGGAGGTTGAGAGCGCGTGCGTTCGAAACACCAAGGTGATTGGCGGCGACTGCGGCCATTTTGTCCGCTTGATAGCTGGTCCGTACACTTAGCGAACATCAGGAACACATGCGGAAAGAGCTTACACTACACAACAAGATGTATCAATGTTTACGAGCAGAGATTTGAGTGTAGGACGAACACTCCTGATCACGCGTCGCAATGAGTAACTGTACTCAGGATTGAAAAGACCAAACCCAACGTACTGGAAAAAACCTTTGAAGATTTCGAGACCACCGCCGAGGGGCTTGCAACCGACCTCTTTGCAAAAGAACGCGCGAATGTTGTTTACGTATTTCCTACGTGAGAACCATAAGCACCAACGGCCCACAGAGAACATGGGGAGCTAAATCACAAAAAAAGACTTACAAATTTGGAGCTTGCCGCACAATGAGTTGAAGGAGGTTCAAGGAAACCGCCGCACGCGGAGTCAACTGCTTCGTGCGACCGTTGATGAGGCTTTCAAGATCCCTGACGCGACGTGGCGGTTGAACACGTCGCCACCTCACGTAGACGAAAGAAACTCACGCGAAATCGATGGGCACGGCGTCGACGCGCGAAAGCGTCACGGTGAAGACACCGCGGGCGTTTCCAGATCCGTCCGTCGGCGGCGGGCGATCAGTCATACTGACGTTAAACTGTGGGATGTCGATCAGCGCGAGGAATGTTCAACAGTATTTGTGGCGGACGCACCGAGGCAGAGTTTCCAAAGGGGATAACCTTAGAGGAGTATGCGATGGCATCACTGTCATAGATGATCTTCGGCTTGAACAGCTCCGGTTCGGTATGGTTTTGCAGTCTTTCAAAAACCTCGATGCGGCGATGCGCCTCCTTGAGTTCTGGGCTGAAAGCTACAAAAAGGCGATTAGTGAAGTGAACGTGATTACGCAGTTATAAGGGAACCCACAGACTATCCACCCATACGCACAGCATCCACGCGAGCAACGCGATCATGATTAGCATTAATGAACGCGCGTGGCGACGAGGTGAAGCATACCATCGTATTGGTAGTACTTCTTCTGGGGCAGACCTGTAATCTTGAAAGAATTTGTGATGACTTGAAGACGGCGCGGTTGACGAGACATGTTGATATAGATGATGCGAAGGAAAGATGAAGGAAAGATTAGAGGGAAATCCTGGGTGATCGATAGGTGAGACCGGTCCTTATGTACGTAGCGGCTCGTGGCTTCTATCGATAAGAAGGAAGCAACATCGAATCATGCATATGTGACCATCTTGCTAAAACCGACGAGGATTCCACGCCTCATTGCACCAACACAACGCAGTCAGCAATCTTTGAAACTGGCCCTTAATCGGACAAACATCGCATCACTTCTCGTATAGCAAAGACTAGTATTAAAAAGGACAAGCAACAGAGGAGAGACCAACTTCAAATGGAAATCAACACACGTCCAACAGTAGTACGTTGGAGAGAAGGTAATATGTAAAGGAAGGAATATCGCTCCTAATGTACCGCATGCGTGATGGTGACGATATCCTCGAGGGGGGTTGACGTTAAAGGAGGTAGTTGCTGCCAGTACACCACAGGTGATCACATTCAGCAGCAACTGCCAGACTGCTGTTGCTGTACAGATTGACCAGGAGTGACAGTCGAAGACTTTGCGCCACCAGCGGGTGTTGACGTGGATCCCATCCTGAAGAATGTTGGCATCCCGATATCAATCAACTATAGGGGACTCCTTACCTATCTTTGATCTGCTTGGCCATGGTCAAGAACGCCTGCTCGACGTTCGTTGCGTTCTTGGCGGATGTTTCCAGGAAAGGGATGGTCAGTTGATCAGCGAATTCCTGGAAGGACCTTCAGTGGGGCTAGGTATATGAAAGGACAAATAATGACCTTTGCTACGCTGTACTCGACCACCTTCTTGCTTGTGAGATCTGACTTGTTTCCCACCAGCAGCTTGTTGACGCCTTCCGACGCGTATCGGTCGATTTCTTGAAGCCATTGCTTGACATTCGTGAAAGTGTCTGCGACACCGGATCAGCGAACCTTGGTGAGACATTCAGATAAGGAGTGGGAGCGACTGTACCGTTGTCCGTGACGTCGTAAACCACGATGATACCATGAGCACCTCTGTAGTAAGATGAGGTGATGGTGCGGAAGCGTTCCTGACCTGTTTATCAGGAGTTAGGAGAGGATGCATGGAAAGGATAAGGGCAACACGTACCCGCAGTATCCCACTAAAACGCGTAAGAATGGGGTTAGTCCTTTCTGCGAGGCACGAAATGATATTTCAAGTAGAGTGGCTCATTGTTGCATGAGGCCACATGGGGAATGCCCTCGAAATCCTTTGGCCGAATGGTGATGAAAGAATTACGCACGATCTGGAGCTTCACAGTCTTTCCCTCGAGCTCGATGGTACGAATCTTGAAGTCTACACCAATTGTACTGATATAGCTCTCTGTGTATGTATCATCTGCAAACCGCAGAAGCAGACACGACTAGCGAGGGTTGGTATTTGAGCAAACTGAGGCGCATTGGGAGAGGGAAGAACGAACCTTTCCGACACCGGAGTCGCCAATGAGGAGAAGCTTGAAAAGGTAGTCGTACTCGCTGGTGTGCATTGTGAGCGTTGAGGACGAAAGGGAGTTTGGACGTTGAAGGCGTTGGGGACGTTGGTTGAGGTAGAGAAATGCGGAATGCTGCGTGACGCGTGGCCAGTTGTGACTCTGCCGACAAACACTGCCTGTACTGCCACAAATCCCCTCACCTTGAACTAGCACAAACTCGTGAGCCCATGTACATTCATCACGACGAGCTAACAGGACTTTTTTTTATCACCGAATACTCATCGTGAGTCACTGTGTCCCAGCGTTTGATTCTGCGAGCCCCCGTAGAGCGAGGCTCAGCTTATCAGCTCGGCCTTCATGCTCAGTGCTCAACTCAGGAACGATGTTCATGTATCTACAAAGCAGAACATCCTCCTCATGTGTCGGTCAGAGTCTCGCTGGGCAGCGTACTCTGGAGAGGAGCTTGACAATGATATACCAAACGACCCTGAAGTTTTGGGTGGTCCAACTGTCGCGATTTCTGGCGGATGGTGCGATTTTTTTTCGACCTCTCGCACTGCCTAGCTTCCTGTCAAGCACTGCAAGACCTTGCAAGAGGTACATCCATTTCCATGCGGTTTATTTCATCGTAGTAACAGTAATTACCCTCACCCGTGTTGTTGTGAGCACGTGACTTGTATTGTAGTTCGGACACAATCTCTGCGTTCGGCTCTAACTCGCCCATCACATCTGAATCCCCTCCCGTGTGCATTCTTTCTGAGCTATCCTCCTTCAATCAAACGCGTTTCTACAAGGGATTAAGCTTCAAACGACCATGGAACCATCATACCAAGCTGGTGTTCGCCGACCGGACTTGAAGAAGAAACTCGTCGTAGTGGGTGATGGTGCGCGGGATACTTTGTTCGTCCTTCGCATCATCATTCAATGATATAATACTAAGGCGGTTGCGGAAAGACGTGTCTCCTCATTGTATACGCAGAGAACAGGTTTCCAGAGGTGCGCATACATTTTCCCTTCTTCGTATTCTCCCCGTTCAAATACCACCTGCCGGACAGTCATATATACCAACCGTATTCGAGAATTACGTGACGCAGATCCAGTTCGACGGAAAGCTGGTAGAACTGGCGCTTTGGGATACGGCAGGACAGGAGGAATACGATCGATTACGCCCACTGAGCTACCCAGAGAGCGACGTGATTCTCATTGTCTTCTCGATTGACTTCCCTGTCAGTCTTGGAAATGTCCAAGATAAGGTCGGTATTTCATCCCCGCTTCTCATCCTTCTCTATTTCCTGAACATCCCTTGCAAGTGGTATCCTGAAGTAGCGCATTTCTGCGAAGGAACGCCGCTCATATTGGTTGGCACAAAAATTGATCTACGGAGGGACGACCAAACACGTCGTATGCTTAGCGCGCAAGGGCAGTTACCAGTGTCAACTGAGAAAGGTGCCAGCGTAGCCAAGGAGATTGGTGCCAAGTACGTCGAATGCTCAGCAAAGACTGGCACTGGTGTCCAGGACGTATTCAACCTTGCGCTCAAGGAAAGCATGAAGGGGAAATGGGGTAAGATGGTGAAGCAGCGGCGTTGTGTCGTTGTTTAGCTGGGTGGCACATACATAGAACGGACTGCCATACACTCTTGCTTGAGTATTTGTACGCACAGATCTTACTTGCTCTCACATTTTCGTCATATCATGGCACGTTCTTGAACCGAATTCATAAATGTTCATTGCTCTTTGAGGTGACGGGACTGGAGAGCAGATGCCACTTTGAAAGAGTGGTATACTAGCCAAAGGAAAGCTAGAAGGACGACGGAGCTTGTCCCCAACTGAACGCGAGACAAGTCATCCAGAGAAGCCACAGGAACGTCCAGCACCGACGTATGTGGCAACGGAGGAGAAAGCGAGAAATACGCCGAGGAACGCAGCATGGTTGAATTGGGCATCGGCGACAAGGGAGAAAGTGTGCTGGATACACTTGCTGGAGCGGGATCAATAACGGCGAGAACAACGCTCTCTGCAATATGCGCACCGGAAGACGGACACGCCCAGAAACACCTCGGGGATGATATCTTGATTGACTGGCGAGGAGTCTGACCAACACCTGGTTCGCCATATCGCGCATGGACAGGAATGTCTAACGAGACCTCGTCTGAGGGGGGACTGGTAGGAGTGGCATTCACGAGCAAAAAAGAGTTGCCAGATTGCTTGAGAGCAAAGACGGGGAGTTCCAAGTCTGATTCGCCCCAGAACTCAAAGTCGATACGGCGGTCTATGAGTTCATATCTGTCAACAATGATGCTCGGAGGGAGGGTGTACAACGCAAAGAACGAGCAGCCTAGATGGTACTTGTCCAATGCAAACTTTGTGGACAGTGTCGAGTGAAATCCGCGTTGAGAGTGCTCGGTGATGGTGGACATGGTCACGAGTGAAACCCACGTGCGAGCCAAGTTGGATGCTTGGATTACACCTTATCAACTTGAATCTACACCCGATGGAAGACTACAATCGCATCCATTTCCCAAAAATCATCTCCCAGGAGGTCCCCAAAGCCATCGGTATCCTTGAAGACATGCAGGCTGGTGAAGGCCTCGTCGACAGTGCCTTGCTCGCCGACCGTGCACATCCACCAATCATCTTCGGCGCCGGAGGCCCTATGTACGTGCCTGCGCCTCCCACAAACGGCGTTCATCGCCTCATTTAGTGTATGCAGGTTGAAGCAGTTCGACGAGTCTGCAGCATCCAGCCGTAAGGGCTCCCGGGCGCCAACTCCACCGCGATCTGTAGTGGGCATCGGTAATAAAGGTTCGTGAACGAGCACCTCATTCAGTCCTTTGATCACGGAGTGTCACAAAGTTGCGAAACCGGATTACTCTGAAGCCAAGATCGTTCTCGCCATGGTATATTACTCTTCCATGACATTGACATCGGGCCTGACGTGTTCGTCCAGGTTGGACTGCCGGCGCGGGGAAAGTCATACCTGAGTAACAAGCTGACACGATATCTCAAGGTTCGTCATTCTCATATGTACATGCACTGTGTATCGACCGGGATCGCAGTGGTTAGAATATGATGTTCAGGTGGGTGATCCCGCAAGTTTCCGAAGCATCTCGGATACACTGGGTTTCTATACAGGTGTTCAACGTTGGGCAGCTGCGGCGTTCCCGCGCCAGACAAAAGGCGCTGCAGTACGTGTTGCATTGATCTCTCGATGTCCTGGATGCTCACACAGTATCTCAGGAGTGGGATCAAGGAAGATCATACAGCTACCTACTTCAGTCACGACAACGTCGAAGCAACCAAGATCCGCGAGCAGTTGTCTGAAGACAGCTTGGAGATGTTAATTCAGTGGCTGAAGAAGGGTGGTAATGTCGGTATACATGGTACGATAACCCCGTCTCATAGAGCCGGCACCCGTGACTGAACATCGCGCAGATGCAACGAACAGCTCACGAAGTCGGCGGCAAGTATCATGACGTCACCGAACTTCATTCAACTTGATGGCTTTACAGTGCTAAAATTGAAGCCCGCGTTGCTATGGAGAAGGGGATGGAAATCATCTTTCTTGAATCCGTCTGCAACGATCCCGCCGTCATAGCAGCCAACGTTGCTCTGAAAGTTTCCTCAGGCGACCCGGACTATAAAGATCTCCCGAAAGAAGTCGCTCAACGCGACTTCATCAGGCGTATCAAAGAGTACGAGGCTGTTTATGAGACTATCACAGAGCCCCATCTCTCGTATCTTCGGATAACTGATATCGGGAACGAGGTCACTCTTTCTCGCATCAACGGGTACTTGCAAAGTCGCATCGCCTTCTATCTCATGAACCTTCACGTGAAACCCCGGAACATTTTCATCTCTAGAGTACGCCATCCTTCCGTCATCGGCAGGACGATCTGATAACTTGACTCGTGCAGCATGGGGAAAGTCAGTATAATGTTGAGGGGAAGATCGGAGGAGATTCTCCATTGTCTGAACGAGGCTTCCAGTATGCGAAAGCACTTCCGGAGCTCGTTCGCAAACATATTGGTGATGCACCTCTAACGGCGAGTCTTTTCGGTAGTGATGTGCTATATCGATCTGACCATCTGTTTTCAGATCTGGACCTCCACTCTTCAACGCACCATTCAAACGGCACAATACCTACCATATCCCAAATTAACATGGAAGTCTGTGGATGAATTAGATGCCGGGGTTTGCGACGGAATGACATACGAAGAGATTGAGGTCGGTGAGGTCGGTCATCTCCTTTGGCAATCCTGCTAACTTCGTCGTCCAGCAAGCCTACCCAGACGACTTTGCAAATCGGGACGACGACAAGTTTAACTACCGTTACAGAGGAGGAGAGTCTTACCGCGATGTTGTTGTCCGTTTGGAGCCTATTATCATGGAGCTTGAGAGGCAAGAAAACATCCTAATTATTGGCCATCAAGCGATTCTGCGATGCTTGTGAGTGCCGCTGCTCCCCATCACCCGTCCAGTCCACACAACTCGATCAACGACGCGTAGATACGCATATTTCCATGATCTGCCTCAAGCAGATCTTCCTTATATCAAGATTCCGTTGCACACCGTGATCAAGCTTACTCCGAAAGCGTACGGTTGTGATGAAGAAAGGTATGCCCGCGTCTTCACCCACCCCACGATGGCTTATTACCCCTTGCCAGATATACGTTACCGATAGGGGCAGTAGATACCCACCGACCCAAACCGAGTGCCCTTCAGTTGGAAGTGCCCGCGGCCGCGTCTGCGCGGGAATATTACGGGAAACATGTATAAGAGTGCGGAAATGACTTGACCTTTAATAGATAAGAGCTAGTGTTGCGCTCAGTGCAATGTTCAGCCTCATCATACATCATGCATCATGCATCATGATCCATCGACAATGAAATTAATGGACAGCCGGCTCGGCTCGGATGAAAGCACCTTTTTTCTCTTATAGTGCCCCCGAGCCAATACGTGATGCTGATATATTGAACTGATGCGCAGGGTTGGGCGTCCCATTTTCGGCTGGTGCCATCCAAGAACCGAAGATGCGGAGTGGGAGTGCGTATGACACACTTCCTCATGGACCAGTTGCGCCTCACCGGTTTTTACAAAGATGCACTCGTTGATCAAACTTAATAGAAGATGCTGTCCACGATGGATCATCATAATGCAGAACAAGGTTCTCGAGTCGAGGGCTTAAATGGTGCTGACTAGGGTAGCGACTTGAGCACTGAACCCCAGAGTACACATGCGTGTGATATGTCCTCCCAGCCTACTAGCATCCCCGTTCCGTCGACGATCCCTATCCAGATCGACCTTAGACCTACGATGGGTCCAATTCTCATCGGAGTGGTCTTGGGAGCCGTGTACGTTTCCAATCTATCCCCTTTGTTGCAGTCGGAGTCCTCACTTGGATCTGGGAATGACTTATCAGTTTCCTTGGGATCACCTGGTTGCAGACAGTCTTCTATGTAAGCAGGCGGTGTGACTTGACCTTTCCTTGTAGCTAAGATCGTCTCGATACAGTACCGCACGTACACTAAAGATCCCATGTTCTTGAAAGTATTGGTAAGTCTGTCGATTTGTACCTCTTGACACTGAGTCATCTCTTCCATCCCCTTTCTAGGTTTGCACGCTTTGGTACTGTATGGTTTGAAAGGTAATGGTGCGCGTGCTAATCGTAACATCGAAGGCTCCTGGATACATTATCGACCATTCTATGGACCAACGCCATCTATATATGGGTCATCATCGATTTCAACAACCCGATTGCTGTAGAGACGACCTGGGTATGGTAAGCCACGTGAGGTGACTGTGATGATGCGTGTACTAACTGACCCGGCCCGGGAACACAAAGGAGTGCTGCAGTGAGTTTTTCTTTATCTTCGTGTCATATCTACGATTGTTGATGTTCGCTTCTCAGAATGAGCCAATAGTCACTGCTCTCATCACTTTAACGGTACACTTGTAAGTCATCCCCCAAGACCGATGATCATCCCTTCCGTCATATGTACTTGACCGCCCTTTCAAAGATTCCTCGTGTACCGCATCCAAGTCTGTGAGTTGCCTTCTTGCAGGTCCAAGTTCATCCTTGTGATCATAGCCTATCAGTGAACTATAAATGGAGGCCTCTCTCCTTCGTCATCGTGCGCTGAATTCGTTACATCTGGTATCAGCCTTGCACTGATCGTCCTTCCATTATCAGGGTTTTCTGTCACTTTTACCGTTTGGGGCTGGCATAGGTAAGTCGTTCGCTGCAGTGGTCTCACAATGCGACTTATAAGAATCTTTTGCTACATCTCCAGCGGCAGCCGTCATAAGGTGTGTCACCAAGCAGAGTTCAGCCTTCTTTCTTTCTTAGTGGCGCGATAGCGATACCTTGCCCGAGTATTCTTCCACTTCAGTCACGGAATTGCGCGTACGTCACCGATCGCTCACGCTGACAGGGCTCCCTACTTACTGTTTCCTCGATGGAGCAGTGGTGTGCTATCATTGGCGACGTCTCTACGTGTGTGATCGATATAACCATCGCTGCATCCATTTCCTTCCTCCTATATCGCAATCGAGGCGGATTTCCACAGTAAGATGATCATCTGACAAATACACGAGCTATCCGGGTCGCTGATCTCCCCCTCCCGCGCCTCTTTAGAACGGACCGGATCATAAACGCAATCACACTATACGTTGTAACAAGTGGCCTTATCACGAGGCAAGTTGGACACCACACCATTCCGAAGGGTATACTGACGCCGGTATATGTATGCACTAGTACGCTCACGACGACGAATTTGATCCTAGTACGTTAACATCCAGCGATATTACTTACATTCCTTGGGGGAGTAATTGACATCTCGGCAAGGAACTGGTGTTTCCCCTCGCTCGGTGGCAAGAAATCATTTACATATCTATATCGAAAGGTACCGTACTTCAAGTTCTCACTCTGATCACCAACTCTGACTAAACTCGCACACAGCATACACGAACACGCTCCTCGCCACGTAAGTCATCCTCCCCACACATATTCCTGTCAAGTGATTGACAACTTAATGACGTCTACGAAAGGCTCAACTCCCGTACCTCCAGGGAGCCGACGTCCATCAGTGGTGGGTCTGGAACATTGACCGAGTTTAGAGTTGCACCGGGGATGGGTACGAGAGTTGGATTTGGTTTGCGCGACGATGAGTTGCTTGAGATGGTGAGTGCTGATTGCGAGGGCAGCGCTTTGATGATGGATTGTTGATGGCACTTCCGTGGAACAGCCTAAGAGGTCCCGGGAGATCAAACCTTCCAGCATTACAAGGGTACGTCCGTCCGCACACACCGGGGACTATTACTTGACTGATTTCTGCGATTGGGTAGCGCTGATTCCGTACTCAAGGAAATGATACTTCCGGTCACAAATTTCTACCCGAATGCTCACCTCTGCGCAGCCACTTGCTTCGATCCGAGTCTGAAGTACACCTTCGGCGGGAGCAGCTCAACAAGTCACAGCAGGGCTGCCAAGAGCATCACAAAACTGTTTTTGGGAAAAAATGTTTTACATCTGATTTACGTCTCTCTAGTTGCTTCGTCTACCATCCTCTTCCCGCCAATCTACCGCCCTTCAGATTTGCATCGCTGTGCACGAGTAGACGCAATGAGACATTCGCTGTTATGTTGTTGTACGATCAACGGGGACTTACATCGTCAGACCGACCATGGCCGCGCCAATATCTTCTGAGATCTATTGAAGACGGGTTAGACTGCGTCAATCTGTCGCGTTCGCTAGTTCTTACCTCGGCGAGAACTTTTGGATTGTTGTAGTGCGTAACCTAGGCTCAGAGTCAGAGGTGTGTCATACATGCGGACGAGGGGGAAAATGTACCGATTGCACGATGGCTCTCGCTCTCTTGGCTGGGTCGCCGGACTTTTTGATGATGATGATGTCAGTCGGATATGTTTCATATGCGGGGAGACCAAGTTGACATACGTGGAATATCCCAGACCCAACGAACACTTGAACACATGTCAGTTCAGTTCACCATCGGGATCATACCAACGAGGTATCAACTCACCTCCGTCACAGCCGAGCTGCATCATCAACGCGGCATCCGCTATTTGCAAAGGAGTGGGCCATCAGTCAGTCGTTCAAAGTTACGTACCGATCGAACGCGCGTAACGCGGTGGGTGAGACGTACCAGGAGTAGCAATACCACCCGCTGCGAAGTTGACCACAGGGAGACGTTTCAAACGTGCCGCTTCCTTGAGTAAATGGAATGGGGCCTGAATCTCTTTCGCGTATGCGTAGAGTTCTTCTTCATTCATGACGCTTGCCTTGCGGATTTCACTCATGACGCTACGTTGGTGACGAACGGCTTCGACAACGTTACCGGTACCTGCTTCCCCCTTTGTCCTGATGAACGCAGCACCCTCGGAGATGCGTCGGAGGGCTTCTCCGAGGTTACGGGCACCGCAAACAAAGGGAACTTTGTAGTTGTGTTTGTTGATGTGGTATTCTTCGTCTGCGGGGGTGAGAACCTCGGATTCGTCGATGTAGTCTACACCGATCGCTTGGATGATCTACAAGCGGGCATGCATACATGAAGTTGCGTGCATACAGACATAATTATACGTGAGACCTGCACACGACAGGGTGGCGTTGGAGTGGCGTTGCACGCACCTGAGCTTCGACGAAGTGTCCGATACGGACTTTGGCCATGACGGGGATCGTGACGGCGTTGATGATGTCTTTGATCATCTTGGGGTCGCTCTGGGGTGTATGACATGAGGCGATGTGGACACGGGGAGTAGGGGCCAGGGAGCAGGAGAGTGCGGGGGAACGCTTACCATGCGCGATACCCCTCCCTCGGCTCGGATGTCAGCTGGGACACGCTCGAGAGCCATGACGGCGCATGCGCCTGCCTCTTCCGCAATACGAGCCTAAACAGAAGAAGTAAATTTCGGTTAAACCGGGATCCCCGGACTTCCGTTGCAACGATGGAATGCAACGTTACCTGTTCAACGTTGATAACGTCCATAATGACGCCTCCCTAATTAATACGAGTCAGCGGTTTCAAAGACGACAATGGATCGAGATGTAACAATGGAACGTGAGAGGGAATGGAAAGGAGGGCAACGTTTCGATCGGTCCTCCTGGGTATGTGGATCGAACACACGCACCTTGAGCATCTGTGCCAACCCGGTTTTAACCTGCGAGACGTGAGGTTGATCTAAGAAAAGGGGGAAGAAATGAATCAAGACGTACTCCAAATGTTCCCAAGTTGGTGTTCCCTCCGTCTCGCTGGGCTGCGCGAGCAGGTACTGCTGCTGCTGCAGCTGCAGCACCTGCCGCGCCGAGTGGGAGTCCGTTTGTCGTAGGCACAGAGGACGGTGCGGTTGCGGCAACGGGCGTCGTGCTCATCTTGTTGAACGAGACTTGAATATATGCAAGGGAATCTAGAGAGGATCGATACAAGAAGGAAGAATAAAGAGCTAGTGTAGGTGCAGATCACAAGTCACTTAAATAATATCACTAATCGAGTCACTCGACGACTCCAGAGATCGGGAACGGAATTGTCTCCGTTGACAAAATAATCGGAACAATACGCTGCAGTGAGTGCAATCCAACTATATGCAGGTATGCGGGCCATGAGAGACTTTACGGTCATGGGAGTCGACCGTCGAGCTACCGAGGCTAGATTAGGACTCGAGAATGGCGTACAGGCCTGCGTGGCCGATCAGATGGGCTACTGCACTTCTCATCGATTCATCAAGCCAAGTAGGGGAATGGGTCCCCATACCGAGCAAAGGCCCAAGACGATAGATCTTCGAGATAAGGCGTTCGGTCCTCCCTGCGATGTCCCTCGAATTCATTCAGTGTCACTTGAGTGTCGCGACTCCAAGCACACTGTCTGCCGATCATAGCCCACCTCTAGCCTCTGATCATGACCAGTCAGGCCTAGTCAGGTATCACCATAGCACCATGAAATATTGAATTCGGCAAAGGTCCGAACGTGATACAGAAGGCTCGTGCAGTACGTCATGCCACGTCGTGAATTCGTCGTCTGGTGGAGTTTATGGCCGCAGCAACCAGTCTGAAACAAGCCGTCTTGGTTCCGCATGCATGATCACAAGTTTCGCCCACGGTAGCACTACGGTAGCCCACGGTCCACCGCCGTTTTTGATAACTGATTGAGATAAGGACCAGCTGTGCTCACAAATTGCACAAATGGTCAGAATGATGCCAAACAAAGTGACCCCTGGGCCTGAATGTGTTGCTGACAGGATGACATTGAGGGACAGCGGCTGATCGGACGGTAATCTGCTTGGATCATTGCATGACCGGAGTCATTGAAGACAAAAAAAGTGGGTATGGTGTTCTCTACGAAATGCAGATGGGATGCACTGAAAGTCTGAAACCGCTTGGAACGGTACAGCCATGCTAGATTGGGAGCGGCGCTAGCTATTGTGGCGATAGGGATGAAAGGCGGAACGGTCAAAAGCCTTTTTCGGCAAGCCAGGCCATGACATCCCTCTTGAACCGGCCACCGGTAATGACGATGTGTCTTTGCTGTACCATTCTGACTGTAAGATGACTGGCTTGTGGCGAGTCAGAAGCGAAGAGAGACTGTTTTAGTTCTTGTGCGAGAGCCTGTAGAACGGAAGAATATGTAATGGAAGAAGTCGAAGAAAGAAGGCTGGCTCACATTGACATGGCCCTCTACGTTTTTGATTGAGACGAGGTATCTCGTTCCACCATTGCGAATGTCGGAGTAGACGGGAAGTGATCCACGTGAATTACGGCGCACGAAGTAGGGGTGACGAAGAGAAAGAGGATCGTTGGGGACCTTTGGGTGTTGGGACGGGGCAGGATTGATGGCTTGGGAGAAGGCACGGGACACGGGGCGTTTTGGCAGGACGTGGCAGATGTGGGACAGCATTGTTGTGGGTACGAATGATTGAGCAAGATCAGAGTAGGATGGCACTAGGATGTTCCTGGCAGAGTGAGCGTGTGTTGTCGGAATTTGAAAATAATAAACATCTTCTAGTCTCTCGGTGCCAGATCGGTACGACCAAGGTACGACTCTACTAGTGATACTACAGAATATCTCTAGGCCTAGGAATACTCTAGGAACACTCTCCAGGCGACCACACGGCAGAACAGCAAGCCAGCGCAGACGTGCACGTGTGTATGTACGCCAACATCGTCGATCAGGCTGTGGAGGCAGGGAGCATGCGGCGTGCGGATTGGAATAGCCATTTACGTAGCCATGGCGTTCCCGTTCCTGCTCACTCCCTTTATCCGAGTCTCACCTACACATCATCATATAAGTAATACGGGGATGGCCACTCCCCTCCTCTCCAAACGCCATGTCCCACTCCCGCTTATTCCGTCCCTCCCACCCACAGCACCCACACCTCATCCCTGCCCTCTCCCCCCTCGATAATTTGCTCCCTCAGTGGCCATTCATCGATCTCAATGATCCTCTATTCCCTTCCTGGCGCTTTCCAGAACAATCCACCTCTACCAGAAATCAACCCTCTGTTGCCCCAACTTGCTACTGGCCAGCATTAGATTGTAAGTCGTCCAAAGTTTCTAACGCAGAAACACCTCGTTAATTATAGCCTAGTTCCCCCTTCCCCTTCCGACACTTGTTCGTCTATTTCGACCGACGTTACACCCTCACCTGCTCCGGACACCATCCGCGTCGTGTGTAACGTTCCCCTCGTCGCACCCCGGCCCCTGCCTTATCATTCCCCGACATTCCTCCAATTCGATTTGCCGGACACCGACGAGGACTTGTCCCACCCTCCATACACCCACCGTCCCTCAAAGCGGAAACGCGACGCAGACGAGGAACACGATGATTGTAATTCTCCTGCAAAGCGCCGTGCCGGAATACACCGCTGGAGATCTAGTCTCGTTCACCGTCCCTGGGATATCCCCTCTGTCACACAGCATTCCCATCGCAACTCTGGTAACCATCGTTGCCGCCCATAGACAGCCTGGTATACTTATGCGACAATGACTATCATCTCTTTATTCTCCCGCGCCACTCCTATGAAGGTTTGTTTTGATGCCCGCTTCCCTTTATCGTTGTGCTCACTCGTTGTCCTGTTACAGCGCGGCTATTGTTCCACTTTATCAGCATGACGCCTACAGCTTCTTGATGGCGCCACGCATACACGCCGCATATGTACATTATACATACTCTCATACCTTACTTGTATCATACGACGCCTGCATGACTACCCCCAGCTGATGCAGTTCGAACTTCCCAGAAGCCATTCGTTTCGCTTCGCACTTGTGAATTGGCCTCGTTTGCCACAGCCGCATACGTCATAGGGTCACCCGTGTTGGGGTCGGATCCTACATCACTCTTGTTGCATTCACCGCCATGTCAGACAACAAATTCGACACAAAGGCTTCCCTACAGCAATTCATATCGGTACTGTCCTCGCCGTTTCTTGTTTCGTTCTTGGCTAATAATCCACCCGCGCGTCCAGCAAAACCCTCAGGCACAGTACACGTTCGACAGCCAGCGGGATTCTCCGTATTCCACCCTCTGTCGAACTGACGGCCCGGATGCCAAGCACCGTCAATGCATCACTGTCAGTAGTCATTCATTGTCGCCGATTTCCCCGAATAATGACAACTCGATCGCAGCTCCAGATGCTATCCACCGAGTTGTTTCAGGCCATGCAGGCATGTTCATTCATTGGCGCTCCGTGCCGCCATCTGTGACTCATCATTCCGATCCAGAACTACGGTTTCTTCTGTGCATTACCCTCCGATCCATCTCGGACGCATATAGTCTGTAATAAGATATCGCACCGGCGTTGATGTACATATATTACGATCACGTTGTCCACTGCACTGTCTCGGCATCAATACCAAGCTGTCCGTGGTGTGCCTTTTTACGATGGCTTTCCGCCAATTCACGGCGATGTTGCGCAGCACGCAAGTCTAGTGTGGTCATCTCCAACTCGTGAAACGCTCGGCGGCTCGCTTTGGAACAACGCCTGCACTCTGCAGCTGCGTGAGCTCGATGTGCCTCCAGTCGGTTGTACTGCGGCATCACACATCAGGAACATTAACAATGAGAATGACGATGTCTACGGGACCCACCTCGGCTTCATACGCCGCGCTAAACTTGGGCTTGGGCTCGTACCTGGGAATCGTCGGTAGGTATGGTTGCGTGACAGTGGGTTCGCTTGATGGCATCGGCGCAGTCATAATTGCAGTTTCAGGAGGTTGCATCGATTGTTCCAACTCCATCGGTGAAGCCGACGGCACATGTGATTCCACTTTTCCATGTGGTACTCCATCTTGGTCATCTGAACGATCCTTTCCCTTTGAAAGGGGTTCGGCGATCGTGTCGACGTCCATCCCGGCATCCACATTGCCATCGGGTGGCCGTTCGACCTGAATAGGCTCAGATTCAGGTTGTACGTTCGGTGAAATTTCCAAGGGGGAAAGTTCAGGGGGTTGGAGGTGGCGTTGTGTTGTTAACACGGGGGACCGAGATTCGGGATGAGAACGTGTCGGACTTGACACGGAGTGTGAACGGTGGCGGGGGCTTGGAGTACGCTTTCGCGGAGATGGACTTCTTGGCGGACGGACAGTGTCTCGTGGTGGATGGGGATCCACTACTTCGGGTCGAGCCCGAGACATCGGAGACGACCTAGGAGATCGACTCCCTATACTCCTTGGCGAAGCCGAGCGCCGTCCCCGAGGGGGATACGAGGATTGCGGTCGGCGAGGGGGAGAGTGGGCGCCATTACCATGATAGTCTGGCACGTTTTGAGTAACCGGCCATCAATATAGGAGTGTTAATGAAAAACCCACCCCGACGTGGAGATAAAGGCGCAGGGCAGTATGTAGGGGAAGCGTTTCGTCTGTCAGGGTCACGGTCTCGAGGTCGTGGGTCGTCACGATCCCGACTCCTTCCTCGGTCCCAATCCCTGCCTCGCCTGTAGTCGTCCCGACTGGGCCAATCGCTTTCTCGGGGAGGGTATCCTCGGCGAGTCGAGGAAGGACGATCTGGGCTGTAACGATGGGGTGGTCGCTGGTAGTACGCCCGGTCTCTGTCTCTGTCTCTGTCTCGATCCCTGTCTCTCCTGCGGTCGTCTCTAGCCCTGGGATCATCACGATAGCCTCTCGCATGGTATGTATCCCTCGAGCCAGCAATGTACGTGTCCGTGGACCGTGGCGGAGGTGGTGATCTGGGAGGGAGAAGAGGAGGGGGAGGGGCGTAACGCGAACGGTTCCCGCGGTCGCTGCGTTCTCGCGCATCTCTGTCCCTGTCCCAGTCTCTGTCATCCCGTTGGTGTGAGTACCTGTCGGGGCTTGAGCGTCCGGGACCACTGAGACGCCTGTCGTCTGACGATTCTGGCCATGTGCTTGGTGGTCTTGAGAATTCGGGTTTTGGGGGAAGATTCGACATTGGCCAAATGGTGTCCGAGTGGTAATAGTATACTGTAGCTACGTAGACTCGAGCGCGTGCACGGTTTGTTTGGTCGACTTTTCATCGCGGAGTTGCCAAATTGAATTGGATCCTATTGGACACTGACTTCCATAGCGAACGCGCATGTTACCAGACCTCGTCCCCCTCGCGACGTTCTCTCAGATCGAACGCACACCCTCCAGCGAGGATGGCATCCCACAAGAGTTGGAAGAAGACCTCAGAGCCTTCGGATGTAAACTCATACACGAAGCCGGCGTCCTGCTCAAACAGTGCGTGTCTAATACCCCTCCGTTCTCAACCACCATAACACACACCACCTGTTTGCAGAAAGCAGGTCGCAGTTGCCACCGCACAGATTTTATACCAACGTTTCTGGTACACCTCTTCCATGAAACAATTCAGCATAGGGGTCAGCGTATTCCTTCATTCTCCGCCTCGTCCTTGATCTTCACAGTGCCGAACCTTTGCTGAACAGGACGTGGGCATGGGTGCACTCTACCTCGCCTCCAAACTCGAAGAATGTCCCCTCCGAATCCGTGACCTCGTCAACATCTACGACCTTATCATCCAACGTACCACACACACCCTCTCCCAAAAGAACGCCGAAAAGTTCAAGTATGCTCCGATGTCGTATTTCGGGAACACGTTCTACGACCTCAAAGACGCCATCGTCGTCGCCGAGATGCAAATCCTAAAACGACTCGGGTTTAACGTCCACGTTGTCTTGCCATACGGCACACTCATCAATTATCTTCGCCTACTTGGCCTTACGAACCATAAGGACGCATGTGCGAAAGCGTGGGGATTCCTCAACGATGCGTGCGTAATTCGATTTGTGTATATGTGTGTTCATCCGAACGACGTTGGCCTGTGCGTACGTAGACTGCAAACGCCAGCATATGTGTTGTATGCTGTTCCAACCATCGTCAGTGCAGCTATCCTTCTCGCCGTACGTCATCTCGGCGTTTCCCTTCCTTCGACGCCCCCGAATTGTTGGTGGGACCTATTTGACGCCCCATGGGACGATGTGTGGAGTGTCTGTGGGCAGATCATGCGATTATACCGGGATCGTACCCAGGAAGAACGGCTCAGGGTGATGAACATGCTAAACAAGAAGGAGGTGCGAAAGTGGCTTGAAGAAAATGGCCATCCTAGCTAGTGCGCAGTCCGCTCCTCATTGTCGGGTAGCATTAATATTACCCGCGTCTTCCGATATATGAGTGCATGCATGCTGGTTGCTGTTGCGCACCTGTGACATTGTAATAGCAACTCACCTCATAATGTACTTTTAGAATTGGCGAGTTCTTGCGAGCAGTGGCAAGCACCTACCATTGCGTTGCGTTGAGAGCAAAAAAGGGAAAGAAAAAAGAGTCTCTCTGGCGGGGAGTCGAACCCCGCTCTCCCGCGTGACAGGCGGGTGTACTATCCGATATACTACCAGAGACGATATCAGTACGCCGACATAAAGGAACATAGCCGCTTTCTCATCCGGCATCCTTGCGTGTTGACAGTTAGGAGTCGAACTTGAGTCGAGCGTGTAGTTACAGGAGAATTTGTAATGTGATTGGAAGGCACTTTGTTCCTCGACGACTCGGATACCAATTCAAGTTGCAACTTCATCCAAAACTGGATAACATAGTACTCTATGTCACTTGATCTACTTACATGGTTTTGAGCGGTAACCGAGCACCCCCCGTATCCTTCTCGGTCGAGAGCCGCTCATACTTAGGTAGCCATGGTGGTACTTGTCGAGATCTAAGCTGGGGGCAACTCAACGCGACGGACACCGTAGCACAAGGTTTCCTTTTTGGGCACTCAAAAAAAAAGTCGCGAGTGCCATTAGTTTCGCAAACAGCTGTAAAAGGAATTTTTGTGTAGCTGCACCCATCCCAACACTTGTATCATGTGTTGCGGGAGACCTTTCTTCGGATCACACGACTCTGGCTGAGACAATTTCCACACGTCGGTGGTCAGAAGAACAGGTGAGTTCGTCCCATCTAGTCAAGGAGGCACGCGCTTCGGTCGGCTCGCATTCCTATCTGTTCGATGTCCCTAGGTCATTCAGCTGGGGGGCTAGAAATTAACTTTGAGAGCCATAGCACGACCGCAGGACGAGATAATCAGCAAGGTGCCCTGTCAGTGGCTCACAGCCAAGATTGATTTTCCGTTTCACGCGCGGGCGCGGATCGGTTGATCACAGCCATCCATCCACATGGAGATAACTACTTGTCCTACCAGGGTCATGGGCACCTCCGCGCGTTCACGAAATAATGCACACCATTGAGGGTAAATTACCAAATGGGTGATTTAGCACTGAGTAGGAGGTACTGACGCTGTCGCCCAGCCCGACCGGTTCCTAGAACGCCTCCGAGCGTCGGCGAATGCTCATTGCGGCCATCGATGCCCTGGACATATTTTTACTTTGTCAGAACATGTGAAACGTCGCGAAATTACAACAAAGTCCCTGAAACCACTGGCATCACGAGTTCAGCATTGAAGTAATGAGGACTTCTATAAGTTCTAAATGGTTCTTGTGGACACATCTGAGGTCATGCGATCATGATGCTGACGGGTAGTCGATTCATCGCCAGGCCACCAATTATCAGACAAATGTTGTTGTGTGGAACATTCATTCAAGCTTGATAGGTCACCAGTTACCGGTCAAGCTTTCAAGGATCACCCTACAGGGGTGTTTCCTCATCTGATTGACCAGTACAACTTCTACCATGCACTTGATAGAGATCGTAGCCTCGAGTAGATTTAGCAATGAGGAATTATTTTACTGTAATGGCTAACTTTGAGCCTAGATAGACAAAGAGCGAGCTACTGGAAATCAAACACCACGAGGTGGGTAAAGTACTCACCCTTCCGCCCGTTCCCACTATAACAAATCCTTCCTCTTACACCGTCAAATGCATGAGAATATACACTTCCAAGGTCCGAAGTCTTGAAAACATCACTGACCATAGCCATGCATTCCTCTCCACTCGCGTCAATCGAGACTTTATAGATGTTGGCAACAGGCTGAAAAAGTGAGGTGAAGTCAAGGATGCAAAGTCCCCTCCCATAGCCATCACTTGAAGCTTCCAACTGGGCGTCATCTCACATAGCGTAGTCCATTTGTACCCTGATCCAGGGCCAGCTGATCACCAATTAGGCCGTTCTCTACTGGCCGGCTAACGATTGGCCGCTGGTGTATGATCACCTAGGTTAGGTATCAGCTAGTAATAGAATGTACACATAGAGTAGGGATCAGCCAATGTACCATTGTGCCCTGGCAGTGGGAATGGCCAACACACAGGTTTGTTGATGTATAGGAATGGGCCGATATACCTAGTGTTACTAGGTAGGAATGGGCCGATGCAAAGTTTGTCCATTGGTAGGGATGGGCCGATGCATTGAGCCTCAATGTGTAGGAATGGGCCAATGGGTTGAGCCTCAATGCGTGGGAATGGGCCGTTCTACCTATTGTCACTAGGTAGGCATGGGCTGATGCATTGAGCCTCAATGCGTAGGAATGGGCCGATATCCCTATTGTCACTAGGTAGGAATGGGCCAATGGGTTGAGCCTCAATGCATAGGAATGGGCCGATATACCTATTGTCACTGGGTAGGCATGGGCCGATGCAATCAGTGTCAATGTGTAGGAATGGGCCAATGGGTTGAGCCTCAATGCTTAGAAATGGGCCGATATTCCTATTGTCACTAGTTAGGGGTGGGCCGATGTAAAGTTAGTCCATCGGTAGGGATAAGCCACTGTGATCAGTGTCAATATTATATGGCCTACACTACATTACATTCCTCAGCCTCTCCAACATGTCCATCTGACGTAGCAAAGAAATCATATGGAATATGTGTTGCCTACGAGTGTAGGCCAGAAATTCCAAGTGTTCAAACATGATCCAAGATAGGGCCATCAGTGTGGCATCATCATTTCTGGCCTGTTCTTCGGCGGCTGATCCCTCCGGCGGCTGGTGTTCTCTGCGCAGCCCTTGGGCTAATTGTCTGTTGGCCCAGTTGATTGCTTGCTTCACTGGAATGCGGCCGACGATGTTATCATCAATGTATTCCATGCTATGATCATGAAAACTACTCACAGTTATCGAATGTCCCTGTGAATGGTGTATTTCCTGTCGCCATGTCCTCAGGATTTCTACCTTCAAGTTGCCAGTCATGGGCTGCAATTCAATGAATTCTTCTGCCCTCATAGGATGCCACGAGGTACTTACGCAGGTCCAGCTCGTTCAGAAGTCTATTTTCGTTTTCCCTCTGATCATTCGACGACATGATAGCTGGGATGTCAGCTGATGTAATATCCTGCTCATCAGCCTCGGCTGGATCACGGCCTGACAAGGTAAGAAAATGTGTCATGAAAGCCGCGTTGATAATCAATGAGTTCTGGGCCATTTCGGCCCACATCCTCTGGCCCCTGGTTTGATACATTGCCCCTGATTCGGCTGACCTCTGTTGAAACCATTCGGCCACCCTTGCTGCGTTGGCACGGACTGTCCTGATATCCTCCTCGGAGCCATTATCCAAAAGGATTCGAACGGTTCTCTCGGCCGATACAATGTGATTCCACAAAGGCATTCTGGGGACCTCCAAAAACCAGCTCAACAGAAAGCCATCTCTGGGGCCGTCTGCTGGCAAATCTTGCAGCGCATGTTCTCTGATACGACCAAAGGTCTCTGAAATGGATTCATTGATCTTGGCTGTTCAGGCGATCAGGCCAACTTGCCAAAGAACATCCATTGAAGCTCTTACCAGCAGCCAATGAATCCTGTTGCCTCAAAGGTGGCATGCGGAATGTGAACTCTGTTCTTGGCATTCCTGCAGCCGTGCTATCTTCTGTCGAGGGAATGTCATCTGAATCCCTTCCAACATTTTCCTTGACATACCTGAAAAAGAATCACCACCTTCACTGTCAGAGATATTGGCTATGATTGGTTGTAAATCCCTCGGAGAATCTGCAGACATCCTGGTGTCTGCGCCGGCCGATGATGATTCACTTGAAGTTGCCATTCTCTCGTCTTCGCTGGATTCCAGCTCTGTGTCATTGTCAAATCCTAAGTCACTCAGGGGTCAGTGTTCCTAAGATGATTTTCGGCTGACAACTTACCTGCGAATCTTACTTGCTTTGGTGCCATGTGTATGTTGCAAAATAGTCAAGGACAGACCAGGGGAGATAGAACCCATCGGCTGAGCCTAATCTGATCAATCAGATCAACAGCACCCGAGACTTCCAGTTTCCCATGTCACCTGCTCCCTATGAGAATTCAAGTACATTTCCAGCTCCGCTCACCCAACTTGAACCACAAGATGTAGCTACTTATTTGGGATGCCGACGGCGTAGCCCATGTGAATATTGTAGGGATTGCGATTGGCGAGCCAACATCGGCCCATATGGATGCTCGGCAAATTGACTGATGGGCCGAAATGGGTGGTCGGTCACTGACCCATGGGCCCATTGGTTGTGTATGAGAGTTGTAATACAAGTGCCAGTGATTGGATAGTGTTTTTTAGCCTTCGGTATTTTGCTATGATGTCTCGGCGTGTCGCTATTTCGCTATTTGATATCTTGGCATGTCGCTATTCGCTGTTTGATGTCTCAGCATGTTGCTATTCGCTATTTTGATGTCTCAGTATATATGTCTCAGTATTTTGCTATTGTTGTCATCACTGAGCAGAATCAGTGATATAGTCAACAGATCCTTGGCATTCCTCAGCATTAATTATGCCGAAGGTTACTACCACTGAAATTCCATTGCCAAAGTCATTGCTGTACTATTTTAGAGCATGTGTAGAGTATTTAGGCAAACAAGTACAATGAGCAAAATGCATCGCCGAGCAAAATCAGCGATGTTGCCAGCATATCCTCGGCATCCCTCTGTATTAATGTCGCCAGAGGTTGTTACTGAAATTCCATTGCCAGAGTCCTTTTTATGTTTTGGAGTGTATTTAGAGGATTTGGACATACAAGTACAATAAGTGAAAGATGTCGCCGGTGTACCCTTGGCGTCCCTCGGCATTAATATCGCCGGTGGTTGTCACTGAAATTCTATTGCCAGAGTCATTTTGATGTTTTAGAGCATGTTGAGAGTATTTGGACATCCAAGTACAATAAGCAAAATTCATCGCCGAGAAAAATCAGTGACATTGCTGGCATACCCTCGGCATCCCTTAGCATTAATTTCGCCGGTGGTTGTCACTGAAATTCTATTTCCAGAGTCATTTTTACGTTTTGGAGAGTGTTGAGAGTATTTGGACATCCAAGTACAATGAGCAAAATTCATCGCCGAGCAAAATCGGCGACATCGCCGGCATACCCTCGACGTCCCTCGGCATTAATTTCGCCGGCGGTTGTCACTGAAATTCCATTGCCAAAGTCATTTCTGTATTTTAGAGCATGTGTAGAGTATGTAGGCAAACAAGTACAATGAGCACAATGCATTGCCGAGCAAAATCAGCGATGTCGTCGGCATACCCTCGGCGTCCCTTGGCATTAATTTTGCCGGCGGTTGTCACTGAAATTCTCTCGCCAGAGTCTTTTTAATGTTTTAGAGCATGTTTAGAGTATTTGATCATACAAGTACAATAAGCAAAATTCATCGCTGAGAAAAATCAGCGACATCGCCGGCATACCCTCGGCATCCCTTAGCATTAATTTCGCCGGTGGTTGTCACTGAAATTCTATTTCCAGAGTGATTAGCAGAGAATGTACAGTATTTAGGTGATTAGAGTATACAACTTGAGCTTGAAGGCCTACAAGTGAAAATCATCACGGGGGAAAATTGGCAACCTGGGCGGCGGTGGAAACCTTCGGTGTCATTGATGGCTTGGCATGCCGATGTTATGTCGCCAATGGCGCCAATGAGTTTCAATTGTAGGCCTTGTAGTACACTCTAATCACCTGAACACTCTATATCGACCAATAATTACTCTGGTGTGCGGGTTTCAGTGGTAGTTTCCAGCATGATTGATGGCTTGGCATGCCAAGGGTATGCCGGCGATGTCGCTGATTTTTCTCGGCGATGAATTTTGCTTATTGTACTTGTATGATCAAATACTCTAAACATGCTCTAAAACATTGAAATGACTCTGGCGATAGAATTTCAGTGACAACCGCCGGCGAAATTAATGCCGAGGGACGTCGAGGGTATGCCGGCGATGTCGCCGATTTTGCTCGGCGATGAATTTCGCTCATTGTACTTGGATGTCCAAATACTCTCAACACTCTCCAAAACGTAAAAATGACTCTGGAAATAGAATTTCAGTGACAACCACCGGCGAAATTAATGCTAAGGGATGCCGAGGGTATGCCAGCAATGTCACTGATTTTTCTCGGCGATGAATTTTGCTTATTGTACTTGGATGTCCAAATACTCTCAACATGCTCTAAAACATCAAAATGACTCTGGCAATAGAATTTCAGTGACAACCACCGGCGATATTAATGCCGAGGGACGCCAAGGGTACACCGGCGACATCTTTCACTTATTGTACTTGTATGTCCAAATCCTCTAAATACACTCCAAAACATAAAAAGGACTCTGGCAATGGAATTTCAGTAACAACCTCTGGCGACATTAATACAGAGGGATGCCGAGGATATGCTGGCAACATCGCTGATTTTGCTCGGCGATGCATTTTGCTCATTGTACTTGTTTGCCTAAATACTCTACACATGCTCTAAAATAGTACAGCAATGACTTTGGCAATGGAATTTCAGTGGTAGTAACCTTCGGCATAATTAATGCTGAGGAATGCCAAGGATCTGTTGACTATATCACTGATTCTGCTCAGTGATGACAACAATAGCAAAATACTGAGACATATATACTGAGACATCAAAATAGCGAATAGCAACATGCTGAGACATCAAACAGCGAATAGCAACATGCTGAGACATCAAACAGCGAATAGCAACATGCCAAGACATCAAATAGCGAAATAGCGACACGCCGAGAGATCCAACAGTGAATAGCAACATGCCGAGACATCAAATAGCGAAATAGTGACACGCCAAGACATCAAATAGCGAAATAGCGACATGCCGAGACATCAGATAGCAAAATCCCGAAGGCTAAAAAACACCATAATCACTGGCACTTGTATTACAGCTCTCATACACAACCAATGGGCCCATGAGTTAGTGACTGACCACCCATTTCGGCCCATCAATCAATTTGCCGAGCACCCATATGGGCCGATGTTGGCTCGCCGGTCGCAATCCCTACAATATTCACATGGGCTGCGCCGTCGGCATCCCAAATAAGTAGCTACATGGGGTGCTTGAACAAACACATTACGTCACTTTCTATCGCTTTTATTCTCGGCCGTCACTCATCCACAACCGTTTAACACTTGATTTCATCTCGCCTCTCTAACATCGTGCTCTTCACCTCCTCTCTACTCGCCATCCATCACAACATGATGTCTGCTCAGAAAGCCAACACCTCTGCTCAAGCTCTCACAGAGTTCCTCAAGATCACCATTGAGGCCATCATTCAAAGTGGCGAAGGCTGAGGGAGCCGCCTTTCAAGCTCGGAGTTGGAGGCTCGCACCCAAGACTGGAAGAGGAGATTGGATTCGATGAGGGCGGCATTGGTGCGTCCAGACTACTCCCTCATACCCTACCCTATGCTCATCTTTCTCACTCCCCACAGCATCATTTTCGCCCGATGGCTGAGGCTGCCACCATCATCCCTCCGATCGTCATTGCTGCAGACATTCGGATCCCCAGCTGCACCAACGTCAACAGTTGGCCGGTATGGGAGTCCATCCTCCATCCTGGTGACTCCATCCAGTTCCACCATTGGTACCGGCCATCTGCGGCCACTGACTCGACATCGCCTCCCCCTGCCACTGCCGAGTTGCCCACTGCCACCCTGCCTTCTACGGCTCCTCGCATCACCTCGCCGCCCCCAGCTCGTCAAGGAAAGGGTAAACAGAGGGCGGTTGCAGTCAGGTCAGATGAGGCCGAGGAGCCAGAAGATCACCCAATAGAGCAGCCGGTCCCCTCAAAATCCTCAAAGTCCTCGAGGCCTCGCCCGAAACAGACCAACGTGTCAGCACCATCGGGCCCATCACTGCCCTCCCTCCCTTCGATCATCGTGAGACTCAACGCCCACCACCGCAAGCACCCAAGCCGGCTCGTCTCCCACTCCCAACCCCAAAGACACCGTCTCGCCCTCGCCGCCACCTCCCCATGATGCAAACCAAGGCTCAACAGGAATGGAACAAGGCCGAACGTGCCAAAAACGCTCAACCCGGCCCGTCCCGTTCCTCCCCTGCCTTGGCTGCTGCCGCCTCAGGCAGTGGCTCCCTTCTACCCCCTCCGCCAGAACACTCTCCATGTGACCGGTGTGTCACCATGGGTCAGGAATGCATCCCACATCCCCCTGGAGCGAGCCGGAACGCCTGCATTCCCTGTTTTCAGGGAAAGCAGAAGTGTTCCCTCACAACGGCCCATCCAAGACGTGCGGCTTCAGCCCCTCGGATGGATTTGCCTGCCACCCCAGGCCCCTCCACCAGGCCGAAGAGCACTCGCCAAACAAGGGTGGCAACAGGCAAGGGGACAGGCAAGCAGAGAGCGACGGCTCCTGAGGACGACGACTCCGACGACCCATTGGCCATTGAGCAGACCAAGTGGCTGGAAGACAAGGGGCAGGCCGGCCCGAGCACAACCAAGAAGAGAACAAGGGCTCAGTCGGCATCAGAGGAGCCGAAGGCGAAGAGGGTGAAACAAAGTGAGTTCATAGGTCATTCACATCTCTATTTGACATTAACATGGTCTACCAGCCCCAGTGGTCGAGGTCCTGACCTTCCGCCAGGTCATCTCGAGGGTCGTCAGAGAGCAAGGACACCTTCCAGGTCACGGTGTCTTGGCGGTCGCTCGTCCATCAAGCGAGTCGACTGACTATGCCGAGTGGAGGGATTACGCTCTGAGGCTCGAAGGTGCCATCCATCCTTCGGCCGCTCGGTTCGACCAAATGGAGGCTCGATTCTCCAAGCTGGAGTCTGGGCTCTCTGTGGTGTCCCAGCAGGTCAGTGGGATGTCGAGGGTATTGGAAACCGTCAGGCAAGTACAAGCCGTGGATCATCATCCATCACTGGCCGCCTCGTTTGTCTGGCATCCTCGCCCATCTCCCTCTGCCTCTCTCCCTCTTCGCTCCCCCTCGGCTTCGGCTCCCCCACGATCCGCCTTGTCCCGCTCGCCCTCAGTGCCTGCACCCCTCCCGGCGCCCGAGATCATTGCTGCGGCCAGCACGGTTACCTTGGAGGCCGACCCGACTGTGGACTCAAGGCCAGTCATTGCATCAAGTGACCAAGGGACAGTCGCACCGCCGGCTGACACCCACACTGAGTCTGACACATTCAGAATGGAAGTCCAACAATGTACTAGACAATTGTTCTTCTTTTTTACTCAACAATTGGTCTAGCAAGTACTCTTATCAGACGTTGTACTAGATATTTTTATCAATACTATATCATATGTAATATTTGGGGATATCAAATGGCACATAAGGTGCCAAAGTATACCCTATAGCACAAAAGGCCCCCTTATAGCACAAAAAGCCCCCTTGTGCACCATAGCAGCACAAATGGCCTATTATGGCATAGGGGTTTTTTCCTGATGCATTGGTACAGCCATTCAGGCTTTGTTTTAATACCCCTCCCAGCCGTCCAGTCCAGCCACTGATTCAGATGACAGTCCATTGGGCGAAGATGCTGATACTACTGACAAAGTTCCCTTAGGGGATGCTCTATCAGAGCCGATGGACACTGAGGAGTGAGGGCAGGGCCGATGCATATCAATGTTTATCTTGTACTTTATATACATCACAATAGAGTGTTTTCTGAGCAGTCTATTCAAAACGCATACTTCAGCAGTAAAGTCCTAAAGAAAGAAACCTATATTAGGGTCTCTTTTTGGTAGGTGTTACTATACCATCGTCCTTGCAAGCTGGAGTCTTCCTTGGTCTACCTGACCTGCGAGCCGATGGCTCAGGGACTTTATGGAATGTTTCATCGGCCACACCCTGGATCAAATCATCATTTGTCAGTGAAGCTCAATATACACATAAGTGCACTGACCTTGTCAGCCTTGGTCTCGGCCAGCTGCCTTGAATCCTTCTCTTTGTGAACTCTCTTAGTGAGCCTGTCATCGGCCGATGAATCGGCGGCTGAACCATCCTCTTCAGTCAGGGGACATTTGTTCTCTCTAAGGCTCTTTGAACTTTTCTCCTTGATCCTTGGCTTAGGAGGCTGGGGCTTAGCCTTAGACTTAGGCTCCAATGGCTTAGGCTGTAGCTTCGGCTGTGGCTTCGGCTTCGGCTGGGACTCTGAGTTAGACTTTGTGAGCAAAGATAAAGTTGTTATGCATTACCTTGTCAGTCCCCTGAGACGTTTTCTCCTTGGATGCTGACTGTTCCTTGTAAACCTTGGACAGTTCACCTTGTTTGGTTCTGACATCATGCCAGCTGGAAGGGGCTGGGGTCTTTCGGGATGCAGCACGATGTTTATCGAAAGCTGGCAAATCTGTCGGCCGATTAGCATGCTCTCATCAATGCCAATGCTGCATGGACCCACCGTAGTCCCCCATTTCATTGTCTTCATTCTCCTCGGCCGATGACACATCAGACATGATGGGTATCTCATGTGCTTTCCCTTTCCTTTTTCCCTTGGAAGTCTGCACAGAGATAAATTCATTGTCAGTGAGTTCTGGCAAGGGAGCTCTCTGACGACTCTGGAGCCGTTTGCTCTTGTCTAGTCGTTTGCTCTGGTCATGTGTTACCTGGAATCCCCCTTTCACCCCTCCCACCTGACTCCAAGCAAATATCGGCACCTTCCTGGCCTGCTGTCTGCTCTGCCAGAAACTAAGCAAGCTTTCGACTTGCTTTTGCCTCATCTTCGATGGATCAATCATCACAAACCCTTTTGGCAGATAGTCCGCATGGATGAAGGCGGCTTGTCGTTTAGCCACCTCGTCAAATGGGACCTTGGCCTTGTGGCTACCTGACTCTAGTCCTGTTGACCTGCTCAGCCGAGATCTATTCAACATCGGCTGACTCACTGTAATGAGCAGTCAAGAAGGCTTGCACCACATCCTTAATCTGGTCAAGCGCTAAGCTCCTAAACGACCCGAAGTGCATCGAACATACCCTAGCATTCATACAAGCAACTCAACGCCTAGAGAAGCACTTCGGAGACCTAACACCACCCAAACCACAAAGACCACAACCATGACCCCACCACGCACGACAATTTACCCCGCGCTCAGGACCCATTAAGAGGTCACTTTCTTTTAGCCCCACGCAGGCCCCGCTCAATTTACGAGCAGTTAACATAGCATTACCCACCACATACAACACGACTACAGTAGCACGACATCACCGTATGTACTGTCTAACAAAGGGCCTTAAGCCCTGTAGGACAATAAACGAGGATTCAAAAAAAAAAAAAAAAAAAAAATCTGGTCAAGGTTCATCGGCTTGATATCAGGAATGATTGGAGACTCATTTGCTGTCCAATCAGGCTTGAGCAACTTTATCATCGCCTCAACGCTATTCTTCTTCTTCTTCCTACTAATGACCGGCAAGCCTTCCAAAGACCCTTCATCTTTGCTCCCTTCTTCGGCTGGCCTGTCGTTCACCCCAAAGGCTGTGTTGGCCCATTTGTTCCATTTAGGGTGAATGCTGTCCCAATGTTCAAACGGCGGGCCATTGTCCAACTCACCGTTGTAATCGAAGCTGAATTGTATTGTTAGCTTGAGATCGACAGCGGCCGATGAAGCTAACTGACTGAGAAATAAGGACATTGTCGTCTTTGTCCTTCCATGCACTCATGACCATAATCCGCGCTCCACAGTTCTTGCACATATCCTTAGCAAACGCAAGGACCATGTTTGGAGCTTTCTTCGACGCATTGCTGATCACATAGCCATAGAGGTCAATACCAGCCGATCAATCAGACAGTCAGAGGACCTACTCAGCTTGGACTTCGGCCGATGGCTTGTCTGCATTCCATTCTTCGACCTCAGCCTCTAGGTGCTCCCTGTCGTCCTTGGAAAGTGATTCCAGGAATTTAGTGATGCCAGCCTGCCAATGCTTGATAATCCCCTGGGACCCCCGCTTCTCCTGAAACTCGTGTTCGATGATTGCCATCACCTCTTCTTTGTTCCTTCGGGATACGATTTTGCGGGCCGTCCAGCGCTGACTATACTTTGGCTTGTCCTCGGCTCGTTTGCGAGACTTGCTGTACAACCAGAATGTGTATTGCTAGTGTATTATTTCAATCAGCATCTAAGGGCTTAAAACACTGGATTCACTCACATTTTTGCGGTATTTGAAAGCCTCAAGTCCAAGACCCTTGACAGACTCGAGCTCAGCTAACCTGCCCCACATATTCTTCATGATCGACACCTTCTTGGCCTTCTCTGAATTTTTCCAAGGCATGATGAACTCCCCCATAATAGCCAACTCTTCCTCTGAAAATTCCGTCGGCCACTTCTTCGGCTGGTTCGGCCCATCTTCTGCTTGCTCAACATCCTCCTCGTTAGGGTTCTCTTCCTCAGATTCATCCTCTGCCAGAGAATCTATATTACTGTCACCTGGGTGGTCTATATCACCCGGTTCCTCAGAGTCATGATCACTGGAGGGAAGAACCTTTTTTTTTTTTTTTTTTTTTTTTGAATCCATTATTGTCCCTGGTGGGGTGGTAACCCTATGTAGGACAATACTGTACGATGTAACTGACTACGAACCAAACTAGTGGTAATAGAAAAGAGGCAACGATGATTCCAGATAAACATAGGCCTGTCCCGCCGAGGCGGGCAGACGCGCGAGGAAGAGTGGGAAATAGTCATATAATCGTAAGTACAGATCAGAACAAACGACAAGGACAAATGGCCACTGGCCGGGACGAGGAAGGCGGCCAACTCCTGTTGAGAACCAGGCAGGTAAGAGAATAATAGATAAAAGGTGGCAGGGTGGCCAGGGCGGGTAGTGCCTGCTGTAGTGCAGCAGGTGGAGAGCTTATTTTGTGAATGATGGAAATCCTTCAAGCACGTTCATGGGGTGTTCACACAGTCCGATACTCAAAGCCATAGCGCACAGGTTCGGGTCTGCAAGGGTTCGAGAGACACAAAGGTCCCCATGTGAGTCGAAACCCAAGTAGACTGGTGCTCCCTTCGCGAATTGGACCATGACTACCTGCGGCACCCCATCCGGCATTGAATAAGAGGGGATTGGGAGCATATCAGAGTCGACATGGGATAGAAATGCTGGGCAAAGGTCGTGGTCCAGAACTAGCTGGAGCCATGGGTGGTGAGGATGGGCAGTGCCACTCTTAATGGAGGATAGGGAGGAAGTGGGAGAGGCAGGTTGATTAGGGATGACCGGGACTACTGTTGGAGCAGTCACTGGGGAGGGAGGATCAGGTGAATGCACCTCGAGTTGGCGTTTGATGTCACGGAGCTCCGTCTTTAACCACGTGATCTCCCTGCGGAGTTCCGCTATCACCGCAGGATCAGCTGAGCTTGTAGCAGGATTGGAAGGGGGGGAAAGATGAGGGTTGACTGGGGCCGGGGTCGCTAGGCCCTTGCTCGCCGGTGAACGTTTGATAAGGAGCTGGCCACGGAAGTGGACCAGCATGTTGTTTTGATATATGCGGACGATAAGGGGAAGGACCTTGCCTGAGCCGGCATGCAGAGCTGTGATATGCAGATGTGCCTTGAATGAGTGAAAGATGGAGACAATCCAGTGTATGGCTCTGCTGCTTCCATCCCCACACGATGTGGGGATAGTTGGAACTGAAAAAGTTTTCCCCTGATTGGGGCCGGCCTTGGTAGTCCAAGTCCAGGTGAGTGGGTGTGCAGTGACATAACGCAGAACAAAGCTGGGAATCGCGGGTGGAGAGAAGCGAGCACGAAAAGTTCCCTTAGGGAAGGCATGAAAACGCTTCCCTATGTCTGAGAGGAGGATCTCGCATGGAGTGTCCGCTGAGCAGACATGTTTTGGGAGGGTAGGGTTTTTTCCCACGGGGGGATGGTGGTGGTTCGAGTCTAAGGGCATTTTTTAAGATCCTGCTTATCATAGGAACGTTAGGCCGTCGTTTGGGTGGCAGACTTCATGACCATCTTTCTGTTGCTTCAGGTGCAAGAGAAACAAATCCTGGTGTCAGTGCAGTCAGGAACCTTGGTTGCTGGTCATTGGCTCCTTCAGTGTGATAGGTCCCAATGATGTCGGCTCTGGGTCAATTTATCAGACATCTAAAATAGGCCCGAGGACGTCGGGTGTGAAGCTGTCAATCAGACACTTGTCACCTTTCAGCCATGTCTGCATCTTACATCGTCCTGATGACGTCGGATAAGAAGCTGTCAAGATATCGGCTAATGCATCCGATGTCAAGCGGCTGTTGTTTGGAGGAAGGATCTGATGGCTCTGACGTACAAATGCTTCCGCGAGTGATCAAAGGCTCCGGCCCGTTCATCTTGTCACCTATGCCCCTGGGTGGCCTGAAATATGCTAACCTGCCAATGAGGCAAACATTATCACCAAGTATCCGATTGTACAATGGTCAAGCCCAAGATCGAGAAGGCCACACCATGGACCCCAGTGCAAGAGGTCAAGTTTCTCAAGAAGGGATCAAAGATCAAGATGGTCAAGCTCACCCCGCCAAGCCACAAGAGCAAAAAACACAAGGCTGCTATCCCTCAATCATCACCTCAGATGCCGAGACTGGAAACGCCACTGGATCGTGGCCTCACACCCAGCACTGCTGATCGGATGTATGACGCAGCTGATGGAGAGTATGTTCTGCCTTCTTTGAAACTACCTAAACCCAAGGTATGCTCGACTGTGTGGGTGCCCAGATTTAATGACTGAGGGTATTTGAATAAGACCCAAAACGATTATTTGAGGGAGTCCCTGGACATGAAAGATGAATACCTCGCTGCTTGGCTGGATATGGAGGCGCCTTCTGAGAGAATTTGCAAGATCTGTCAGGGAGACGGAGTGTATAAGTGCCAGGACTGTTTTATGCAACCGGTCTTCTGCACAGGTTGCTGCAGAAAGCAACACGAACAACACCCTCTTCATAGGGTGTTACAATGGACCGGAGATTGTTTTGAGGAATCCACACTCCATCGGGTATGTCGTTTGAAGCACTGACAAATCGGTCAATGACAGACTATTCACACAGACAGGGTTGGAACTCCATCTGGGACACTTAGGAAGTCCTTGTCCCCATACTGCCCCTCTACCTCCAGTCACCTTGGAGGACGAGGCTTGGGAGGATGATGATGTTGCCCATCGGCCGGCTCATTTACAGCCTCCGGCCGAGCCAGGCTTTCTCCTGGTCATAGATATATCTGGGGTACACTATGTGAACATGAGATTTTGCAACTGTCCAGAGGCCGATGCAGCTCATAAACAGCTCTTTCTGGCTCAGCTTTTACCTTCCACCATCAAAGAGCCGAGCACTGTATTTACCTTTCGGCTGCTCGACGACTTCATCCGAGACAATCTGGAATGTGGCACCTCTGCTTCGAACTACTTTAGCAAGATTCGGCGGATAACATCCAATGCATTCCCACATTTGGTGCCTGTGGGTGGCTTTATTGCTCAGCCGAAGTTCAGCCGAAGCCGAGCTAATGGTGATAACAGAACCGATATCGAGAGCTCATCCGTGCCGCTCGGCTGTGGAGGCTGTTAAAGCTGCTCAAGTGGAATGGATATGGGCATACCAAGGGGTCTCCTGGATTGGGTGCTCTGGCTTTGTTCTGTCCGGCATGCCCTCAGCCAGGGATCAACATGGACATTAATTGTGTTGGGGGAGTGGCTCCGTGAGTGTATTAGCAACCTTGACCGATGCACTAGCATCTCATGATCCTAAAGGTGGATGATCACCCGAACCATCATTATGGACGGCAATTTCAAGGCGGAGCATTTGCCTGACAAGAGGCCTGATGACCAAGTATGGCTGATGCCTGGGACAGGGTTTATGGTAGAAAGCCAGAGATACAAGGAGTACCTTGAAGTCACGAATCATCCTGTCGAGGTATTGACATTTTGGCTTTCAAAGACATTGCTGACTGCGTCGGGCAGAAGTCGAACTGTAACAACCATCGAGCAGTCAATCAGGCCAATGCCAACCGACAAAAGTTAGAGGCCACAGGAATCGGGGGGTGCGCGTGTGCCAGACATGGATGCTTCATTCCCCATGCAGTGGTGGACTTCCAGAAGGGTGAGAGGTAACAAGTTCGGCCGCCGGCCGAGAAACGGATGCATTGACCACAATGACAGGCAGGTCAATATGGATTATGCATTGGCACATGCGTTGGAATACAACATGGCTGGCATTCAAAGGGTGATCCTCTTCTATGACATCAATTGCCAATACATGAAGCCGCTGAGGCTGCGGCTCAAGGGCAACGAATATGTCAAAATACCATTGGCCGTGGAGTTGGTGCCAGGGATAGGCATATGGCATGTGCATGAATGTTTCCAGAGATACACACCCAACTTTATCCGAGGGGCAGGGCGGGTGGATGGGGAGATAATCGAAACCTTATGGGCAAACTTGAACATTGTGTCCCCATCCACAAGGGGAATGAGCAGCCCTCACAGACGGGAATTGCTGGACTTCCAAATGGCCGACTTCAACTTTGTCAAAATGATAAGGATGGATGGGTGACCTGCATTCTATAATGACAGATCGCCTAACGCCTCAGATTTGTAGCTCAGAGTCTCAAGAGAAAACACAAGCAAGCAGTCAAAGGGCTTGTCGAAGCCGAGAAAGCTTTCCAAGAGTTGGATGATGGCATTCCAGAGGCGGAAAGAAATGAGTGGCAAGCTTTGGAAGATCAGGCTCACAGAAAGAGAGTGAAGGACCTGACGGCCATGGATGTCTACGAGGTGCATTTGAAAAAAGGTTTGTGGCCAGTCCTACTGAGCCGAAAAGAGTGTATCAAATTGATTGGAATCCCAGCACCATCGGCCAAGGCAATCGAGCTTCAGCTGCTACAGAGTAGTCAAGGTGGCAGAAATCAGGCAGTGTTATTGATCGCACACGGTATGCAGCTACAGAAGATGAAACTCGGTTGGGCATCAGAGAGCCGCAGGCTTCCGATTTGGCCGACTGAACAACAGCAATTGGTGATCGCCCGAAAGAAGGAAAGGTTGGCTGGGCTTATCCATGCTTTTATTACAGAGACAGCCGCATTCTGGGGGGATGTGGGAGAGTCAAGCAATCTGGAAAACGATTTGGAGCAAGAAGCGTCCAATGCGGCCGATGACGAACTCTGGGAGGATAAAGCTCAGAGAGATAGAGCATTGGCTGACGTTCCAGATGTTCCTTTGCCATTGACTCTTGGCTGGAAGTTTTGCACTGCGCATGGGTTGCAGGATGTGGCAGACAAGGAGAAACAGTTGCAGATAGGCCAAGCAAACGATGCCCTCCATGAAATTTGTCTGGGTCTGGCAGACAAGGCAGTACCGAGGTCAGGCATGCTGGGAGTTACACCATGACAACACGGGCATGGTCAAGGGTGACCATGGTCAAGGAAACAGTGAAAAAGAATGTGGCCATTTATCGAGCAGCCAGGAAAGCATTACAAGACTTGGACACTAGCCAGGAAGACTTGGAGAAGTATCGGCCGATCAGCAAGAAAGACTTGAAGGTGTCAATGGCCGTGAGCAATCTGAATGCTCGTGGACATCGAGATGATATCCTCGCGTGGTTCTGGACCATGGATATACCGAGGGACGTGGTAATGAGTAACTGGATGTCCGAATGTGAGAGTGCTCCTCTGCTTCTTGGCTCGGCTGAATCACTATGCTAGTCTATCGGGTGCATTGGCTCAGAGCAAAGGCCCAAAGAGATAGATGGAAAGAAGAAACTGAGCTTTTGGTTTAAGAAAAGGTGTGGACCGCGAACTTCTTTGCTCATAAGGCAGGTGATTGGAGCGAAAAGGGAACAATGCGAAAGAACAGGGAAGGGTGGGAGCCGGGGCATATGCAGACAGACAGAAAAGGATGTATGCCAGGCTCAGAGATCATTGTCAGGATTAATTCAAGTATGGTGGACAAGATTTTCTACGTCATCTACATTGACCCAATCTACATCGAAGAGGTTCATGGCCTGTTGAACGTTCTCCCTCATGTAGTATGCCAAGCAAACCCGACTTCCTTGAACCACAGGAACTCCATGCCGGATGATCTGCCCAGAAAATGCTACCACGGTGCCTGGAGGGTAATGAAGGGTAATGCCGAGCGTAGGCAGCTCCATTGTTAAGCCAGGATCATAGTCACCAAAGGATGCCAGCAGATCTAACCCCTGTGACATAGATCCCGAGTCTCGATGCAAAGGAGTGGCTCGATTGACCATGACCGACATGGCATTGAAGACCGAGCCCCACTGCCTCATGATGGCAGTCATCTCCGTGCGGCCGCTCGTTAAGGCCCATGTGGCCAACCTTCCCTGAGCCACCCTTGCAGATTGGTAAGCCCTGGGATGCATAATACTGTAGGCGGCCAAGAGGATTGCGTTTGGGACCAACATGTCTTCTAACCAAGCCGCAAGGCTCGGGTCTGCTAGGTTGACAGATGGCGCTGGACTTGAGTTACTGGCCTGCAAGAGATCAGGTCATTGAATTGAATAAATCAAGGTGAATTGGACATACATTATGAGCTTGGGGAAACCAGCCAGGCGAGATGTTCAATGACCCCTGGAATACAGCTTCCTGGGAAAAGAGGGCATTGGCTGTCCGCCAACCATGACGCGATGACAGCGGGGTTGTGATGGTGGATTGGAGAAGCGGTTGGATTGCAGGCAGAGTGTTATGCACCCATGACTAGGCAGCCGAGTGAGGCTTGAAAAGACACATTCAGCAGACTAGGCCTACCTGAAATTTGGAGGTGAGTGGCGATGGGAGATACCAAAGTAGGATGTGGCCAGCTTGATCTGTGACAATGCAAGGTGAATCTATGAAAGTGGTCGGAAGGGAGGGAAGCCGCTCGGAAATCCTTTGTTCATGATCTGGATTTATGCCAGACACGATTAGTGATGTGCAGGGCCCGGGTCGGGCTCAAAGCCCCAGGTCGGGTCGGGCTTAGAAGGGCTCGGGCCCAGCTAAATCGTGAGCCCGAGCCCTTGTTGACGGCCCAGGTCAGGCCCAGGTCGGGCTCGGGCTTGAGCCGCGGCTTGTCCAACAACTCACGCGATCAACAACAATGGCTGAGGAAGACAGTCAGGTGACACACGAATGGTCAACAATAACATACCTGAGAGTTACTCGATGAATCAAGTGGTCACGTCGATGTGGAATCTGGATGGTGGGTTGGGGCTTGAAGTCATCAGGAAAAACCTCTGCTGGATAATTTGTGCAATTATCCTAAAAATTTGTAAATTTGTCCAAATTTCAAGAATTTCATATATTTCCAAGAATTCCTGATATTTGTGGCAAATACTTGACCTTTCCAGCATGTATGTTATATGAAATTTCTTAAATTTCATGAAAATCATGGTTATTAGTGATATTTTATGAAAATTCACAGTAACCATGGTAATTCATATGAACTGAGTAGAGAGGGTGCAATTAGAATGTAAACTCAAAGTGGGAAAAAGTGTACTGAAAGTGTAGGAAATTGTGGCTAGCTTGAGTGTAGCAAAGTGTACAAAAGAGCATAGTAAATGTATAGTTACAAGTGTGGGAAAGTGTAGCTAGATTGAGTGTAGCTTAAGTGTAAAAAAAGTGTAGTAAATGTGTAGTTACAAGTGTGGGAAAGTGTAGCTGGATTGAGTGTACCAAAAGTGTACTAAAACTGTAATGAAAGTGAAGGAAAGTATATTAGGGAGTGTAGCTAGAATGTACCAAAAAAGCGTACTAAAACTGTGCTTAAAAGTGTAGGAAAGTGTACTAAGATTGGGTGTAGCTAAAGTGTACAAAAATGCGTACAGAATGTGTAGTTAAAAGTGTAGGAAAGTGTGATTTGAAAGTGGACAAAAAGTGTACATAAGTGTAGCCCTATTTCCCTAATGGTTGGACTTGTCAAAAATCCGCGCGAGCAGGTCACGTGACCGTGTTGAACTTGCCGCGTCGGCATTTTCGAGTCCTCACCACTACAACTACTTACTACTACCCAACAAGCATGAAAACACAGCCGGCGCGGGCTCAACAGCCCCGCCGGCTTCGACAGGTGAGTATTTTTTAACTATCCTCGACAGGCTCAGTGACTTCGAACACAGCCGCATGTTCTCTTTGCCCCACTCGCTCACCTCAAACACAGCCGCTCGGGCTGCTTGCCCACCACCATCCCCCACCTATCCAATTTGACACCAAAGCAAGGCCGGCGAGGGCTCAACAGCCCCGCCGGCATCACCAGGTGAGTTCTCACTCACCACCACCACATCTACCCACCTTGTACCCAGCTGCTCGCGCTCGACACGAAAACGCGAAAATGTGTGGGCGCTATTGCCCCACCACCACACCCCACCTCAACCTCAACACGACGACACGGCCGGCGTGGGCTCAACAGCCCCGCCGGCTTCACAAAGTGAGTGTTCGTTCGCCAACCAATCCAACCCAGCTACTTACCTCGTACACAGCAGGTCGGGCTGTTTGCCCCATCACCACCACCTCCGAGTCCCGTCTCACCCAGCCTCAACTCGCACACAGTCGCTTGGGCACGCCGCCACCTCCTGCCACCTCTAACACCATTTTAAACATTTCCACAAGCGTGAACGGCCGGCGTGGGCTCACCAGCCCCGCCGGCATCACCAGGTAAGTCTCGCTCACCCACCACCATATCCACTCACCACAGATCCCTATCACAGATCCCCACTGTGTTTTCGCAAGCCGGTAAGCTTGTTTGAGTTCGCCAGCATCTCATGACACCTCCTGCACCTCACAACACCTTTTCACGAGCTTCACTGGTTTGCCTGTGCATTCCTTGGGACATGCTGGGTCTGTCCACCATCATAAGTAAGTTCATTCCCCCACCATCTCTGCTTCCTCTCTCATCACCATGCATAGCTGTACCTTGCTTGACATGATCACCACCCTACCATGCTCCCTGGGTCTATCCAGCTCCATAGTAGTAGTTATATGTATAGTACATGTTGTAGTCAGTTGTCAATATACTGGTTTTCAACCAATATGTTTGATTTGTGTGAAATGGAAGTGAAAGAATAGCTGTAATAGGATGGAGAATAGGCTGAGATTATGAGCAAATTGTAGGTATTATCAACAAATGTCTGCATATATCTGTTCAATTACCATGCATTTTGGTAGATAATTTTATGGAAATATAAGGAAATTTTCACAAAACCAGTGAAAAACAAGGGGGGGCTAGTTATTTTCAGAGAATTGTGTGAAATACTGAAATATGACCAATACCAGATATTATTGGATATTTCATGGAAATATCAGCTATTATCAGCTATTATATATAATTATCTGGGAGAGGTTTTTCCTGATGAAATGCGTGACCGCGGGGACAAAAACGAGCCGAGTTCACGATGCAGCAGCATAGGCGCACGAACAGAGTCGTGTGGCCATACAGCTGCATTGAGGACTCGACAAGTCGAGCAGGAGCATTGGAAAGCAGTTGGAGATGAAGAAGACAACACATCAAATGTGTCAAATCAAAACCAAGTGGTGACAAAGTTGAGGAGTCGAGCGAGACAGGCCAGGGCTCAGGCCTAAGGCCCAAGGCCCACCAATAATGAAGCCTGAGCCCTGAGCCCAATGAAGCCCTAGAGAGGGCCGGGCCAGGCCCGGGCTTCAAAAGCCAGGCCTGGGTCGGGCTCAGGGCTTGAGCCCGAGCCTTGCACATCACTAGACACGATATATCCCAGAACCGATGCAAGTTGTTCTGCTTGAATAGCCAGGCGGACTGCGGCCGAAAATCAGCTGCCTGAATGGCCTTTCATGGAAAATAGCTTGCCTGGACGGCTGAAGGCTGAAACCATCGCAACCACCATGTGTTCGGCCTCAATGACAGCATTAACAGGAATTTGAACATCTGGCAAGACAGGTTTGGTGGTTTGATTGCGGAAGCGCAGCACCTCCTCCCAAAAACGTGCCTGGACATAGGTTGCCAACAGATCATTGAGATAGAGGGCGAAGTTGGTATCAGTTAATTCCTCAGAGGTAACATGAGGTGGGTCCATAGTGAATCAAGGGAGTCGTGGTGTAACCCTCGACAGATAGGTAGAAATGGGAGCATCTGCGGGTCCTTCGGGGCCGTCGGGTCGGTTCCTCGGGTCCAATGGGCTATCAATATCCGGCCGACACTTTGGGAATACATCCATGACAGGCATGGGAAACCCATGTGCTTGAACTCTGGAGCAAAGATAGGCTGGCCGAAAGTCAGCCTTCTCCATCAAACATCTGATGCTCACTAAAGTTGAAACATACACTTTGTTGGTGTACTTCGGCTGCAGATTACAGGCAGCCATTGGAGAGGCAGGACAATGGCCTCCTGCAGCAATGGTCTCCCTGAGGGAGGAAGTGGTGAGTATGGATTTGCACACTTCCTGCAGGAGTGTTAACAGCCAAACAATAGGCTGTAGTGAATCGGTTGATGGCATACAAATCAATCGCTCACAACGATCTGCCACACATCCCTCTGTTGGATCGGGTCATCTTGCTGATTATTGTGAGCGATCTAGAGGATGGCCAGCTCCACCAGGAAATTTCAATGACACCTGGGAGCCAATTGCATATAATGCAACAAACATCGCTGAGGTGCGGCCAAGCATTGTCGGCCATGGATTTGCAGCACAAGTGGTGGTTAGAAGGCAGCAACGGCCTGCCTGGTGACTATCGTCGGCAGGAGTTCAGGGACTTCATCGGGCCGGCAGAGGCTTTCTTTGGGGTGAGTTACCAGAAGTATCTTGGGTTAGCACTATGGGTACTCAAAATCTGGAATAGGGACCGCTCGCCCTTGAATGCTGATAATAGCTGGGCTTCAGGGCGACATCGACGAGATGCAATAGAGCTTGCATGGGCAATTCGTGGAGGCAGCCATGACTTTATGAGAAATGAATAGGAGCTTGGTGCTGACATGGAACAGGGCGAGAGGGTTGATAATGCTCACCCAATGGATTCGTGAGCAGGAGGGTAGAACCCATGCAGAAGAGTCTGGGGATAGGTAGAATATTTTAAATATGCCAGCCAAAGGACTTGTACTCCAGCCGAAACTCGTATCACAGTGAGCAAATGCAGCCAGCCCTGACAAACACTCAACATTGAGTAAACCTAATATTACAGTACATTGTAGTCGAAATGCACGATGAGAATGAAACATAATCATGAGCATGTATCTAAGAAGCATAACAAAGTATTCTGCAAAGATTGTGAGCCGATGAAGAGGAGAATTAACTAGCTGACTCACAATGGTTCCTCGGCCGCTTTCTCAAGCTGGTGGGCAGGGTCTGTGTAGGGGTGGACATACTACATGGCAGACCCTCAGCAAGGCACCGATGACAAGGCCGAGCCAATGAGCCTCCATTGCACAAGAGCTCGTCGGCTGCCTCACACTGTTCGCATAGCTCTCCACCTCAAACCCCCACCCCCAATACAGCCTCAAGGCCCCTAGGCGGCAGCCATAGGTTCGATGGTCCAGCGAGAGGGAGATCAACAGGTGACCGAAGAATCGGCCGAGGGGTTGATGGGCCCATGGGAGCAGGGGGGGCCGGTGGGTTGGCAGCAGAGGCCAACCCTGAGACGCGTGACGCAACTATGTCCAGTGAGTCGCGGATGGCGTCCAAGACAGGTGGGGAAAATGGGGAGGCACTGGGAGACATAATGCCTGCAGTCAGCTAGAGGATGATCAGTCGAATGATAGACGATCTGAAGAACAGCTTTGTACCGCTGCCTGCAAAACCATGTGTGCCCAGGTGCGACGATGGGCGAGATCATCGATCTCCCTGAGCTGTGGGCGAGCAAGATATTCGAGAGCATTTCGGCTGCTAGAGGGGTCCATGGCGATGTTAGATATAGATTCAGAGGATTGGAAGGCGATCTGAATCATCAGTCGGCCGTCAGGATTGGCCAATGGGGCTGGCTGGGCGAGGGTGAGTCTAGACCTCGGGAATCAATTAGGGTCTTTGATTGATTGATCAGAGCTTCTTAGTGATTCCGGAGTATGCCTAGTGGCTTGCTTTGGATCAGCCCATGCCTACTCAAGGACAAGGTTTGCATGACCCTGTTCCTACATATTTACAATCAATGCATCGGCCCATCCCTACCTAGTGACACTGATTGCATCGGCCCATTCCTGCCTAGTGACAATAGGTATATCGGCCCATTCCTACGCATTGAGGCTCAACCCATTGGCCCATTCCTACACATTGACACTGATTGCATCGGCCCATTCCTACCTAGTGACAATAAGTATATTGGCCCATCCCTACACATTGACACTGATTGAATCGGCCCATTCCTGCCTAGTGAAAAGAGGTATATTGGCCCATTCCTATGCATTGAGGCTCAATGCATCGGCCCATCCCTACGTAGTGACACTGATTGCATCGGCCCATCCCTACCTAGTGACAATAGGTATATCGGCCCATTCCTACGCATTGAGGCTCAATGCATGGGCCCATCCCTACACATTGACACTGATTGCATGGGCCCATCCCTACACATTGACACTGATTGCATCGGCCCATCCCTACACATTGACACTGATTGCATCGGCCCATCCCTACACATTGACGCAGATTGCATCGGCCCATCCCTACCTAGTGACAATAGGTGTATCGGCCCATCCCTACACATTGAGGCTCAACCCATTGGCCCATTCCTACACATTGACACTGATTGCATCGGCCCATTCCTACCTAGTGACACTAGGAATATCGGCCCATTCCTATCTAGTGACAATAGGTATATCGGCCCATCCCTACGCATTGAGGCTCAACCAATTGGCCCATTCCTACGCATTGAGGCTCAATGCATCGGCCCATCCCTACACATTGACACTGATTGCATCGGCCGATCCGTACCTAGTGACAATAGGTATATCGGCCCATTCCTACCTAGTGACAATAGGTATATCGGCCCATTCCTACGCATTGAGGCTCAATGCATCGGCCCATCCCTACACATTGACACTGATTGCATCGGCCCATCCCTACACATTGACGCAGATTACATCGGCCCATCCCTATGCATTGAGGCTCAACCCATTGGCCCATTCCTACGCATTGAGGCTCAACCCATTGGCCCATTCCTACACATCGACGCTGATTGCATCGGCCCATCCCTACCTAGTGACAATAGGTATATCGGCCCATCCCTACGCATTGAGGCTCAACCCATTGGCCCATCCCTACACATCGACACTGATTGCATCGGCCCATCCCTACCTAGTGACAATAGGTATATCGGCCCATCCCTACCTAGTGACAATAGGTATATCGGCCCATTCCTACGCATTGAGGCTCAACCCATCGGCCCATCCCTACACATCGAGGCTCAATGCATCGGCCCATCCCTACACATTGACACTGATTGCATCGGCCCATTCCTACGCATTGAGGCTCAATGCATCGGCCCATTCCTACACATTGACACTGATTGCATAGGCCCATCCCTACACATTGACACTGATTGCAACGGCCCATTCCTACACATTGAGGCTCAACCCATCGGCCCATCCCTACCCATTGACACTCAATCTATCGGGCCATGCCTGCTGTAGGAGACATGATTCAGTGGCCAATGCCCACCCCTAAACATTTCCTGCATCGGCCGCTCCCTACACATGGAGGGTTTACACATCGGCCTATCCCTATTCTCTATGGGCCGAACCCTGATGCAGGCAGGACTGGGTAATTAGCACCAGTCGGCCAGGTCCTACCTCAGGGAACCTTTGTGTTGGCCATTCCCACTGCCAGGGCACAATGGTACATTGGCTGATCCCTACTCTACGTGTACATTCTATTACTAGCCGATCCCTAACCTAGGTGACCATACACCAGCGGCCAATCGTTAGCCGGCCAGTAGAGCACGGCCTAATTGGTGATCGGCTGGCCTTGCTGTACGGCCTAACGAGCTGAATGGGCTCGTCTCGTTCCAAAAAGCGAGTTCCACCGCCTTGGTTTATTGTCCGATTTCACTGCGAGAATTGCCAAGATCCGTCAATACTTTCATGATCAGATCAGTGCCGCACGCAACGCAATCTATAAACTTGGGGCTCCTATCAAAGGTGCATTGCCAGAACAACGCCTGAAAGCCCTTTCTCTGGTACCTACCTTCGTAAGCGACTGGCTGCGAATTCAGAATTTCAAGCGGTTGACATGTCTTCCCAGAACTCCTTCGCTGATATACTGGGTCCTCTGGGATGCAACATATTCACGATCTTGACCGTCGACCTCTTGCATGAAGTTGAACTTGGGGTTTTCAAGTCAGTGTTTAAACATCTCTTGCGTTTGCTGTATTCTATCGACCGCGATGCCATCAACGTTCTCAATGTTCGGTACGTCATTGTCAATATTGTTACAAATGTCTGGCTGACATCTTGGTCATGGTAGCTTCCATCAAATCCCCTCGTTTGGGCTAGGATCAATTCGGCGCTTTCCTCCTGACGTTTCAGAAATGCAACAGCGCGCCGCTTGGCATTTTGAAAATGTGCTGCAGGTAGGTCATTGCTGTCCATGAGCTGGTTCAAGCGAGGAGAACTCACGTAGTGACTCTAGTGTGCGATCCCTGTCTTCGAGGGTCTCTTTCCTCGTGAACACGATGATGTTGTGCGCATCTTGTTGTTCCGCCTTGCTCAGTGGCACGCCCTCGCGAAGCTTCGAATGCATACAGAGCAATCTGTCGAGTTCCTCGAGCAAGCGACCAGACTCCTTGGGCAGCAGTTACGCAAGTTCCAAGAGTATACTTGCTCATCTTTCAAGACTACCGAACTACCCTCAGAAACTGCAGCACGATGGAGACGAACGGAATCGAAACTGAAGGCCCAAACAGACAATACTACATCGAAGGCTTCCCGAGCTCAGGCTACTGGTACGGGCGGTGCTGCACGACCGAAAACGTTCAATCTATCGACATACAAGATACACGCTCTTGGTCACTACCCGAATACAATTCGTTCGCTGGGAACAACAGATTCATACACCACTCACTGGATCGTAAGCTCCGAGTGGTATTGAAAAGTATGCGTGATCTCAATGTATTTCTTGCAGGGAGAACTCGCTCATAGGCAGTTGAAGAGGTTCTACCAGTGCACCAATAAGCAGGACCCTACGAGCCAACTCTCAAAGCAAGAGAGACGCCTGACTCGCGCACGCCGTGAGGTAGATCCTGACGGAATATACTTCCAGGAAGCAGGGCCCGAGGACAGTGGACCATCGACTCTATCGGAGCGTTACCACCTGGCATCTGATTCCCGTCAGACTGTTAACTTAGCTGCGTTTCTGGGCGAACACTCTGGTGATCCAGCAATTAAAGTGAGTTTCTTCCAAGCCATACACGATCAGTTCCTTGATTACCAGCCTTCTCAGGAGTTCATTCCGAAGCTCAAAGACCACCTCCTCACTCGTCTACGAAACCTAGAATATGATGGTGACGAATGCATCTTCACCCCAGACGAGCGACATTCAATTCATTTTGTCGATGGTCTCAACCGTATACCCATGCCCAGACGCCTGCAAATTAACTTCACTACTTATGACATTCGACGCGCCTACGATACACTTCGCCCTGGTCATGGTGGTGTGGTTATGCTGCACTCCTGCGAGGAAGGCTCCGATACCCACCCGTTCTGGTATGCCCAGGTGTTGGCTGCTTTTGTGTTCCGTGTCCACCACAACGGACGCGAGCACACTAAGGATGTACTTTGGATTCGTTGGTTGGGAGTGGTGCCCGGCTACCACTGGAGTATTCAAAAGGCCCGGCTCCCAAAGATAGGCTTCGTTCCAGACTCGCCTGGAGCGTTTGGTTTCGTCGATCCATCACTTGTGGTTCGAGCATGCCATCTTATACCAGTGTTCGCGGAGGGCCGGACAGACTCGCTTCTTCGCCGTGGTCCATCGCTCGGACGTGCGAACGATGACATCGATGATTGGGTTGCATACTACGTCAACATGTAAGTAGCTTCCAATGAAGGAACTACTGCTCATCTTAAAGAATCTAGATTTGCGGACCGTGACATGTATGCAAGGTTCACGCGGGTTGGAGTTGGGCACGAGGTTCAGAATCCAGTGTTGAGACCAACAAACGAGCCAGCGGAGGAGGTCGATGTTGAAGAAGAGTCTCTGAACAATCGAGACGATCGCTCGGATAGCATAGGACATGGGCCGGAAGAGGAGGAAGGAGAGCCTCTGACGTATAGTGGCGATACTGAAAGCGACAATGATGATGAAGGTGATGAAGAAAACAACAACGGAGGGGATTCAGACAGTAGTCTGGAGGAAGACGAAGAGGTTGAAGAGGCCTCTGATGGTGATGGCAGCGATGCAGACGACTTCTCGTTCTAAAGGGACTCGAATACGATCACTAGTTAGTCACTGTGTAGCATTATAGGCCCTGCAGGAGATACTTCATGTGGAACCGAGCCACAAGTTGACGCGTCGGGCAAACAGGGAGTGGCCACTAGCCATGGCCCATGAGAAGCTTAGCTCATTTGGATGCTCCTGCGGCAAGCCGTGCAAGAGTTTGTAGATCCATCATCAGATGCAAATGGCCTCCCAAAGGCCGAAATAATTCGATTTCGTTCGCACCCACATGCCATCTGCCATGCCATAGGTAAAGGCTTGCAAAGGTTTATACTCGCTAGAGAAAAGGATAGTGAATGACTAATCTCCGAGCTTTTGGTACGAGAAATGCAATTGGATTATAATGGATTGGCAACTTACATCATTTAGGGGCGATCGTCCCGCGCTTCATGTTGTTACTCGAGTGATCTACTGTAGTGTATTCACATGTACTGCACGGGCCACCCATGTATTTTTGGGACCAACTAACCTTCGAAATATTGGCATAGCACGGACCGTAGGTACACGTGATGACCATCCAATTCGTACCTCGTGAGCTGTCCCCCCCTGCTTTCTACGACTCCAGTTACACTAGAATGTTTCAGACTCTCAGTGTCATCTAGCCAGGCTGAGTCGATCGCGCCATGAAGCAAGATATCAAGACAGTTTATCCGACACGATCCCACGTCGACAGGATTACTGATCACATGTGGACACACGCTATAGAACCGCCGACCAACCTCGTTTCTTAAAGAGAGCAACTCACCCCCACGCGGTTGTCTCCATCCACGATGACACCCATACCATCCGCTACACAGTGGGGATCTCCCGCAGCCTCAAAGCGAGCCTTGTTGGTCCTCGGGAACAGCTGTTCCTCTCACACCTGGGAAGCTGTTGCCCAGGACCTTGCCAAAGCTGGTGGGAAGACTTATTCTCGTCAGGTTCTGTACCGTGGATCTCATCCTCTGATCAGGTTTCTTTGTTACGGCGCCCAACTTGCTCGGACATGGCAACCGGCCCACCGACGACTTCCATCTCAGCACGTTCGCCCAAGATCTGCACTGAACTTACTTCGCGAATGGACTCACTTACGACGTCATCATTGGTCATTCCTTGGGGGGAACTATCACCCTTACGCTTCTGCCACTCCTGGCAGCGCCTCAATCCGGAAAGACTGCCGTTGTACTGGTCGATCCTGGAGTCATTTTCGGCGATGAGGTGCTGGCGACGTTCGAGACCTATCACTCGGACGAGATCCGGAACGTGAGGCACGCCGAGGCACACATGCAAGAACATCCTACCTGGACACGTCAGGATGCAGTGTCGAGGGTGATCGCGATGTACATGAGGAAGACCTGCCAAAGAAGATATTTGCGGTAAGTGATGACGCTATGAAGGTGTGAACGACTTGCGCAGATCGAGGAACTTACTATTTCGATATAGCACATCAAACCGTTTGCATATAAGCATCTGTTCGACACGATGCCACCACACATCGAGATGACGGTCTTGCTGGCGGACCCCGAACTGAGCGATATTTGTCCTCCAGAAATGATTCCTGATCACCTGCAGATTCGGAATGTGGTCATGGTCAAGGGGAGCAGTCATTGGATACAGCACGAAAATCCCAATGTGATCGTTAAAACAGCGGTGGATGAGGTGAATAGGTTAACAGGGAACTCGGATTGGTCTCGAATTTGTATCTGGGGCGACGTTTAGATACTCGGTGGACCAAACATACTCCACGAGTATAGGGGTCAGTTTTCCATTTTTGTATCATAGTGATTAGCCCCTATCGTACTCGTAAAATTCTGTCCTAGGGGCGCTATATGGCATACCCATCTTGCTCTTCAACTCCCTTGATCCATTTCCTCTCATTATTTACGCTCTCTACGACATCTTTTATCATGCCCGGATTTCACAGCCGAGTTGTAACCAAAGCTTATCAGACCGTTCCGGAGCTTTTCTTTTGGGATGGCGATGTTGCACTCGCTGCTGAGCATGCGAGCACGAAGATCCCGGTGATCTACAGACTTCATAGGAGTGTTCTGGCTCAACACTCTCGCTTTTTTTCTAATACTATTGGAACGCCCATCAAAATTTCGGGTCTGACGGGTGAGGGAGACCAAGACAGTGCTTGGGATACACACATAATTCATTTGGCTGGTGAACCAAATGTTCTCGCTGATCTATTCAGCACTATCTACTACCCTCGGTACGTTTCACTCTACCCTGCTAGCGTGCTCTCGTGCTGAGCCCAATACATAGATATCTGGAGTTCATCCTCGGGAAGGACAACCCCGATATTTGTCTCAGGGCACTTCCGCTCCTTATGCTCGCTCGAGAATATGCCCTGCATGTAATCGAGGATATGATCATTTACCAGGTTAGAGCGGCCTGGCCACTTACCCTTCGCGGATGGGATGCCACCGAGAGTGAGACCTCGCAGAAGCACAATCTCTTTGCCGGCTCCGGGCTTGGCTTAGGGATCTGTCAGCTTTGGGACGAATTCCTCCCCGAACCAGCATCAGCCATCTACTTCGCCCGCATGGCCAACGTCCCGGAAATTCTTCCAGCTGCGTTCTATCAGCTCTCTCGCATCCTCCGAGGGGACGACTTTGACGGGAACAGGTCGGAGGACGGGGTTCAACTAAACGGGTCTAAGCGACCCACTGCGCGATGGTCGTTGCTCACCCAGAATGATTTAGAGGCACTCGCTTCTGGGAAGAAGGATATGTTAAACTTCATGGACGACCTCTATTGTGCCTTACTCAAGGAAGTATTGTTTTGCTCGCTCAAATGCAGACGCGCCTTCATCAATGCTGGACCATTGGACTCGGACGATATCCTCACAGATCTTATGGAGTTGTGTGAACGGGACACAGTTCCGGGGAGCGCAATGTGCCCGCGCTGTCGGGCGGAGGTAAATGAGAAGGTGAGACTGTTGCGGGCCTTGGTTTGGAAGGGACTGCCCTTTGCATTTAGGCTGTGGTGATAACTCGCATAACAGGTGTATGCATACCCTTTTAATCCATCATTTTTTTGATATTAGTACTTTGTGGGATGTTCTTGTTGCGTAAGTTGTCACGGACTGGTGGATATTAATATTTCTACTATGTCAGTGTGGTCGGTCACTGCCAACGATGCAAACCAATCTTGAAGGCGAGTAAGGGGTAAGGGGATATCATAGGGTCAATCCACGGACGCGAATTAGTGGAACAGCATTACTCTAGAAAGGTCGTCAACGAGACCAGGAGTAAACCGGGTCTGCAGTAAGCTCATAGTACAGTTCTACATGCATCAATGTAGGTATCATGGCAGGTATCAACGAGCTAAATTCTTCCCGTGGTGCAGTGTATAACATTAGCACTTTGGCACTTTGATCTTGAGCGTCTCGAGCGGACACTGTGATCGAGATACAAACGCCTTGAAGTTTGCATCTGGCCAGTCTGCATCTAGCAGCGAGAGATCAAGGTGACGCAAGCCAGGCAAGGTCAACACATCCAGGAGCTTGTCAAAGGGACCTGATCTGATTTCGATGCTTAGCGAACGGAGTTTTGGGTTACTGATAGGTTCATGGGGAGGGTAGACAAGGTCGTCGTCGTCGTCGTCCATGTTGTCAATGTCCATGGATGAGATGACAAGATCCTCGAGGTTTGAACCGAGCTCGAGGATGCGGAAGAGGAAGTCTTCGATACTGTTGAAGTCCGTCCTAAGGTGCGTGAGGCTTGTCCACCCAGGGTTGAAGACTGTGAACATATGGTCGCAATCGTAGACCGAAAAATATTGGAATTTGATAGTCAAGATACGATGCTGGTTTTCTTCCAGCAACGAGTGGTCAGGCACGAACATGTCCTCAGAATAAAGGGGAGCGTCTTCGAGGCCTACGGAGACACGAACAAAGAGGTGGCGCAGGTTGGGGAGCGTGAGCGTATGTAGAAGTGAGCTGTCCCACTCAACATCGGCGACTTCGAGGAAGCGGAGCTTCGAATGAGTGAATGAAACGGAATTGTCGGCTAGGAACACAAAAACAGGGAGGAAGACGAGGTGCTCGAGGTTAGGACACGTCTGCAAGAGTGACAAAAAAATGGGATCCCTGATTTGAGACTGGGCGTTTTCGAACACCAACGCAAGGTGTGTGAGGTTCGCCCACCCCGGATTGAAGAGATGCAAACTCTGCATGTCGAACATAGGAGAGTGTATGGTGAGGGTGCGGAGGCGAGGGTGCGGTTGAGTGATTGAGATCCCCTGGGCCTGGATTAAAGCTCCCAGGTTTCCACTTAGGCAGAGGCGCTCCAGGATGGGGATGTCACCGAGCAACAGCCTGAGGCTACCCTCGATCTCCTCAACCTCTTCAAACTCGATGGTGAAGTTTTTCAGCCGGCTGGTGTAACCTTGTAGCAAGTCTAAGACCGCGTTCGCTGGGACTGGGTGTGAAGGTATTTGAACCTTGAGTGAAAGTGGGTAGCCCTTTGTCTTCTTGAGCCAGCTATCACAGCAGGACAGTTGCCCAGGTTGCTCCGTCTTCTTGATGACCAATGAACACCAGAGGCGTGGTGTATTTAACGCGGCCCCTCGCCAGCTCCTACAGATCCCTGCGAGAAGCAGCGGTGCAGCCTGCGCATCTGGTCGTTTGTGTATCTCTGGGGGCAAGCAGGAAATAAAGATCTCCTCGAGTATCTCTGATGGAAGACGGCGGATGCACGATACGAACCCCTCGTACAACTTCATCGATGACACAACCTGCTCGCGCCTCTCGCGGAACCGCTCGAGGATGCTTTCAACGTGCTGGCAGATAGTGTCAATGTCCTTGATCTGTGCCTTCCGCTCGGAGATAATCTCGCGGATCATAAGAGACTCGAAACTCGATGCAGCGTAGTTCGAGCCAGAGTACTTGGAGAATGGGGTATCGAGACACGGAAACTATGTTCATTCTCAGCATCGTCTTGTATCTAGCGAGCCAGCGAGACGCAGAATCTCACGATTTCATGGGGGTCAGGCACCAGTGTTTGAAGCTGTCTCAGTAGGCTCGTACATCAGCTATGCTGCGCTGCCAATACTACGAAGTGCCTCCTCAACAGACATCTTTGCCATGCTTCTGACGTTGTATTTTGAATAGGAATGCAGTCGATAGCAACTTAGCAGGTGGCCGAAGTCAATGTCTTCCTTCCGAAAGCTTTCGGCTGGCACTATTATTTACATAGGGCCCGGGCTGGCGGGACAATCCGGGAGATTGGGTTGGCCTCACGATCTTCATTAACAAAGTGAGAAGCTCAGTGTTTTGAGAAAAAAAAGGCTCTATCTATCGCCATTACATCGACCTGATAGGTATACCACTCCTCTCTACCTGTCACCGTCTCATCCGAACGCGACAATCAAAGCCCGATCTCATCAGCATAAGGCAACGTCTTGATGTCACCGACGACGACGAACGTTGGTGTGGCCTTGGCGAGCTCGGAGACGGTCTGTGGGGGTGGGGAAGAAGAATGCGTTCAGCGGGTGGGTCTGGTACAATTTGTTTGGGAAGCGCTTACCTTGGTGACAGCAGTTGCGTCGACCTTGTCCAGTGCAGCCAACGTTCTCTCGATCGAAGCATTGGCATTAGAGAAGACCTGAGAAAAATACGGTCAATCGTGCAATTCCAGCACAAGATCCTTTGGGTACCACCGACCTTGGAGCCAATGGCCTCCACGAGACCCTCCCTGCCCTCAACAGCAGAGGCAGCACCGAACTTGGCGCGTGCAACTGCGATCTTGAGCTCCTCAGCGCTCAAGGGCTTCTTCAACTTGGCAACGACAGCCTTGGCAGCTTCCGTGACCGATTGTGCATCTGGGCCCTGGACCAAAACACCAGTCAAGGTAGCATCGGAGTAAGGAAGGTGAACAGCGGTGACAGTGGTAGATGAGGGCGCTGAAGTAGGCCACTTGAGAGCCTGTGTAGGTGCCATATGTGCGCTCAGAACAGAGAGCACAGGCGAGGGTGTTGTCGTTCCGTATCCGATAAACACGGTCTGAGGACCCTCATACGAGTCGATCCTCGTCGAACCACCAAAGTATTTCGAGGGTGTGGCCGTGGCAGTGGAACTGCTGGTGGGGAGGGACGCGTCTGCGAGAGCCTTGTCGACAAGGGCTGCGAGACGTGCCGAGTCGATGCCGGTACCGACGACAGCAACGTTACCGGTGGTGAAGGCCTCTTTTGCAAAAGATTTCACGGAATCGAGGGAGACGGGGGTATGGGGACCCGCGAAAAGGGATGCACCAAGGCCATTACGGAACGCGAGGGCGTGTGCGGCCTCAACGGCGAGGGTGCCTGGGGAGCGGGAAGCAGCAGTAGCCTCGTCTTGGACGACAGGGAGGACGTATTCTGTGTACTCGTGAGGAAGGAATTTGGGGGTCGTGAGGATGGAGGATAGCAGGGAAGTGAAAAAGGATCTATGAGGAAAGTCAGGACAGCAGCAGCAGAAGATGTTTTCAAGACCACGGACTCGTCACCACGGAGGAACTCGGAGCTAAATGTGAGATATTCGCGTGATAGACTGGCAGAGAGAACACCGCCGTAGAGTTCACTCTCTCTTACAGTTCCAAGTGTCGACCGCTTTGCCGTGCTCTAAAGCCAAGGATGAACCGAGTTTTTAGTGAGCCATTCCGAGTGCCCTCGGGACGTCTAAACGGAAAGATCTAAACACACCTTGAATGCAAAGTTTTTCAACGCATGCGCGACACCTGGGCCTGACTCATACCGACTGCCGGCTTTGACAAGGAAGGTAACGGCGGTGGTTGGTTGGCCGTTGTCGACGGCGGCAACTTTGATGCCTGATGATGTGGAGTCGACGACGGTAGCGAACGAGCGTGCCAGACGTTTGGCGGTCGACGCCCGAGTTGCTAGCATGGCTGAGATGTTGGAGACGTAGACGGACCGGGACTGCAATGATTTTTGGAGGAGCGGAGTTGACACGCTTGCGGTGAATTCCGTATTCGTCCGATGTAACGGATAGTAAGTTACTACTGTAAGTAAGTACTTCAAGTCGACTTCAAGTTATGTATAGGTTTGTCAGGTACAACTTGCCACTTGGGTACGACTAATTACTACCAGTGGTACTTACCTTGCCCAACGTTTGCGACGACGACGACGTGCTTGACGTGACTTGAAAAGGATACAGTATGTATCGATATCAAATTGGATGCTCCCATGTGCTCGTTCGTCGGTTGTTATACACTGCGACTGCTCGAAAGGTGAGTGCCACTGAGTGCCACTGAGCCCTGTACCTCAGTATATACTGATTCTATACCAAACGCGCTCACAGCTCATTTACACCATGAGGTAAATGGTAGGAGTGGCACGACCCAAGTGATCAGCTGGTCACACAAGTCAGCGGACAATCGCGCCCGTCATGACAGACATGGCACATTATCATTCCCATCAATCGCACCACCCGACCGACTCGGAGTGCTCCTTATAAATACATCTCCTGTGGAATGACGACAGGAGTTAGAACCACCCTCTACCAACATGTCTCTCCCAGCAACTAGCCGTGAATATCGTAGCTATGTAGGCAATCAAATTCAACTCGCTGGCCCTCTTCTGACACTCGTATGCTAGGGTGTTAATCACCAGGATTTCAAGCTCCTGGAAGCTCCCCTCAGTAAGCCGAGGGCGAGCGAAGTAACCATCAAGATCCACGCTGTCTCTCTTCAGGTAGTCGCCCCTCACATAAGATCCCATTCAACCCATGTTCATTTCTTCTTTGCAGTACCGCGACCTTATGGTGTCTAAGGGCGTGTACCCGGGGTGCATTCGCAGCCAACTCCGTCCCTCGTCACTCACTAACGTCCCTCATTTACAGCCAGAAGCAAAACCCCATTCCCTGCTCCGACGGTGCTGGTGAGATCGTGGCAGTTGGCGAAGACGTCAAAGGCTGGAAAATCGGTGATCGTGTCTGCCCGAACTTTGCCCTCGACCATATCCACGGCGACGTCACTGAAGCGATCAAGATTACTGGTCTTGGAGGCAATATTGATGGTGTTTTGAGAGAGTACATCAATGTGCCTGCTCATGTGAGTCGTTATCGGGTTGCTCTCTTGGCAGCGGAGTATCGACTCTTGATTAGTCGCTTGTCACAATCCCCGACTATCTTTCGTATGAGGAAGCTTCGACGCTCCCGTAAGTCAGTTCCCGCTTTATCTGTAACACTTTTCTCAAGGATGTTTAAAATAGATGCGCTGCATTGACTGCGTATAGCGCCCTTCTCGGACCTGTTGCCCTCAAAGGAGGTGACTACGTCCTTGTTCTTGGTACTGGGGGTGTCTCTATGCAAGTACACAAGTGTTCGCATGTTGCATCGAGGTGCTAACTGTTCCGTAGCTTCGGCGCTCAGATTGCTCTTGCCTCCGGTGCCAATGTGATCTTGACTTCTTCATCGGATGCGAAGCTCGAGGTGGCCAAGAAGCTCGGCGTGCAGCACCTCATCAACTATAACACGAACCCCAACTGGGAAGAGAAGGTCTTGGAGATCGTGAGCAACTGTGCTTGATTGATATCACAAGGAATTGCTGACACATGACCTCATAAGACGGGGGGGAGAGGTGTTGACCATATCATTGAGGTAAGTGGATTTCGTGCACTATTCTCCCCGGTAATAATACGTTTGTAGGTTGGCGGCCCTAACACGATCGAAAAATGTAGCATAGCCATCAAGCACGCTGGACAAGTGCACGTCATCGGATTCGTTTCTGGGGTGAGATCCGTTGTCGTCCTGTCTCGGAAACACTGCCAACATCTCCATCTAGGGTACCAACGGCATTCCTATTTTCCCTACCATTGGCAAAGCCATCACGTTCCGTGGTATCCTTATCGGATCGGTCAAACAGTAAGTGTCCGCGTCTTCCGCCGATTTGAAGGGATGATAGTTGCGTCTGTGTATGACGGCTAATTGCGCTCCTGTGAACCATAGGTTCGAAGATATGAACCGTCTCTTCATCGCACGTCAGATCCGTCCCGTCATCGACAAGGTCTTCTCGTTCGAGCAAGCTATTGATGCGTACTCGCACTTGGAGTCTCAGAAGCACGTCGGCAAGGTTGTCATCAAGGTTTCGAAGAATTGAGCAGGTGTGCACCCAAAGAAGACGAAGCTAAACAGTATTTGAATGTATGAATTTATCGCGTTAATGATTCGACACTTGTATTTTGTATCTCTGGTTGTTCTCCCTCATTTGTGAAAAGAATACACGAGATGTCAGACATTGGGCTCCATCTGTCATACTGGGGACAACCACAATCGAACAATTATAACTTGGCGTTCAAATTTCGAGCACGATGCAGATTAAATGATCGGGTTGCGTTCGGCGGTACCATCAATTGAGTTTGAAATATCTACGGTGGATGGACCCACTGACGTCTACAACAAGTTATTACCAAGTACACAGTGCAACTTTCGTCTTCCACGCGCATCGATCGTCGCTCAGCGCTCTTACTCGTCGCTCCTCAGACCAACGAATATGCCAGACTCAGACGACAAATACACAAAGAATGGCCCAAGCCCGATTTTCACCGTACCAGGTCGTTCAGAAATTCCATCAACCACGACTCCATGAGAGGCGTCCCCAATGCCACCTCAATTTGTTTCTCTCCCGACGGCGATGAACTCGCAATATGCGTTCACCCATGGACCATCCTCGTTTTTGATGCGGCAAGTGGCGAAACAATCTTCGGACCACTCGATGACGATGATCGCCCGATCTATGTTGTTGTTTGGTCATCTGAGCAATCTGACTGACTCTTCTGTGCCTGTTGGGACGGTTCGATTATTTCATTGGATTCGAGCACGGGCGAGATCATCGATGAACTATCGCCAAGCTAGGCTCTCGGCGAGAGTCGAGTTGCGTGTCTGTCGCTCTCTCCCGATGGCAAATGGCTTGCCAGCGGATCATTTGAGCCTAAGGGAACCGTCTGTCTGTGGAACGTGGGATCGCGTCTGCCTAGGAGAGCCACTCATCCACGGCGGTTCATCCGTCATACTGTGTACTGCGTTTTCTCGTTCTGGAGGATTGCATGCACTGGGAATGGGCGAGAGGTCTTAGTTTGGCGTGTCCCGTGGTGGGATAGTAACAATCGAAAGGTTCCAGTGTCCATTCAATGGTTAATTTCATGAACTGATGTTGATGCTACAGACCCTCGATCCCCTCCTTGATGTGCGTTCTGACTCTGTGCCTATCATCTCTGCTGCATTTCTGACACACCATATGTGTAGCAATCGGCAGTCGTTTCACCCGACGTTCCGTCAAATATCGTTCGTGAATCTGACTTTGATTTCCTCGATGTAAGTTTTTTTTTCATTATTGTACATATATCTGTTGCTAGACATTGACCCTTAATCCTGGCAATCTGTAGGTGCCTGCATCACATCGCCACCGCCCCCTTCAAGACCATTCAAGAATGAATCCATCTGACCCCCCTTCTCGGGTACAGCGCTCGAGTCAAGGGTCTCATGGAGGTTTTGGAACATGATACCCCGATTTGTATATGGTCGTTCTTATCCAATATCCATGGGGTGGGGGGAACCAGTAAGCCAATCACCCCCGTTTTCATCACATGTACTCAATGAGTCTGTCTTGGATAGCGCACACTGTGCGATATCTGCTGATCGTGGACCTCGAAGCGACACATGTCGCTTCGAGGTCCACGATCAGCAGCAACCCTTCCAGCCATTCTCCTGAACTCCACCCCTCTGTCATGGTCGTCGTAGAGTCCGTTTCCGGAGAGACTCGGAGGGCAGGAACAATTCGGCCACCGAACCAGAAGTGATCGAAATTGGATGTTGTGGGCTCCTGTCCCGTCAGCGGCCTCGGTACGAGAACGAGACAATGTTCCTGTTGAACAATCTCTACCCCAAAATAGTACTGTTGTATGATCATCCGAGACCCTTAAGCCCGGCCCTTGCGTTTCGTTTAGTATACCCTTTCCGTGTATGTGTTCTAAACTGCTGTCACATTCTTCTCGCGAACGACCGTGTTGTTGTTGCACCGTCTTCAATTCCGGTTTGGGTACTCTGACATCTCATCCTCTCATTGCGCCGATCGAAACGCCACAGTTTTCAGCACACCATAGCGTTCGTATACACGGATGAAAAAGTGGCCAATTAATATTCCCAGGTGTGAGAGGAACAGCTGTTCCCGCGGACCAACAAGGCTCGCTTTATCCCCACTGTGTAGCGGATGGTACAGGTGCCATCGTGGATGGAGGCGACCGTGTGGACGTGAGTTTCTCTCGTTAAGAATCGAGGTTGGTCGGCCGTTCTATAGCGTGTGTTCGCATGTGATCAGTAATCCTGTCGACGTGGGATCGCGTCAGATAAACTGTCTTGATATCTTCCTCGTGGCGATCGACTAAGCCTGGGTAGATGACGCTGAGAGTCTGAAACATTCGAGTGCAACTTGAGTCGTAGCGAACAAGTAGGGGGGACAGCTCACGAGATACGAAGATGGTGGCCGCCAGGCCCAGGCTCAGGAGTCGTCAAACGATCAAGCAAAAACGGCCTCTTGGCGGCCGACAAAGGCAAAACAGCCGCTCTCGCGATGATAGTGGGTTTCTTGACAAACCTGGCTTTAGGATGCAAGTCACGTATGTTGCAAATAAATCTGGTGACCATAGTTGTCAAGTGACCTCACGGCTCGAGCTCTGAAGATACGTTGTTGTGGTCACTGCTCTGACACAAATGATTGAAAACCAGGTATATTATATAGATGGATAGCTTTACGAAACAAACGCGCGGCCCAAAGTGGAGAACGACCATATCCATCCTAGCCAACTTCCACAAATCTCAAACCCTAAGCGTTGATGTTGATAGGAGTGCAACCAACGTTGACCACACCGTTCTAAATGCATATTGAGTGCCCAATAATCTCAGTGTAGGGAACAGATGACTCACGAATTGGTTGCCCGTGCAGCATACCGACTGTTGCGAAGCAGCGCAACCCTGACTGGTGCCAATCAGAGTGGGCGCCGAGCAGGTCACACCGACGAGACCCCCAGCACTCGAAGCTGCCTGGCCGGCACCCAACGAGGTGAGCAAGACGGTAAGCTGGGAAGCCTGAATCACAGAACAGCGTTAGTCGAGTCCACAGACAGAGGCGATCGGTCAATGTACCTGCTGGACACTGTTGCAGCAGCTGATCGAGCCACCGCTGCACTGGTCGCGTGCCTCAAGGGGTGAAGCAGTGGCGAGGAGTGCGAGGGGAAGGAGAGCGAAGACGCGAGCGAACATCTTGGTTGATAGAGGAAAGTGTTGAAGAAGAAAGCAGAGAGGATGAGTTGGGAGCCTGGAGTTACACCTCGCTCTGGCTGCTCTTTATACCTGGAGGACCCTGTGGTCCGGGTCAGTCCGACATGACGCAAAAAATGTTCTGCATTTTTCGGCTGTACGTGTGTCGTACAAATCACGCTCTATCTCCGAGTCCACGAAGCCAACGACAAGGATGTGTCGGTATCGATCGTTCTGGACGTTGTTCAAGCGAGACGAGTGAGAAAAATATAGTAGCATTGGGCTAGTCTAAGCTTGAAATGACTTACAACGACACACAGCAGCCACGAGTTGACAACCCGCTTGCAATCATTTACGCGAGTAAGCGTGCCCACTGCCCACGACCTGCATGCATGGAAGTTAACGGGTTCAGTCCTTGCGGGAATGGGAGCAAAAAGAACGATTCGTATCCACCTGGATGTATCGACGAGTATCGACGATCGTATGTTGCCCATGTCTTTTGAGTGGTTATGTTGTGGGTCCTCCAGGACGACTCATCGGATGTCAGCGTGGATTCGCCGCAGAAACGCAGATCCACCAAACCTTGCGCAAGCTGCCCATCTTTAATATCCTAAATATCTGTCAATCACACCGGGTGCAGTGAGGCCAGTGACAGCGTACGATGAAAAGTACGTATGTAATGATTCTAAACAAACGAAGAAACCTACTTGATCATGTCACCAACGGGTGTTCGTCCGAATAACCAGCCTTGGCTCCACGTCCCAAAGCTGGGTACGCCTTGTGCCCGTTTGACGTGGCCAAGGCGGCTGGACCGGTCGTTGTGGTGTTTTGAAGTTTAGTCCGAGTGGTCGTTGCGAAAGTCATCGTAGGGCGGGCCATCTGCAAACCTAGCCGAGTTTTTTGCAGTCCTTGGAACCTCGTTTTGGGCATAGTGTTTAGTGATCGTGCTGTAAGACACTCTTTGCGATCCTTTAGGTGCTTGCCAGCCAATGAGAAGGCTTGCCTAGCTACGAAAGAGTGCTGAACAGCTGTTCATTTAAGTCGTTGTAGTAGGACCTTGCTCAGACTCGGCGAGAGCTTCGTCCGAGAGAAATACGGGTGCTGCGCCGGGAGTGGGAACTTTGACATTGTGGCAGACGTTGTTGGTCTGATCACAGCTGACACTCTGTATGTCTATCCCTCCAACGGGTCGCCCATCTGAACTGAAGACGCCATGTCATTTCAGTGTTGCCTGTAGAGATGTTGATAAGCCAACCCGCAGGATACCAATGCCCTTGTTTGCTTCAGCATATGGTACTGGGGTGAAGGCGCTGAATCAATTATAAGGGGATGTTCTGAGGAAAGGGCCACGCTCGAGTTGAACAGTTTGTATGTCCAGACTGAACAGCGACAGCGCAGGCCTTGTCGATGTCAAAGTAAAGTTGTCATGGATTCGATACACATAGTCACACTGTGACATCACACGTCACGGGTGACGTTGCAGTAGGCTTTGGTAGACTCGTTGATTGATCCAGTTGCTGCTGCGGTGGTTTCGTTCGTCTCCTCGAACAAACCCAACTGAGCGCGACACCGACTGCACTGGACGACAACGATCACCAAGTCCGCTGTCAGTCAAACTACAACAATCGACCACCCAAAGTGGTCCATGTCCAGCCCCGACATACCTCTTCACACCATCGCACCGAAATCACGACCACGCGACGGGTACGCTCCTCTCCGAGACCACGAGAACCTCAACCGACACATACACGACGAAGCCAGACATAGAGAAGGGATGCATACCGGTGTACTCAGGAGCGCCGCCGCGATTCGAGCTACGTCGAGGAGTCTTGGGAGTGGACGTTCGAAAGGAAAGGGGAAGCAGAGAGAGAGGTATGCGGACGAGAGTGATGAGGAGGCGACGCTGCTTCTTGGAAATGTCGATCTCGAGCGGAGCGCGAGTGGGGGTGTGGAAGTGGAAGATGAAGGGGTAATTGGAGGCGAGGGACAGGGTTCGACGAGGTTGAAGCGGTTGCAGAGGGGAGGTTCAAGTCTCGGCAAGAAGGACAAGTCTCGTGCGATCCCGTTCAGGCCTTCAGGTGTGCATATATTTCCTTCCTGTTCATTTGGACTGGCTACTGATCATTGTATGCGCATCACCTGCAAACAGACAAGTTTCAATCTCGGTTTCCACCAAACATCGCGCGCAACCAAAAGTACAACATATTCACCTTCTTCCCCGTCGTTCTATATGAACAATTTAAATTCTTCTTCAATCTATACTTTCTGCTGGTCGCACTGTCACAGTTCGTTCCAGCACTCAAGATTGGTGAGTACCCCCATCTTTCAACTCTTTCCTCCATACCGACGTGTTGCTCTCCAGGATTTATAATCACTTATGTGGCACCTCTCGCCTTCGTTCTATTCGTTACCATGGGCAAAGAGGCATATGACGACTACAAACGCAATCTCCGAGACCGTGAGGCCAATTCCCAAAAATATCTGATCCTAGTTCCCCCTTTACCTACCCACAAACGCTCCGGTTCTCATTCTTCCGAATCAACCACCCTATTTGACGCCGGTGATCCCGAACTACAGGACCGTTCCCACTCCCATCCAGACTCCGGTCCCCACACACGTTCCGTTCCCTCTTCGTCTCTCAAAGTCGGGGACCTCGTACTCCTGGAGAAGAACGATCGCGTTCCTGCCGATATGATCCTCCTCCGAACGTCCGATCCATCTGGCACATGTTTTATACGTACAGACCAACTCGACGGAGAGACCGACTGGAAAGCCCGCGTCGCCGTGGGCGTAACACAAGGGTTGAAAGGCGGCGAAAGAGAGGTTATGATGCTCGAAGGTGAAGTATATGCGGATGCTCCTATCAAGGATATACACAGTTTCGTCGGGACGATCACTGTGCGCTCGATTCCTGGTTTGGGGCGTGGACAAGATGACACGAATGCCACTCCGACGGTGGAATCGCTGTCGGCCGAGAATATGCTTTGGGCAAATACGGTGTTGGCCGCGGGGTCTGCTGTTGGGTTCGTGGTCTATACGGGAAGTGAGACGAGGGCGGTCATGAATACGAGTCATCCTGAGACGAAAGTTGGGTTGTTGGACCTGGAGATCAACAGGCTCGCCAAGGTATGGCATCACCTCCTCATTTATCTTCAGCCCAACTCTCCATTTTTCTTCTTGTTGATGGTTTTGTATCCCTGGTTGTTCTTTATAGATTCTTTGTGCAGTCACGTTCGCGCTCTCCGTCGTACTCGTTGCCCTGAACGGATTCCGCGGGTTGTGGTACATCTATGTGTTCAGGTTCTTGATTCTCTTTTCGTCTATCATTCCTATCAGGTGCGTTCCTTACTTCTCACTTCTCCCTCCTTGCGAGTTTCCTTTTGTCAACACTTTTTTCTCCTCATTCTTGTATGTATGACTGACCCTCTACCTCAAGTCTCCGCGTCAACCTCGACATGGGCAAGACCGTATATGCGCAGCAAATCATGTCGGACAGCGAGATTCCAGGTACTATCGTCCGCACAAGCACGCTCCCCGAAGAACTTGGCAGAATCGAATATTTGTTAAGTGACAAGACCGGGACGCTCACGCAGAACGGTTAGTATTCCGACCCTCACTAACTCGAGCATCCAGCTAGACAATCGAAACAGAAATGGAGATGAAGAAACTGCACATGGGTACGATGTCGTTTGGGTTCGACGCCATGGACGAAGTCGCGCATCAACTCGCGATGGCATTCGGGGCTGAACAAGGTAGAGTTGATTTCCCGGTCATTTTCGAGAGACGACATGAATATATGCGTTGTAAGGTGCTAAGCCCTCGGGGACTCCCACTGGCGCGCAGCTCGCTACACGTGGCCGAAGAGATATGTCTTCCAGATTACGAGACGTTGTCCTCAGTCTCGCCCTGTGTCACAATGTATGCGTCTGGTTTTCCCTTATGGAATGCACTGATTGACCTGATACGCAGGTAACCCCGGTCACGAATGACGACGGTACTATAACCTACCAAGCGTCCTCCCCAGACGAGGTTGCCATCGTCAAATGGACCGAGTCGGTCGGCCTAACCCTTGTTGCACGAGACCGCACATCTATCACCCTTCAAACGCCCGCCGGTTCAACGCTCACCTACGATATTCTCGAACTCTTCCCCTTCACCTCCGAATCAAAACGCATGAGTATCGTCGTTCGGGACACTCACACTGGCGATATATTGTTCTTGCAAAAGGGTGCAGACGTCGTCATGGCAAAGATCGTGCAAAAGAACGATTGGCTCGAGGAGGAGACCGGGAATATGGCTCGTGAGGGACTACGGACGTTGGTCGTTGGCAGGAAACGATTGAGCGCGCAACATTATGCAGCGTTCAAACAACGGCATCACGAAGCGAGCGTGAAGACTGAAGGGCGGAACGAAGCCATGGCGGCCGTCGTATCTGAATACTTGGAGAGGGATCTCGAGTTATTGGGATTGACGGGTGTGGAGGATAAGTTGCAAGACGAGGTCAAGTCGTCATTGGAACTGCTGAGGAATGCGGGGATCAAGATTTGGATGTTGACGGGCGATAAGATCGAGACGGCGAGGTGTATCGCTATTTCGACGAAACTGGTGGCGAGGAATCAGTACATCCATGAGGTTGCGAAACGTGAGTCCCGACTCGCGCACTCATCTCGGCGGTGGCATCACTAAGCGGTTTTCTTAGTGACAACGTCCGATCAAGCTCGTGACGAGCTCGAGTTCCTGCAGTCCAAACTAGACTGTTGCCTGGTCATTGACGGTGACTCTCTTCAGGTACGTCGATCTCTCTTCAGTGTATGAACGTTTGTTGACCGTCGCCGTTGATAGCTCTGCTTGAACTTGTACAAGAACGAATTTATTGAAATCACCACCAAGCTGTCCGCGGTCGTTGCGTGCCGCTGCTCTCCTACCCAGAAAGCAGATGTCGCTCGCCTCATTCGTCAGTATACCAAAAAGCGAGTGTGTTGCATCGGTGACGGTGGAAACGATGTGAGCATGATTCAGGCTGCCAACGTCGGTGAGTCCGATGAATGAGTCACCTCGAATCGCCTGGAAACTCAACTCGCTCACTTGATATAGGTGTCGGCATCGTGGGCAAAGAAGGCAAACAAGCCTCCCTCGCCGCCGACTTCTCCGTCACCCAATTCAGTCACCTCACCAAACTCCTCATGTGGCACGGTCGCAACTCTTACCGTCGTTCCGCCAAACTCGCCCAGTTCGTCATTCACCGTGGTTTGATCATCTCGGTCATGCAAGCCGTGTTTTCGGCGATATTCTACTTTGCGCCAATCGCATTGTATCAGGGGTGGTTGATGATTGGGTATGCGACAATTTATACGATGGCGCCCGTGTTTTCGTTGGTGTTGGATACGGATGTGAACGAAGACATGGCGTTGATATACCCTGAGTTGTACAAGGAGCTGACAAAGGTAGGAGTGTCCGTCCGTCTCCTTGAAGTTGTGTGTTTATTGACCTTTGGGACTTTCCAGGGCCGAGCGCTCTCTTACAAGACGTTCTTCCAATGGTTGATGATCAGCATATACCAAGGTCTGTGCCAACGAATCTGGGATCGAAAAAACAGACATTGCTTACGCTGGGTTTCATCGCAGGCGCGGCCATCATGATCATGTCCCTCGTGCTATTCGAGACCGAATTCCTGAATATCGTCTCGATATCTTTCACGTCACTTATCCTTAACGAACTGATCATGGTCGCGCTTGAAATCACGACATGGTGAGTTTTTCTCTCCGCTCTACCGTTCCGCATCGCTGCTGATCAACAGCGTATTCAGGCATATATACATGGTTATCTCGGAGGTCATCACGCTCTTCTTCTATGTGATTAGCATCGCGTTCCTACCGGAATACTTTGGTGAGTTCATTCGACCCATCTGTGAACCAACGAGCGTTACATGCTCACTCGCGCGCGTTCGCAAGACCTCGAATTTGTCGTCTCCACTCGTTTTGCATGGAAGGTAGCAGTCATGGTGGCGATCAGTGCGCTCCCTCTGTGGGTGATCAAGTTGATTCGTCGTAGAATTGCACCGGCAGTGTATAGCAAGCTCCTATAGTACATAGACAGCCCATCACTGCGAGTTCCCGGAAATAAGTTATACTTTATGCTGTCCTGGGCCAATAGAACACCGATCCCTATTGTGACCTACGAGCGAGACATGTCAACTGTGAGCAATGGAAGAGTGATAGAATGAAAAGGATCGTGTCTATCCTTCAAAGTGAAGGTGAAAAAACATCTTGATGGACAGCAGGAAAAAGGAAAATAAATATTGAGACCCGTAGGTCTACCACTCCGGAAAAGCGTGTCATCCTTGTGCAGGGGCCATGCTAATCTTCTCTGTATCGTTCCAATTTTTAACGTATGCAACCCCGAAGGGTGCAATTAAATATGGAGATGATGGGTAGCAACGAACGCAGTTTTGTTTTGTGCTCGGGAGACTTGGCTATTGGATTGCCTTGTATGGGCATGCCGCCAAAGCGTCACAATGGGGACTGCCACAGTGGCTGTGATCTTTGGGTAGACGATCACTTGCAAACACCGAGTTTTCAAATCTTTATAATGTATTTCTGCTTTGTTACTCGACACACATCATCGGAGACGGAGATTGCAGATGAAGCAAAGAAGGAGGGATAACAAAACGGACGTATCGAGAGTCAGGACTGGGGAGGTACCAATGGAGAGAGCGAACTAGAAACACTACACTAGTAAGGTGGTACTACACTGATATTAATTCAAGTCAGTTGCCAGAAACGAGTTTGGGAAGAAGCCGGCGGAAGACTGCCACGAGGGATCCGGACTTATGTTCCCCCAAAGCGAAGCACCCATTGGTGGTCGTGGTGACCCAAAGCCAGGTGGAGGTGCAGGGGGACCCCAAGGGGGTCGTGTCTCGCCGACGAGAGTGCGAGGACTTGCGCTGCTGCCCCACGACTGTCCTACAGCACCAGGTACCATGCGTCTCCCGGGAGGTGGGACGACCTCGTCGTCGTCCGCTGCGAGAGCAGATGATCCCAGGACACCCTTCGGACTCGGCGAACGACGAATAGGTGAGCCTGAGCCTGACCCCCCTGCTTCGCCAGTTGTAGGCCGAGCGATGGGTGCTATCGGGGCTGGAGGAGCAATGGGAGCAATAGAGACCGGTCTCGCAACAGGTCCAGGTCCAAAGTCTGGTACAGACGCGCGTCGGGAAGAGCTGGCAGCCAACTGTGTCGGAGAAGCGAGGGGATTCTGGACCACTTTCGACGGCGGGCCTATGGGCGCTGTTTGAGGAAGACCACGGCCAAAGGGAGAGTCGAATGGAGAAGGCGATCCAAAGGCCCTGGAGAGTGCAGAAGGGGCCAACGAGGGAGGTGGTGCTTGTTGCATCGATGGTCCAGGTCCAGGTCCAAAAACTCCAAAAGGCGGTGGCGGCGGTGGGTACGGGGGGAGTGCGCCTAGGGGAGGAATCATCCCAGCACCTAGAGGGTACACGAGGGCCGAGGGAGCTTGGAAGCTGTTCTGAGTGGAAGGGACGACGGGCGTGGCAGGTTGAGAGGTAGTGACCAGGGGGCGAGCAGGAACTGGACGAGTAGGCGTAGTAGCGGCTGTTGCGGGTGCAGGAGGAGCAACGGGCTTGTTCAGGATCTTCTTCGCAGAGCCATTGGTGCTCTGCGAACGTTGAGTGGAGCCCGAAGCCCGAGGAGACGTTGGTTGGCGAGGAGTCTTGGTAGTAGCAGCACGTTGCTGTTGGGCAAGACGTTCCTTCTCAGCCTTCTCTTCCCTCTCCTTCGCTAGCTTCTTCTCTCTCTCCTCCTTCTCTTGTTGTTCCTTCCTTGCCGCTTCGCGTGCTGCCTTCTCAGCAGCAGCTTTGGCCTCGCGCTCTTCCTTGGCCTTGCGCTCCTTTTCCTCTCTCTCACGTCTCTCCTGCTTAGCCTTCTCCTCTTTTTCCTTGCGTTTCCGTTCTCGCTCAGCTTCGCGCTCCCTCTCCTCTGCAAGGCGCTTGCGACGCTCCTCCTCTTTGCGTTGCTTCTCTTCTTCAGCAGCTTTGCGAGTAGCTTCCCGCTTGACCCTTTCCTCTTCCCGTTTCTTGCGCATCTCCTCCTCGTGAGCCTGCTGCTTGGCCTTCAAAGCTGCGTCTTCGGCCGCCTTCTCCGCCGCCTTGGCTGCTCGCTCTTCATCCTTTGCTTGTTTCTGCTGCCTAAAACCAACGCTCAATAACACACACGGAATGCCGAACAATGCACGTTACTTTTTCTTGTCCTTCTTCTTCTGGTTCTGACTCTGCTTCTTGTTCTCCCGTTCCTTCGAGATCTTGTCTTCCTCCTCCAGCTCACGAAGCAGCTGTTGCTGACGCTCTTGCGCTACCTTTTCTCGGTACGCCGAAAGGACTCGTTGCTCGAACATGCGGGCAGCAAAAATAGAGAACATCCGCTTCCCCTCCTCCATCTTCTGCTCCTCGGTCATGACCTTCGTACCAAGATCCGTCAGTACAAGGGATGGTGGGACGTGGTTGGGGACTCACCTCCTCTTCATCGTCCTCGTCATCCTCGTCCTCTTCATCTTCCTCGTCCTCGTCCCCTTCATCGTCCTCCTCTTCATCGCTATCATCTTCCACATCTGCCGCCGCTTCCTCCTCGCGTTGCATCCGCCGTTCTGCAAGCTGCTCCATCATCTCCAAAAACTTCTGCCCATCGTTTTTCAAGAGATCGTCAGCCACAGTCAGGATGTTATTAGGGCCTGTGTGAAGGGAGAAAAGGGTTAAGATATGATATGTAACGCAAACAAAAATGAAGGACTCGCCTGTTACAGTGAGGCTACTGCCCAAATTAAACAGCCCGTCCCGACCGTTTGCCTTCGTACCGTTCGCCGGCCTACGCCCGCGAGTACCGGCATTGGTTTGATCTCGAGGTTTGACTTCCTCTTCTTCCTCCTCGGCAGCTTCTTCGTCTTCTTCCTCATCCTCCTCGTCTTCTTCCTCCTCGTACTCTTCCTCTTCCTCGTATTCTTCCTCGTCACCCTCATCATCATCAAACTCGCTCTCGTGTTTGGGAGGCTTTCGGCCGTTGGCAAGAGCTGGCGTTCGATTTGTCCGTGGAGGATGATGAGTGGTTTTAGTATGAGGATGCCCAATGACAGCGCCGTTCTTATCAAGCTCGACGCTGCCAGGAAAAGGTCCAGGTCCGGGTGGAGGTGGTATCGTGCCGCCCGAATTGAGGTAGCGCTGCTGATAGTTCGCGTACTGTTCTAGCTCCTCGTAATAAGCATCGTACAGTACCTCAAGCTCTTCTTCGATCGCATGTCTAAGTTCCGTTTGATCAAGGATGACGAGGCCACCGGGAACGCCATGGAAATTTTTTTCCAATCGGATCGATGCAGAGAGTGCAGGAAACGCCAAAGGTCATGATACGTCAGCCATTCGTCTTTTCCGACCATCATAACGCATGAAAAAGGGTACCAACCGCTTCCGACCACAGACAGCACAACTGCAGCTATGTTTCTGTTGTTCCTTCATCTTCTTCAGGACGGTATCCTTCTCGATCTTGACCAAATTGCGACGCTCGTCCTCCCCCAATCCAAGCCAAAACTCTTTGATCCGTTCGCGCTCCTCCGTCGTACTCGTGCTCCAGATCTTGCTGTTATTTTGCGAGCCTTTGTTGGAGCCTGGGCCAGCTGGTGGACGAGGTTTGTGAGACGCAGATGCATTGGACGATGGCGGCGATGGATGATGGTGTGTATGATTGTGTGAATATGCATGGGCGGTTATCGGAGCCTTTGATGCTGCTCGTGCAGTCCTCGCAGGCTGTTGGCCGTTAGCGGGGACCGCGGCGGGCGCAGTATTCGTCGCGGTGGTAGTTGCCATTGCCGGAGCATAGGACATGGGCTGTTTTCCCTGAGCCCGTGAGCTTGGTGGAGGATTAGCGGAAATGTTTTCTTTTGTCGCTGCTCGAGCTGCAGGCATGGCGTTGGCGGTGAGAGGAGGACGCTTGGTCAAATCGACCGCGGCCGTGGGACGAGGCGTACCCTTTTCCGGTGCCGATTCCGGTGCCGAGTTTGCCGAGCGTGCGGTTGGAGTGGGTGCCGAGTTCGGCACGGAGGGCACTGCCGGAACTTCGGCCGGAATTCTGACTGAGTCTTTCCTGTTTTTCTTCTTGCTTTGTTTAGCTGTATCAGCAGCCGATACAGGCTCAGTCGCACGAGCAGTAAGTCTAGTCTTAGTGGCACGGTCAGTGTGCTGCTGCGCTGTTGTTGTTGTTGCTGGGGATCGAGCAGTGGTCTCTCCGTAACTCAGAACAACGTGTGCGACAGTATCGGGCATGGAACCAGGGATGTTTGGCGGGTGGGGACCATGAGGGCGAGCTGGGTGAGGCTGTAAATCAAACTCGTCTTCTAGGTCTTCATCCTCAAAGTTGCCGTCGACCTCATCTCCACTGTAGTAGTCGTCGTCCGCAAACTCGTGCTCTCCACCTCCAAATTCATTGAGAAGCACCACGTTCGTTTGCGGTAGAGGACCGCGAGGAGGCTGACCTGGTGCAGGGGGAGCTGCGCCTAATGCGGCGGCGGCTGCCTGCTCTACGGATAGTGTGAATGCAGGATCGGAGAAAATGGACGGATCAAATGGCAGGGGGGGATATGCTCCTGGCGGATATCCTGGGATGCCCTTGGTGGCCATCGTCGCCGTTGCCGTAGCAGTACCGTTTTTGAGGTACGTGTCTGACTGCACCATCTGCTGGGCGATGTTGTACATGGTTTGAGCCTTTGAGATTGTCGTCAGGACGGCACACGACCAAGATAGTACTCAAACTCACGAAATTTTTGATATGTGGAGGGAACGACGACCAATATTCATCGTCCGCCAATGCTGGCCCATTGGCTCCGTTTGGCTTTGACAAAGGAGGGTGAGAACTAGGGGAGTTTACTTTGGTCCCCGTTCGGCCATTTGATTGAACCTCAATATTCTTCCATTGCAATTCGTTCGGCGTACCCAGAATCTCGCCATGCAACTGAGCAGTAACACCAACCCCGGACCGAGCAATTGTTGCAGCGGACGTTGCGACGTATCCAGTCGTGGTGATGCGAACTGACTCGAGCTGGGGAGATATACCACGCATGGGTGGCAGTGGCAGGTCGGAATCCTCGAAGTTCGGCATCTCATCGCCCAAGTCACCATCCTGAGCGTAAGCGCTCTGAGGTTCCTTTCCCTTTCCCTTCTTCTTTTTGTTCTTCTTCCCATTAGCAGCAGGTGGTGCTGGCTGCTCGAGCCTGACAGGCGCTGGCGGGTGGGAGTTTGGGGTTGAAGAAGGAACAACCGAGGGCTGTTTAGCCTTTTGCGACTTTCCTGCAGCCATTCTAAGTGTTTTCAACGCTGATTAGCAGTCAGAAACTCCGAGGTCTCGAGAGATACTTGCACAAGGTTTGTACGCTACCGAAACAGAAAGAAAGGCAGCAGTAATACGATTGGCCCCGGTGAGAGACCGAAAGAGAGATTTGTACGAGCACGATATTTGTTGTTTGAGAGTGCGATGATCGAGGATGATTGCGATGGTTGAGTGCACAGGAGGACGTGGTTTTCGCAGAAAGCGTCGACTCGAGACTGGATCGCCCTGATCACTTTAACATGCCCAAATAAGGTCTATCGGCAAGCGCCGTCGCACGTGACACTGACATATTCGGCAACGGAACGACTCTCCTCGGAGCGGGACCGACACAAGGCGTGCGGGTTGACAGAGCTTTGGGGACTCTGCTGGCTTTTGGAAGCGAACGACGACGATCAGTGCCATTTAATAGCTCATGGGGAGTAGCTGATCACAATCTAAATAGGAAATGATGATACCCCAGTCGACTCACAACGGCAGTTCAAGGAACCCAACGATCATTTTATTCACCGATGTGTGTCGCGGTGCGTTGTAATAGCCGTCCCAAGCCAGACTAACGAGAGAGGGACGTAAAGGTGGGAATGCGAACAACAAGGATGTTCTGTGTTTGATCGCGGGATCAGGGATACATATGTGTACATCAAGGAGTCAATCATAGCCCGTCCATGAGAAGACCGGCACCTCGGTCAGGTTCTCTTTCGCATCAGCAGTCTCGCACATCTCTACATGTATCAAGGTAGGCATCAACGAGACGATTTCTTCCTTCTCCTCGATGGATATATCCACACCCTTGATCTTGAGCATCACGAGTGGACACTGTGATCGGGATAAGAACTCCGTGAACTGCGCATGCAGCCACTCTGGGTTATCTGGAAGCGAGATGTCGAGGTGGCACAACCTGGGTAAGGTCAACAAACCCAAAAGGTTTTGAAGGGGACCTTCAAGGTTCCTGATGCGAAGCGAATGGAGGACGAGATGGGTGAGGGGAACTGGGGGGATGGGGAAATCCTCGTCAATCTCAAGCTCGGAAATGACAACATCTTCGAGGTTTGGGGAAAACTGGAGGAAATTAAGGAAAATGATATCGGAAATGTTCCCGTCCACCGTGAGATGTGTCAGATCCGTCCACCCCGGGTCAATGACTTCGGAGAGTATTTCATACTCTTCCTCTGAAACATAAGCATCGATGGAGATATGGAGGATTCGACGGGGTTGTTTTTCGAACACCAGGGGCTCATGCATGAAGGCGGTCCTTGCATTGCAATGAATTTGGAGGGAGCACAGGTTGGGGAGCAACAGTCTATCTGACAACGACCCACCGCAACCATAGTTGGCGATCTCTAGCAAACGGAGTTTCGAATGAGTGAACGAGATTGGATCTTCATCGTCGAAATTGAGAACAGGCCCGGAGAAGACGAAGTGCTCGAGATTGGGACACATCTGCAGGATTGCAAAGAAAGTACGGTCCGCCTCCGTTTCGATGCATCCAAGCATGATGGCAAGGCGGGTGAGGTTTTCCCATCTCGGATTGAAGAGAGACAATATTTCGTTGTCGAGAGTGGGAGCGTTGATGATGAGGGTGTGGAGGCGAGGCTGTGGCTGGGTGATTGATATGGCTTGTCCCCCTTTAAGTATTTCCATGGTTCCAGTAAGGCAGAGCCGCTCCAGTAACGGGCTGTTCTTCAGCAACACACGCAGATCATCATTGCTGCCAAGATGAACGCTGAGGTTTGCCAACCGACTTGTGTGGAGCTGAAAGAACTTTGAAATCGCATTCTGGCTTCCAGAACGCCGGCCGAACCGGACCAGCAGTGAAATCGGGAGGCCCTTTGCTTTCTCAAGCCAATCATGGTAGAAGGACAGTTTAGTTACCCCAGTGATGCACAGTGAAGACCACAGTCTCGGGGTATCGAGCGCAACCGCCCGCCAGTCCCTACAGAGCTGTGCCAGGAGCAGCGGAGTAGTCTCCGCAGCTGGTTCAGCGAGCTTCGGAGGCAGACAATGCATGAAGATCTCTTTGAGTATCTCCACAGGAAGGCGACGGATGCACGATAAGAAGCCCTCGTGGGCCCTGACTGAGGATGCAATCTGCTCGCGCATCTCGCGGAAATGGTTGGCGATGTTCTCCGCTCGCTCAATGATGGCATCGATGTCTTCGATCTGGTCTTTTTGCTGCGAGATGATATCGCGGATGATAGGGAATTCCCAACCCAACGCAGCATAGTTTGAGTTTGTGTACTTGGAATACGGGGAGTCGATACGCGGAAACTATGTTTCACGATCAGGGCCATCATCTCAGCGAGCAAGCGAGAGCAAAAATCTTACAACTTTATGAGGTTCGGGCACCTTTTGAAGCTGTACATGAGCTGAATCATGATCCTATTGGGGTGCGCAGTATACTGGAAAACTTACCGTTCGAAGGACCTCTGCACTGGCAACAGCCCGGGGCATTATTTCTGGCTGTACAACAACTGGAAATCGCGATATGTTGTGCAGCAGGCCCGTCACAGTCGATGATTTTCTGACGTTTCTGCGGGGTACCCGGTCCGGTCGGAACAACATATTTGTAACGCATCGAACTATGTACATCTGTCGAACGCAAGTATTCAAAAATTGAGTTCCATCGAAACAGGTGATCAGTAACTTTCTCGAGATCAGAAGACAGTCGTTTACTTCATTGTACTTGGGGCCCTTGCAAAAGCCACTCAAGGTTTCAATGACACATAGCAAACGTTCGAACTCAAGGTGATCACGGTGTACACCCGGCCTTGCCAAGAATCAGCATCCGAGACAATCTTGCAACAGTCGGTGACATGCCCTAGGCGCACTCGAGTATACAAGCGAGTGCAGCGACAACACTTGCGGATAGAAAGGTCAGCGCATGATCAAGAGTACAAGGGTCCAGAGAGCGTACTACCCACACTTCGCCCTAGTTGCAAATCGAAAGAGGTCCACAATATACTGGTCCTGAGGCCTGAGGGTCCGGTTTGGGGAGACTAGAAAAACCGTTTCAATGGCAAAATGTAAACACGGCTAGCCACATATATCGAATCCTCGACGGACGACCGTGCTGAATTCATGCACATCATGATCAGGACTCGGATGCATGATCACTGTTCCCCAAAGTACGGTCCTCTCGCAGCGAACGGCGAATGGGGTTTCGAGCACGTCTCAGAGGATTAAAGTGAAGCGGACTCGTCAAAAAGATCGTTTGCTACAATTGTGGGCGCGACTAGAGGCTAGAGATACATCAATACGTCTAGGAGCCCTGATCAGCACTTTCAAAACTGGAAATCTCAATGAACGACATACCGCGCCAGTAAACAACCTCGTATCTGAGGACGTCTCATAAACGCCCTCTTCCTCTGCACTATTAACCTTCAACACCTCGAACCTCGCGGCAACGGGATCCCAATGAAATATCCTCTTCACGCCCGACCAAGAGCACCACCTCACACATCGCCAACACGGTCTCGCAGCTCCCGTTCCCGCCTTATTCACCCTCACGACATACAGATCCGCCCCATTCACCCTGGGATCTCGTCGACGCGCATTCCAGTTGCGCTCGGGATTGGAGTTCGAACTCTGACCCCCATCGGGCTTACCATGCGCAGCACACTCCGTGCACACATCGCATGCCGACTTCTTCCCCGCGGCCCCCTTCCTCGCAGACGTCCTCGATCGCACCGCCGTGTGCGCGTTACAACAACGTCCGTTGACATCGACCTGATTCAAAACACGGCCTTCGTTTTTCCGCCTCCGTGCGTCCTTGACTGAGTTGAACCTGCTGCTTGAATGAAGGAGACATGCCCGTAACGTTGAAGATGGCGTGCATTTCTGCATGCATCGAGACTGGCTTGCGGTGTCCGTGTGTACGGACGTGGTTCCCGTCGTAATGCGTTCGGTGATGGTTCCATCCCATAGACATGATCTTGCCGCCCTTGACGAGGACAGCTCCAAGGCTGTAGTTCATTGGCGACTAAGGGGTTGATGTCAGTGCGATCCGGGAAATAGATTGCACTACTAGTAGTACCTTCGACGCCGCTTCGGTACACTGAGTAAAATAGTACTGCGACTTGTGCATATTCAAGATATTCACAGATGACTGGGTATTATCGATAGGTTGTTTAGCAGAACAAGGAATGAGTTCAGCCTCTATCTTCATTCATTCAATTTTCGAGTCAATAGAATCACGTGATCATTCAGAAGACATCATTGTCGTAAAAATTAAATGCTACGTAGATATCATGCAGGGGAAGAATATGTAAAGGGATGCGATGGGGGGAAGAATCAACTCGTGACCAAGAGCTGCTTGGACACCAAAATCCGATTAGCCAACGTTGTCAGGTTGGCATCCGCCATGATGACCTCGGGAAGATATTCGACATTGAACGCCTGTTCGATCGCAGTACAGATACGTTTCGCTTGTCGTTCGGACCAGAAACTGAAGTCATCTGGATCTCGCGCATCGACGGGGCTGTTTTCGTCAGCATCGCTAGTCGCACAGTTCGTTCCACCGCATGACAAGGGAATCAAGGATGGGTCGCTGTCCAAGCAGAGGGGAATGATATCGGCTAGGCATTTCCGGACGGACGTAAAGTCAGGTGATGTCGGCTTGCTAACTGAACATTGTTATCGTATTAGGTTCGTTCTATTCGGTCCGGGGGAGCAATTGAATGGATGTCAGAACTCACCATAAATCTCAAACGGTCCGTCAATCCCAAGGACGCTGTGCTTGCCGTCGTGGTGATATCGAACCTAAAGTGACAAAGACATCGATGTCAAGATTATGTTTCACCTCGCGAGGGTAGGGTGCAATATACCTCATATCGTCCAGTGGTCCACGGAAGGGCAGAACCTTCAAACGCGACGCACCCAGTCTGCGGATCGGAACCCCTTGCTTTCACACGGGAACTGCCAACGGGCACATCGCCGTCCCACTCCTCGTTATGAACAGGAACCCACTGTCCAAAAGACGATATTTGCGTAACCAACGTTGACTTGTTCGCACCCACCTAAACACGTCCCTGTCAACGTCAATTGCATAGGCTCGAAAAAACTAGATCTTCGCACCCTGTAGATTGCGATCCAATCACGGCGGGAGTGTCGCTGAGGAGCTTCCCACTTGACATGAATGGGCTCGCCAAGGTGGAACCGCTTGTTGCCGGATTTACTGAGTGAAACTGAGACCTTGTACTTCGCGGTGTCATAAGTCGACAAGTCGCTCGAAACGCGCCTGGAGAATCAGAAAAGCAAAATCAGAAACCTTGATATAAAAAAAAGACTGCCATAGTTGGAGATAGGCTGAGGCTCACGTTATTACCAAACGTTCACGCGATTGTTGTAGAAGCACTTTTGTCTCTTGCATGACCTCGGAGATTTTAGGTTTGGCTATTTGCGGTGTCACTTCAGAGAAAATCGTGCTAATGTTGTCTTCAGACTTACACTTCGCCAAAAATTCCTCCACGACGTCAGCAGTCTCCTCATACACCTTATCGAAGGTCCCTTTGACTTCCCTCGCCACCCTCCTAATCTCTGGGACATGCCGGCCAGCACGAGATTCCAGAAGTCTCGCGTTCTTGCTTGCGACATTTTTGATAACCTTGACGAAACCTGCCTCTTTGCGCAAACTATCTCCGTATAATTTCCGCATGTGAGGACTGTTTCCATAATCAGTAACCAGGTGAAACAATCAAGTTTGAAAGACGGTGAATTAGGTTCTGCCGGCGGTACTCACTTTTCAACGTTGTGAAGGAACCACCAATGTAAGAAGAATCTCAGGACCGATAGAAGGCATACAAGTTTGCTACCACTGATAAGTGCCAAGCCCAAGAAAGATGCACCACTCATAAGTTCAGGATTATCAAGGAATCTTAAAATGTCGTGAATCAGCGGTGCCCAGAGATCGTAGCGCTGGGGAAAGGTGGGAGGAAAGCTCACCGGAAAATGCCAGTGTACTCTAGATGGGCTGGAAAGTCTTCTGCAAAGAAATCTCCGTAGAACCATCCTGAGGGAATGAATTTTAGAAGACCGTTTTTGACGGAACGACGATTCATACCAAAAACTCCGAGAACTTCGTACGACTCTTTCGCCGCCCAAACATGCAAACCAATGAGCAGCTATTCGAGATAAGCGAGATAAGTATGAAACGCATTCAAGGGAAATTGGACGGCGTACGGCTCCTAATGTATGGCATAAGAGATCATCTCCCTCCGTCCACGTTTGTGGTAATTCGTAGGTCTTCCAGGCGAGTCCAACGAGGGAAACTGCAAGAAACGTATAAGCGGCACGAAAATATTGCACGAAAAGAACCTACTGTAAGTCATGCACAGGCTGAGGTTGTACAGCGATTTCCAATTTGTAAATGCTTCCTGCACGGCACCGTCACCGTTGTCGTTGAGGGCGTAGTGATAGTACTTGAGGAAGTGTCGAACGAGGAACTTGGACCGGCTTTGTGCCCGCAAGAGCAGACCTAAACCGAAGGTATGGAAAATACACCAGGCGCACGCATGAGCGAAATGCAACGCCAGAGTTGCTCGGTGTGACAAAATGGGAAGACAAGATGCGACCAAAAGATAGAATATCAGTAGTACCAGCATTGCATCAGACGACCTGATACGGACAGAATTCGGTTGAGCGAATTTTGGAGACGAATTGTCGGACAAGAGTCATACCGGAGGAGATCGATGTTCTGTAAAACAACAACGTCACGCCTGAAGTACTTGTGTAACAGATCGTGCTCTGAGACTGGCTGCGGGCGTTTCACAAAGCTGTTGAGGGAATCGGTGCTCGCGTGTGGGGTATGGAGGTTTTTCCTCGGCTTCATGGTCGGTGTCGCGACTTTGGTCTCGGTTTCAGTCTCGAGTTCACTGTCGGAGGCAGTCTCTCCCTCAGTTTCAGAAGGAGTTGAGAAACCATCGACGCAATCCTCGTGGAGAATCGCCGGAGGGGTAGCATCCTTGTCCTTTTGCTGTCGTGCTTTGCGGGAGCCGGTCGAGGCTATGGGTTTACGAACAGAAATGGGTTTGCGTTTGCCATACATACGCTCGATATCTACAGAAATGTCAATGCTTGTCCTTAAGGAAATATAAAAGACGTACGCGGATTCTCAAAAAATACCAAGAAGGCAAATTGAGCGGCATGGGCAGCGAGACTGGCAAACAGCACCGGATAACTGCCAACAATCAGCGACAGGCCGTAATAGCCTGCATAGCCTGCACAACATGTCGAAGTAAGAGTGGAGCACAAGATGGGCAGAGGGACGACCAACCAACAGAGTACATAGGATGCGGGGCAAGCTCAAAGACACCATCGAAGACAAGGTTACCACGTTGGAAGAAGACATCCCCCCAGTACCATCCATAATCTTTCACGACGCAATGCGCCTCCGTTTTCACCCAAAGATTGAACACGATCAAAGCAATGCCACCGATCCAACTAGGAGGATGTCAGTCGAAAGAAGGTTGGTCAGGTAATAATTCTTACCGCATGATATGCACAGTGAATGACAATCCTTCGGGAACCCGGAAACAGGAGAAAGCAAACAAACAATATGCCAAGAAATCACTGCACACGACCATCAAGATCAGGCTGATCGCTTCGATAAAAATCGACTTACTTGAGCAGAATAACATCCACCAATTGTCTAAACAGTAACCAGGCGTTGTATTCTAATGGCAATTCCTTGGGAAGCAATAAAGATCAGCACGAGCGTCACGAACCATTCAGCTGTTACACCTACGTCAAACGAGTAGTCTTTTCCCATCTTGCCAGCGAGTTGGGCGCGAATCCAGTTCCTCATTGCAGGCATACGGTTCTGATCGAGCCATCCCAGTCGTTGAATTTCTCTGACGATCCATTTCTTCTTGCTTTGTTTGGTAAGAACCCAGCCAAGACCAGCGTCATAGGCAGCGCGCCAAAAGGCAAAGTAGAACAAAAAGAACGGCCTGGCCACTCCACGAGGTAGCAGGTAAAACAGGACTAGCTGCAGCCCCAACGAGGACAGATTGAGGATATCGAGATGACTTTTAGGATAACCGGGATGGAAGAGTGTCAAGACGTCATGCGTGGTGGGGACGCGAAAGACTGATGGGGTATATATTTAGAGACACTTTGACCCAGTTTTCACGGCGCCAACGTACCTTCACCGCTGGGCGTCTTGCCCCACACGACGTCTTCGGGAGCAGGACGAGGCTTCTCGGAGCGGTCATCGTCAATGACATCAACAGGGTCTGAACGCGGCGGATCTGATAGCTTTCTCTGGCGCAGGCCCTGGGGACTTGAGAGCGCCATCACGGTCGTCGAACAAGAGAGAACTGCGAAGAAAAGTCGCGTTCGTAAAGACCTGCAGGAACCCAAAGTGTGCCAATAAATGTTAGAATTTACGTAAATGCCGCAGGACGCAAAAACACATGTAAACCGGAACACGTCGTCCGATATCTTTTTTCTTCCAACTTGAGCTCGTTTTTGCGTTTTCACCTGCTACCCGCTCATACCTTGTCACGATCGTGGTCAATTGGTGCCCGCAGCTTATTCTACACATTCTACACTCCAGAAAATACACGACTAGTTGCAACATTACGGTACTTACATCTTAATTCGAAAGTTGAACCCGTTCCGTCATTCCTACCCCTTTTCTTTACTCATCGTTCGACTCTTCCCATCGAACGTCGAGTTGCTAATGCCAGGGGAGAAGAATCTCACGTAGGCATTATTTTTTCGGATGGCTTTTGTATTTATAGAAGCTGTCCCTACGAGGTGTCTTACATCGACCATGCCATGACCTTGCCCTCGAGCTGATAAACAAAACGCACGATAGATTGTAATGATGCCTAGATACACCGATCTTCATTCTAATACAGACTATATTACAGGGATGAGATTTACACAGATTCGTAGGAATATATCATACGAGGATCTCGGGAGATTCGCCTGACACCGGTGTCGATCAAAAATCAGGATGGAGCTCACTTGATCAAAAAACAGGTGTCCGATCGGGAGGCGACTAGTTCGAGATTGTGTCCTTGAAGCCTTTCTCGCTATCAACCTCACCCGGAATATCGTCGAGCTGCAGGAGTTCATCAGAGAGAGAGACCCATCTCTGTAACAGAACCAACATACATTGTCAAGGTCCTCGAAGCACTGCTCAATCGATTTTATAGCCTGCTCAAGTTCGTCTTCCGTGATCACAAGCGGAGGCGCAAATCGGACGCTAGAATGAATACCGCGTCAGTTTCACCGAACCAGCACGTCAAAAGAACATCCTCACATATTCACATGTGTCGGCTTCGCCAGCACACCTTTGCTCTTGAGCAGCAAACAGAATTGCCACGCCGTATGTGCTTTCTGACTCGCTGCCTCGTTAATCACAACAGCATTGAGCAACCCCTTGCCGCGGACTTCTTGGATCAGACTATTCCCGTTCCTCGCTTTCAAAGCATTCATACGGTCGCGGAAGATATGTCCGAGTTTCTCGGCGTTGTCGGCAAGTTTGTCATCCCGGATCACATCCAGAGCAGTCATGGCAACAGCACATCCCAAAGGGTTCCTAATGAAGTGATATTCAGAGCACGCTCTTCTTCCATCGAGGTGGAGCAAGGACTCACCCTCCATATGTACTTCCATGCTGGCCAGCCTGGATGCAATCCATGACCGCACTGTCAGCAAGAACCGCAGAAACTGGATAGACTGTCGCGCCAAAACTCGCATCAGCTCATTTTGCAGGCACAATAGGAACAAGAACAAACCTCCTCCAGAGAGAGCCTTCCCCAATAAGACTATATCGGGCCTAACATCATCATGCTCACAGCAAAGCATCTTCCCGGTGCGACCAAGCCCCTGTTAACACATGGATCAGCAGTAGCACGCGACAGTCTCTCTCGTGGGGTAGATATATCCTCACAGTTTGAATCTCGTCACAAATAAAGAGCGCCTCCCGTGCCGTGCACAGTTCGCGAACCTCCCTAAGATAACCCTCTGGTGGAACAACGATACTGAAGGTTTTTGAGAAGGTGGTCGTACAGCTATGTCGAAGCATACGTACCCAGCTTCGCCTTGGATAGGCTCCACCAAGAACCCAACGACGTTCCCCCCGTAATAGTCGAACGCCTGCTTGAGATCCTCTATGTGGCCATAGCGAATGTACTTGACAGAACCATTCTCATCCTTGTACGTCGGTCCAACGCCTTCCAAGTAAGGTCCAAACCCGTCCCGACTTTCCGGATCAGTGCTCATACTGCTCCGAACATCCACGAATAGGTCGAGTGAGTCATCCTACGGCAACGAAACGGAGAATTCTTGTCAAATCCATACCTTATAACTCCCAAGGTTCTTCCGTGGAAATTCCCGGCTGCGCTGAGAACGATCGCCTTGCCTGGTTCGACACGTTTGGTACGTATGGTACGTTTGGCACCTTCGGTAGGTTCGGGATGTATATCATACCCCCATTTCCTAGCAATTTTGATGGCAGTCTCCACTGCCTCGGCACCGGTGTTCATGGGGAGAACTCGTTCATATCCAAATGTCTCTTTCATCTGCTTTGCAAAACGTGGAAAGACGGAATTGTAGAATGCACGCGAGGATAGCGTGAGTTTCTGAGCTTGCTCGACTAGCGTACGAACTATCTTTTCGTTACAATGACCCTAGGAGAGTTTTGTCCCGCATGAGCCAAGACAATTCCATCAAGCCGAACACACAGACCTGGTTGACCGCGCTAAATGGACAATCATGTGAGCAAAAGATGGCATCAGATCGTGGTTGAGAAGCATACGAGTAAGCAGAAAGCATATCGATGTATTCGTTGCCTTCGGGATCCCATACTCTATCAAGCCGATCAACGAATTCGATCAGAAATCCCATAAAAGTACGGCGTAAAACGCTCACTTTACGCCTTTTGCGCGTTCGAAGACTACGGGCAGCGGATGGTAACTGGCGGAGTAAGAGGAATAAACATGATTCGTCAGTATCTATAATGGAATTAAATGTGAGGGCCCTCGGAAGAGTCTCCCGCTCGGCGGTGATTGGACGACGTCAAGCTGTGAGGTCTCATAACACCCGACATCGAGGCACGTTCTCGATGGGCCCTTTTAAACAAGGTTTACTGACTTGTGTGCGCTGTAATCGTTCTCCATCTGTATCAACTGGGCTGACGATAGTTTGACTGGGTTCTGCTTCTGGGCATCTGTCTTGCCATTGCTCGACGATGTAGGAGCTGTGGCCATTCTGGAAAGGAGTAAAGCTTGTTGATAATTCGACAGTTCGGTTGTTACGGTTGGTGAACTCGACGATGGTCGTGGTAAGTAGAAGAGACTGGGGTAACTTGTGGCTGACGGGTCTTTGCATTTAGTTCCGCCCGAACACCACTCCGCCTCAGACTCACAACTCGCTTCCAGTTCTTAGCCGAACAGAGAGAATGACAGGCAGATCGAAGGCGATATCGGAATGCAAAGATCCAGACGAGTCCGTGCCTGCCATCGCGTGGTACAGACAGTTCCAGTCACACCCAGGGGCCCGTCAGTCGACTCGGGCCAACCGGTCAGTAAAATAGCACATGGTCATGAATCAAGATAAACAAAAATAATAATCGTCACAAATGTCAAATGTCATTGAAGATCAGATGGCCACTCCTTTCGTCTTCTCCACCTCCCCACACTGTCAAACCGTGGATTAGTCGGGTAGTTCAACCCATCGCCAAGCGGACTGCCCACTGGGACTAAGAAAAGGATATCAAGAGTCAACGTGCAAAGGCCAACACAAGGGGAAAGACTCACAGAACCACCGCAATACGTTCTTCCCCATGAGCGCCTCCCAGTTATCCCCGTGACTTCCCAGCCACCATAGATTGCCTTCTATTCCGATTCTCCCCCACTCGTTGTCCCACTGTTTTCGCGTTCGCCGTTTCGCTCTATCATAGTTTCGGCAGGTTAGAGAGGAAAGGTCACAGGGTCCGGCAAGCCCAGACCCGTGTGACGCTCCAACGTCTGACAAAAGCAAAGGTGAGACAACTTACCCTATTTGATACCACCGATGCATATGCGATAACGTCTCCTGCTCTCGATCTCGCATCGACCTTGAATGCAGACTCTCTACAGTGGTTTGGTTGTACAAAGCCAGGTGAATTTGGGATATCAATACCAGTAAGAAAAATAGCCCAAAGAAACCAGCGCTAAGAGGTTTTCGGTCAGTTATGTTGGGAAATAGGAGCAGCGTGCGACGGCAACGGACAGGGCTATCACGACTATTTGTTGAGGATCGATTGCGGAGGCCGAAGATGGCCGTGGCTTAACGTTCAGACCGAGAAGCGTTCCAAACGTCCAAAAACAGTACATAGTACCCCACTGAAGGAAATTGACGAAGAACTTCCAGGACATCCATTTAATGACTGCAAACTGACACGGAGGGGAAATACACACTTTTTGGTTAAATGCGCCAACGCATTGCCCAATCCCTACAACGGTGGGAGTATATCAGATGCAAATTTCCAAGAAAAACCGTACTTACATGGACAATGATGATCGTACTTCATAATACACTTGACATAGACTCAGCATCGCTCCCATGAGGACCAAGATAGGATACTTACCGTTCCGCAGGCTCTACAATGATGTGTACGAGGGGGCTTGACAATCTGACACCTGCTGCAATATCGGTATTCAGGTAAGAGTACAGGGGTCGTTGTTGGACGTCTCGAAAACGCCGGCGGAGCAGGGGGCGGGCTAGATTCGCTGGGATTCGCATGGGTGGGGAGCATCGTGGTATCCGGCTTGTGCGAAGACTCGGGGGCTACGAGGCCGTCGGTGACGTCTGCCTCTTCAGGGCCACGAATCGATGTTTGTGAGTTTGAACTTTGTCTCGGCCCAGCAACCGAGGAAGCAGCGGCAGAAACCTGAGATGTCATCGTTAGACTCTTCCCAGAACGGAATGACGATTGCGGGTTCAGCTTCTTGCTAGGTTCATGTGTGGGAGGATGAGAGGGGCTGGGAGACATGAGTTCGTACGACGTCCCACGAACGTCAGCCAAGTCGACGGATGATGACCTGTCATTATGGCGTTCGTAGCCCGGTCTAGTGGTGTTCTGGGTATACTGTGGGCCGAGAGAGGCACGGGAATGAGTTGAGAGAACAAGCAAGAGGTAGACACGCCTACCTTGCGTGCGTTACCGGGACCGGTAGTAATCACCTGGAAATCAACGTGAACCTGGCGTTTCGTCCGAGTTCCGGAAAAGGCACGCACCACGACATAACACCATGCCATCATGAACAGCAAGAGAGAATATACGACCAAGAAGACTACTGAACACGGTTTGTGTCCCACGTCAACGTCAAATCAATCACTTCACGGGGATGTACGCACTTCCGGTTGCTTGATCGCCCAGCGCGCTGCTGCTCTTCACGAGCATGTCATGGCAGAACCTACCGGCGTACACGTAGACAGAGTAGCCGACGATGAGGATCGTGAGACCGACGGCGAACTTGAGGACGATCCATGGTTGTGGCTTGCTCGCTCTCCGTTGTTTTGCTTCCAACCTAGCCTCCTGGACGACACCGCAGCAAGTCTTGTCAGACTGAGGCATGAATGCATGAAACTCAGACACAGGTTGGAGAGGAGGATAGCGCACTACGCGGTCAGGCCTTGAGGAATTAAGTTAAGCAGGCTTGGCCAGGTCAAAGTGCGGGTCAGCACTGCACATTGTGGTCTCCCTGAGGGGAAGGGAGGATTACATAATCGCTCTGTGACGGTAAACTCTCGAAAGGGTTGCAACGTCACACGAAAAGATAGTCACACCAACAGACGGTTCTAAGTCCTGTCTTATTGGAAAACTGACTGCCCTCCACTGAGGGACATCTACTCTCTTTATACTCTAACGAGGGGTGTCTGAGTCAGCGTTATCGGACTGATATAGTCTGATCAGTAGCGATAAGCGGCCCGCGGCCCGTGAGACTGCCTGACTTGTTACATCCCCCCCTCCAGCGAGCCGCCAGTGCTCGCTTCGACCCCTCCGTCCTCTTCCATCGGGGTTTCTTCTTCTGCAATGGGAGTCTGGACCCGCCCGCGGGGGGTGCTACCCGATGCGTAATTTTCTTCGTCGTCATAAGTCCTAGTGCCGTAAGGCGAGAATCGTCCTCCTGCCGAGTTATTCCCACGTCTGCCACGACCGCCTCGCCCCCCAGCGCCCTGCATCCCCCTCTGATCTTTCCTCCTCTGGATCGCCTGCTCCTTCCTCAACTCCCTCATCGCTATAAGCTTAACGAGCTGGTTGGTTTCGTCAAGCGCGGCGGGGTTGGCATTAGCGGCAGGGTAAGTTGTCGATCCAAAGATGTGCTCGGGGTCTGGCTCAGGAACGTTTTCAAGGCGGCGCGCCCAATGGCCGTTTTCATCGATCGTGGAAAACTCTCCGACAGCTGCCATCTCGTCATTGTGGACCCGAGCGACGACGTCGTAGCCGAGTGGCATGATCGACAAAGGGGTAATCTGGCCAGCCCCTGCGCGAGCGCGAATTTCCAGGCTGTAGTCGAGGAACTGACGCATTTGCGCGCTAGATACGAGGAACCGAACACCTCCCCGGTCTTGGTCAACGACGATGAAACCGTCGCGTCCGTGACGGCGAAGGTTTTGCCAAGCGTGGCCGTGCGCGGCCCCTGGCGGGTGAGTCATTGTTTTAGATTGGTCTGGCTGACGAGTGCTGCAGGAGCTGAAGGAATGGGGCGCGTGGTGGCAACTATGCACGTCCATCGCCCCCATAAATACCTGAGGATCATCCGCGGGCGGCCTCCCGCTCCCTCTTGGCAAATCTGCTATTGTTTTAACATCAAGCAGATCAAGGTAATCCCTGACGGCCGTCAACTGGCCCACTTGACTGGCTGGCAGCCATGTCACATCGCCCGAGGTCCATCGGATTTCAAACATAGTATGTGCGCCGCTCCCGTGGTGCGACGCGACACGTTCGACGAGCCATTCCGGCTCGGTTTCGCCGAAGTCGCCGACTTGCAGCTCGCTCCGTCCAGGGAACAACCGGTCGTCGTTAGGTACGTGCATCCTCAGCAGCGATGAGTGAAACACGGGGTGAACGCCCCGCTGCTTCAATCTGGAAGGTAAGTCCAACTTGAATGAATTATTCCCGTAATCCTCAATAATCCTGTAGGGACCAATATACTTGGGTGATAACTTTCGCGACACTCCCTTAGGTATGGATATATTCTTAGTGGACACATATACCAGGTCCCCATTCGTAAACGGGGCGCTCTGACGCTTGCGATTAGCGTTCCGGGTCTGTTTAACGCGAGCGTGCAATATTGCGTCGTGAGCGCGCATCACAGTCCATTTCATCCTTCGAGCGAAGGTCCGCACGCTGGGATATTCGTCCTGGCCTGGATTCTCCCATACAAACGTCCGTGGCATTCGTCCGCTGTTCAAGAAGAACGGTGCGTATCCAGTCACCTCTGATCGCGCGGAATTGATGGCGAATTCGATCGCCGGGAGTTTCGCTACCCAGTCCTTTTGACTGGGTGCAACACATGACCGCAGCATTTGCCCGATCGTTCGATTCGCTCGTTCTGTAGAGCCATCTGATTCAGGGTGATATGCACTCGACATATTCGCATGAATCCCCAGCAGCTGGTTGAGGTGCGTCCAGAAGGTGCTGGTAAACAACACGTCCCGATCGCTAACGATCCTTTCAGGTAAGCCATGGCTTTTATATATCTCGGCGAACATCAGCTCAGCTACATCTCGAGCGGTGTAGTCAATTCGACTAGGGACTAAATGTACCATCCCGGTAAGCAGATCGATCACGGTCGTGATCGAATCAAACTCGCTATCTCGGTTTTTAGATGCAGGTAACGGTCCCACAAAGTCGACGCCAATTGCTTCCCATGGACGAGTCGGAGTCTTGAGTGGGTGCAACAGCCCGTACGGCCGCTGATTAGACGGTTTGGTCCGTTTGCAGGTCGTGCATGACGCGCAGAAGGCCTCCACATCCTTCACCATGTCTTTCCACCAGACATGATCTCTCAAATAGGTAAGGGTCTTGTTAGCCCCCAGATGAGCGAGCAGGGAATGGGCCTGCGAGATCAACTGCTCTCGTACTGACCGCTCGTTTACCAGGACATCAGGGACGCAGAGCGCCGTCCGCTCTTGCGACTTCAAGTAAATGAACCCTTTGCGGTCCATAAAGTTGCGAAATTGCTTTGGTGAGGCCAGGATCCCTTCGAAGAACGGATCTTCATTATATCGTCCCTTCAGATTCTGGATCAAGTGCTCCTTCTCGAGCGAATCCGTAGGTATTTCCCCTGCTGCTTCGTCCTCGCTATCGCTCCCTGAGCCGGGTGCGGACTGGCGTGATTCGGGTGGCTTACTTGCTCCTTTTCCCCCCTCCGTTCGTTCGCGAGGGCCCCTCAGGACGAACCGATCTCTGACGCGTGCAGCAAACTCCCCCGAAGTTTCCGGGCGACCTGTTTCAGCAGGCTCAACTGCCCGTCCCTTGCCCTTTGGCACATCCTCAGGTCTGGAAGCACGCCTGGATGGTCGTGGTGCTGACACTCCAGATCCTGAAGTACGCCTGGATGGTCGTGGTGCCGACGCTCCAGACTCTGAAGTACGCCTGGATGGTCGTTGTGCCACCGCCCCAACTTCCTCTCCAGGTGACGCGCCAACCGGCACTTTCGATGCCGCTGACATCGTCGGTTGCCTCTTTGCAGGTTGAACGGCGGGTCTCCCCCCCTTCCTTGCCGCCACAGGCTCCCTGGAAGGGCCAGCCGTGGGCACCCGTTCCACAGGTGCCTTCCCCTTCAGCCGATCGCTCCGTCTAGCAGCCCCCATCGCTTCCTGGCCCACAAGCACAGGCATGCTAACCAATCGCGCGAGCGCGATATCCACGCCATCCTCAGCGAGCTCGACGTACTCTGTCGGTGAGCGGACCGTCCCAGGCGCATCCGCCGAGTAGATTCGCGACAACGCATCCGGCAAGACATTCTCCACGCCTGGTAAGTACTTAACTTCGAAGTCAAACTCGCTGATTTTCTCAATCCATCTCGCCTGTCTTCCAGACAAGTTCTTCTGGTTGTACAGATGAATCAATCCTTTATGATCCGTCAACCAGGTGAAGCGCGCGCCCTGCAGGATATCACGGTAGCGTAGCATTCCCTCTACCCCAGCTAACATCTCCTGTTCGTGTACAGGATAATTCTGCTGTGCAGAGTTCATTTTCGCACTAAAGAACGCCGCTATACGGGCTGATCGCCAATCGCCTCCCTGAGCGATCACCGCCGCAATCCCGTTCAAACATGCATCGGTCATCAGCCAAATCGGCTCGCTATTATCGCCATAGGTAAGTGGCACCCGCCGGTGGTCAGCACACGCCTGAACGTAACGCTTAACAGTCTCGAACGACCGTTGCTCGGTCTCGCCCCATTTGAACGGAACGGCGTCGCCTGTCACCGCCGACAAGATCCCCATGGGCACACGAACCTTATAGATATCATCAGCGAGGTACCCTGCTGCTCCAATGAAACCCCTCAGTAGGTCGCGATTAGTAGGGGTTTTCCAGTTCACCACCTTATTGACCTTGTCAGGGTCCATCCGAATACCGTCGTCGTCAACCACGCGGCCCAACACCTTCATCTCCTTACACAGGAAACGAAGTTTCGACTCGCTAAGGTACAGTCGCTCCCTCTGCAAGATGCCTAGAACGATCCTGACATGTTCAATGTGCTCCTCAAGTGTATTCGAATAAACGGTGATATCATCAAGATATACATCCATAAACCTCCCAATGTAGTTCCCAAACAGGTGGTTCATCAACGCCTGGTATGTCGCTGGTGCGTTACAGTCGCCGATCTGAATCACGGTGCTAACCATATTCCCGTCCGGTGTAGTCACAGCGCTTAACTCAACGTGCTCAGGAACAATCCTGATCTGTTCATAGGCATCCTGGCCATCAATAATCGACCGATATCGCCCCTGGCATACTCGCCTCAATATCCCGTCGATGTCAGGTAACGGCGCCGACAATTTGTGAGTATTCTTATTACGTTCGCGCAAGTCCACGACTGTGCGAAGCTTATCGCTTCCAGGTTTCTTTATGAAAAGCATGGGAACGGTATTCCCAATGCTAGTCATCTTCCATCGACCCGTGTTAAGGTATGATCGCCGTTTCTCGACCCACTGGGGCCGCAACGGCTCGGGACAGCGGGACGCCCTCCAGGGGTAGATCTTGCTTGTGTCAATCAGCGGTATAGTGTGGTTGATCGCTCGAAGTGGAGGTAGGTCTGTGTCACTCGCCTTACCACACAATGGTTTGGCTAATTCATACAGAAATTTTCTGGCTTGGTCGATCTGTTCATCCAATACCTCCGCCGCGCGCGATTCTAACACCTGTACTTGGTTTCCCTTGATAGGTACCGGAACGTCCGTCCCAATCACTACTCGCGACTCATTGAGTCCAACCAGCACCTTATGCTGGAAGAGAAATGGCGTGCCCAAAATCAAGTCGTAATTCTGTAAGTTCATGATGTCAAAATATCTTTCCGAGTTGATTCCTTGATACTCGAACCGGACCTTGGTTCCGTAGTTCACCTTCGACCGTGATCCCTGCACCGCCAACTGAACGGTGAGCGGCTTTGCCAATGCGATTCGCCTAACACTCAGTTGCTCTGCTAGGTTCGTCGACATAAAGTCGGCAAGAGAACCCGAGTCCACCAGCGCCCTTGCCGGGTGTCCCTCGATGTTCGCCACTATGACCACAGGCTTCGGGATCAACCGCTTGAAATCCTTGGTTGCTGACGCGTTGCGTTCCAGCGCCGGGTATCTCCCTTCAGGGATCTGAACGCCATTGACCTCGGTTATGACCAGGAGGTCTTCGACGTGGTTCCGATACTCCACATCAATGGAGAACTCATCTATGATCTCAGCCATGAGGCTCGCCAAGATCTCGTTGTTTTCTTCCGCGAGGCTCGCAGTTCCCCACAACCATGATGGTAAAGTCCAGCGGTATCGTTCGGGCGAATCAGGGTTAACCATGTCAAATAGCTCGGCTGTGGCTCGTAAGATACGGACACGGTACCAGTTCGTGACCTCGAAGTCGTCACGACGGGCTAGGTTAAACGGCACTTCGACTCGATAGGCCAGCTGTCGATCCTCCAGCATTAGGCGACCGCTTTCAATGGTTGTGCAAGCGAACCGACCGGTGTCGTCCCCGTCCTCATACTCTGCTGTCAGCAGATGCTCAATCCGCCTCGCCAATGGCTCCCCCATTCGCGTTCCTCGCTCGACCAAGCCTGGTGTTTCTATCCCGTAGCCTTTCTCTACCATCAACTGAGCGTACCATTCGCCGAGGCGAAATTCCGCGCTAGCGAGCAGGTGTGTATCCACCAAAGAGTCCCAGTCCTCTTCAGGGCCATCTCTCCCTCCTGTCCTACCCCTCCTAACGTCGTAAATGACATGTTGGGTATCAGATACGCGGTATAGCAACCAGCGATCTCGTCGGAACTCCCGCGGATCTGAAGGATTGTCACCAGGATACGGTGCCCCGGCGGTCAAGACTTCCTCAGCTCGCCTAGCCAAGGGATCGCCCATGCGGTTCACTGGTATGTATCCTCCAGATTGGGGTTCCGTTCTTTCAACTTCGATTTGCATTGCGCCCAAGCTGATCTCATCGACGCGCTCGACAGAGTCGACCAACTGTTCCGCTTGCGAAACGCTAGCCAAGTCAATACTGAAGCTGTTAACGCCCGGCGGGGAGGAGCGATTGCCTCCCGTTACCACCCTGCCATCAGGGCACCGATTACTGGTATGTCCATTCCCTGCACATTTATAACAGAGTCCTTTCTCCGCACGACGCTTAAACTCGTCTTCAGTTAGATTAAAGCGCTCGCTAATCGAACGGCCAGGCCTCGCTCTCCGATCGGTGTTAGGGGCGCCTCCCCGACCACTCGGTCCACGACCTCTTCGGTCGCTAAAGCGCCCTGCCCCGGCAGCGGTCTGACCCGCTCCGTTCTGAGCAACGAAGATATCGCGTCGAACCCGCTGGCCAGGTTCCCCTCCTGTTCCAGCGGCTTTTGCCCCTCCCTCGTGAGTGTTGGGTCTAGGCAAGCGATCAAATCGCGATCGAGTCTTACGACCCGACCGATCCCCTTCGCCTATTTTATCACGCGATCCGCGTCCACCCGTTACTGACTGAGCAATCTCGATGACCTCTGCGGCAGCGACGACTTGCCTCAACGTTGATTTCTCTGGGTTCAACTTGTCCCTCCATAGCTCTGACTGCAGAGCAGGGTTCAGGCCGAACCACAGTTTCATTACCTTTTCTCGCTCGCTGACATCTCCAATGAGATTCCATAGCTCGTTGAGCTCTGCGACGTATTCGCGAACAGGCCGCTCGTGCTGGAAGGTACGTCGCAGCTTGTCACGCTGCTTCGTCCGATAGTTGATCGGAAAGCAGGCGTTAAACATCTCCATGAAAAACTGTTTAAGTCTCCACTTGTAAGGTTCGTCCGAAACCTCTCTAATATAAAACTCATGGGCCTTCCCACTTAGGAAACGCGAAAGCACGAACACTTGTTCATAGGATTTTACCTCCCCAGCCTCGACATACGCCCGCCCTTCGGTCACGAAGCGATGAAATGAACGAGAATCTGCTGATCCATCATATTTGGTAGGTGGCACGGGTTTCAATTTCCCATACCCATGACGATGCGACCTCTTTTTCTTCTTACGGTCCTTACGCTTATTTCGTTTAGCAGTCCCGCGATTTCTTCCGCGTCCTCGCCCCTTCCGGGATGCGCTGCTACTGCTGGTGGACGAGTCTCCCGATGATGACGCCGACTCGGTCTCTGTCGAGTCCGAACTGGAGTCGCTCGAATGACTCCCGCTGCCCTCAGAGGATGACGAGCTAGAGTCTGAGGGAGAGCCTCGTTTTTTCTTCTTACTAACTTGTTTCAAAGCCCTCCCGAGGTAGCTCGTTGGAGCAATCTGCTCCACCGGTTCCATTCCACGGTCCCTAGTCTTTTTAGGCTTCTTTCCCTTGGACTTCAAGGTACGGTCGATCAGTCGCTCGACTGGGTCATTCTCGTGATCGCGTTCCATCGCGAAATGCGAGCGGTGAGTACTAATTGTTCTCGCCTCACGTTCTGTGGCATCGTTACGACGACGCCGCTGACGCCTCGCCTTTTTAGCTGCCTTCCGTGTGGAGCTACTGGTACCAGCCTCGCTCGGCCGGTAGCTCTCGTCATCACTCGACCCGATAACAGTATGAACAGGTAAGTTACGTTCCTTAGCAATGTCCCGGATTTTATTCCATACTGATAACGCGCGGCGCTGCGCATCCATGTTCATCTCATCATCGTTTAGCTCGAGTACTCCCCAGTTTCGGGGATCAACTCCCTTTCCTTTGGAAGGACCAGGTTCATTGTCCTCTGCCTCGTTTCTGGGCAGGTTCATGGAGACCTTACGGTTGCGGCGCTTAATTGTAGCGCGCTGATCATCGGTAAGGCTTTTCTCGGCCTCTTGGAGCGTTCTTTCAATCTCACTCTCATGCTCTCGCTCGTCCCGAGCGGAGTCCGATTGGGTCTCTTTCTCGGTCACAGCCGCTCGACCGCGCTGTACCGTTTTCCATTGTCCAACTCTCTCAGCCTCGTCAGGCGAGTTGGTTCCGTTCTCAGGTGCGAATTCACCAGGCAAAGAAATTTTATTGATTTGGATCGGCGTTTCAGGAACGACCGATCCGGCTCTACTGGCCCATGCACGTCTTTCCGTAGGGGATGACGGTCTCGTTGCAACGACATCGCGATAGGATCGCGAGGCGCTGAACAACGGAGAACCAGGTCGGGAACCTTGCGGTCCCGGCGCTGGTGGAGGAGACAAGGGCGACGAGTCGCTGAGTGCCCGACGACGCGGGGTCTGTGGGAGTTCAGCGAGTCTAGTAGTGCGACTACGAAGTACGTAGCGTGACATGATGTCGGATTTTTGATACGGTTGGTTTGTTGAATGGTTGGTTGGGTGCGAATCTTCAAAGGTTCGACGATCTTCGGTATACGTTCGGGTGGGCCAACCCTAAGTTCCGCGAAGGTAGTCGAGTGGTGAGGGATTCGAAAAGGAAGTTTTAAGATCAAATCGAAAAGACTTGTACGTCAAAAAAGATGTGACGGTAAACTCTCGAAAGGGTTGCAACGTCACACGGAAAGATAGTCACACCAACAGACGGTTCTAAGTCCTGTCTTATTGGAAAACTGACTGCCCTCCACTGAGGGACATCTACTCTCTTTATACTCTAACGAGGGGTGTCTGAGTCAGCCTTATCGGACTGATATAGTCTGATCAGTAGCGATAAGCGGCCCGCGGCCCGTGAGACTGCCTGACTTGTTACACCAGCCGATAGCAGATTTTAGACCGGCCGATGCAGCCACTGAGGCTGACCAGCGACAATCCGTTCCAAAAGTTTGTGTACATTACTGTTCGAACTTCACGTACATCTAAAATGGAGGTTGAACTTCCTCCGAACACCAAATATCAGGTCCGACGTATCAAAAACATAGAAGTAATCCATTCCGATCTCGCGACATTGGCCCGTGATGGACAAAGGATTCCCGGCACTGTCATCAATGCTTTCGCAGCCACGCTCCAGGCCCATGACGACATCGCAGCTGATTATGCCATCCTGTCCTCGTACATGGCTCCCATTGTTGAGGGATCGAGGTCGAAAGGCTACGGAACAATTGAAGAGCATATTCTAGCATCTGTGAGTATCTCTCTTCTCATATGGTGAACAATACTCACCTCATCCCGTAGTGCGCATCTTCATCCCCCCAGGAACTCCTGTCTCGTTCTCGGTGGATCTTTCCGCTCTGTGGGGGTAGTCCATCACATTGGGTGTTAACGTGGGCCAACATTGGAACCAAGGAACTCGGGATGTTCGATAGTATACCCGGACAGCACTCTGAGACGTGGGCAATGCCGGTTTGTTTATTTCAATCGAGCACCCGCATAACTTGTCCTAACACCGTCACGTTAAGTTGCTGCAGAAGATCGTCAATGCAATTCTACGTCACCTTTATCGCAATGAGGTCAACTGGAAGCAAGACTCGTGGACCCGAGCACAGTGTTATCCCTCAAAGTTGCAACAACAGATGGATGACTGGTCTTGTGGATTATTTACGATGATGGCAATGCAGGCCTATGCAATGGATCACTCACTCGAACTCATTGGCGACAATCAGAAAGATAGTATGAGGTTGAAAGTATTGGACCTTCTGATTAACTTACCGTAAGGGTTCTGCCAACTCTGCATCCACCTGTTTTGTTCATCATAATTACACCAAGGGTCACGAAGGAAACAGTGCCACCATCTGACTTGGATGAGGATACCGAGCCAATTGTGTACGATGGAGTTCCGGAAGGATGGCATCATGGTTCGTCTGACCTGGAACCTACGGAAACAGTCCCACGTGAGCAAGACGCAAACCTTGCAACAACCGTGAACACGGATGATAGTACTCTGTACGTATTGATGGGAATACCTCAACTCCCATGTCCCTGACCATGAAAGTACTGTAGGTCATTGAAACGACGATACTCGATTACGGAAAGTGATGGAGAAGTAGAAACCACTCACCAAACTAGACGAGCACCCAAAAGAACAGCGAGCGAGCGGCAAAAACAGCTTGAGGACGATAGATGGTGCAGCAACGTGCAGCAACATAGTGTTGTATGCAATGGTTGTTACGCCACCATCAAGCTTAATGCCCGCACTGCATATGGTGATGGGGAATGGAAGAAACATCGTGAGCGATGTCCACAGATCATACGTGTCGGACTTGTGCGACAGCGTAAAACTACGATGTCAACGAAGCCGGTAAGGATATACTTTTATGATCATGGTTGAGCTTCACCTGATTTGCTTAGCCTGAGGACAATGCTTTGATAACATCATTCTTCGTCAAAAAGACATCCTCCACCAATGTTCCACCTCCAAAGGTTGTCGATGGTCGAATCAATTATACTACCAAAGTAGTGAGAGTGGTAAGTATACTAGCAGCATCCGTGATTACGGCGAGCTCACCTTTCGAAAGACTCCATCTCTTTCTCATTTTTTCAAGTCCTCCAACATGCCTAATGCCGGATCAGCAACAAGTGATGATGCTACCACAGTGTCACCTCCGAGTCTCAATACTGTACCCAGCACTGCAGGCTCGGAATCATCTCCTGACTCGCCGAAACCTACAACCTTTATTTGCCAACAAATCAAAGGCGAGAGATATCACGAGTATATCACCCGGATTCGTACTCGCTCGCTCGGTGGTGTATCACCACTATTTCGGGCTCACATCGAGCGTTGTTTATTTCCCTACAAGCCGTTTGGTGCACTAGTACCTGCACAAGGCAAGTCAGACAAGCCACTACCAAAGTTAGAGGCGGCGAAAAACATGAAAGAGAGAAACAAAGAAGTGGAAGAGAGGAAATGGACAGACGAAGAAAAACAAGTGTTTGACAGGGCGTTGCGTGCATACGCTCGATGGGAAGTTGATTTCGCCAACAGTGTTGTTCGGTCGGTAAACTGCGCGGGAACCACAAATAATCCGGGACAGGTTTGTGGGGCTTGTCAAGAGGTACTGGATGACGAGTCCTTCCAACGAAGTGTTCGCAGGGTGAGTTCAGGTTGTGCTGTGTTACTGAGGTCTATCTTGATGGTTGAGCAACACCACAGAAAGCCGCGGAAGCAAAACTCGATGCGGAGGAACAACACAAAGTACACTTGCTCCGTGAGAAATTTACGCCGCACAACCTCTCTAGCTCCGACACTCGAGAGTTGGATGCCAAACTCAAAGATCCATTGATCTTTGATGTCTTTCAGAGGTTGGAGCGTCGTGAAAATGGCACAGACTGTTTTCTATCACTGTTCCATGCTGCCAAGCAAGGCAAACTCGAAAACCACCAGACCTTTGTGGACCTATGCAGTGTATTCGAGGATCGGCTGCGAAGAGATGCTTCCGCTAACAAAAACCTCAAGTATGGTATCCGCTATACAGAGAACTATCGTAACTTTATGATACTCATGCGGGGACATGGTGGAATGTCTGCACGTCAATACAGTATCCTCCAATCACAAATTTCAGGCCCGAGTATTCGTACTATACGGTGACTATTTCTGATCTCGATGTGTCCAGTTGCTCATGAATCTTCACATAGAACACTGGTTGCCACCTCTGAGGATGCTCTGTCCAACCCGGAGCTTATTTTTGAAAATGTAGCCCGCATCAAGCGTCTTGTTGATACCGCCAAATACAACGGCCCAGTCGCAGTTGGTGGTGATTGTACCAAAGTGCGACAGCGCTTGACGTATTCCAACGACTTTGGAAATCACATTCTTGGGTCGATACTACCCCTATCGGAATGTGAGGTCGACGATGGAGAGGATATTGCGCATGTAATCAAGAAGATTAAAGATGCGAAGGCCGTCGCGAGCCAAGTTCGTGCGATCATCGTCAAGGTATAACTCTTTGACTCGAATTCAATATTTTACTCATGTCTATGTCAAAGCCTGCCATTCCTCAACTTCCGCCTCTCGTCATTGCACTTCTCCCTTCCACAGGAAAGGATACCGCCCAGGAAATCCATGAACAGAAGCTTATTTTTCTCAAAATGGCTGGCCAACTCCGTCTCCCTGTCATCTCATGGGCCGCGGATGGTGCAGCACCCGAGCTCGCTGCACAAACATTGATGGACAACGAGACCTCCGAGTTACCTCCACTGACTTATCAGTATCCTCTGTATGGGATTGATCTCCGAGCCCCTGTTTTCAAACATTCGGGTCCTTTGATATCCATTACCGATCCCCAACACGCACATAAGACATCAAGGAACCAACCTCAACATGGCACACACACGGCAAGTCTTGGTGTGGGCTATGTTGTGTACCGCTCTCTGGTGGACTTGTGGTCAATTCCAGGCTCTGGCCTTCTTCACCGTGATGTTGAAAACGTTGACAAGCAAGACGATGGTGCCGCACGACGCCTGTACTCTCATGCGGCACTCAAGGCTACTTCCTATGACACGGCAGATGGAGTAACCAGTATTTGTTACGTGTGTGCCGGGTAGGCCCAAACGTAGACCCGGTAGGAACAAGGAGAGAGCTTGCTGGGATGTCCAGACAAGACTCAAGCGCTCACTCAGGAGTAGAGCGACGGCTCAGGGATTCTAGGCAAGATCTAGCAACAAGGAATGGATTGCATAGAGAGCTTGGACACTAGGAAAGAGAGAGAGGGATAGCTAGGTAGGACACTAGGCTGGGTAGCTAGGTGACCGGGTAGACCAAGGTTAGAGTGTCATAGCGCGAGAACCTGGGACTTAAGTACGATCCCAAAGGTAATGACTAAGCAACCAGAAGGGAAAGGGAAGACTAAGGGTAAATGACGAACGTCCGATGATCGGACGGAGGCATAAGACAGAATGACAAAGGAATGACAAAGAGAAAGGAGATGCCGACCGGATATGAGATAGGTACGGAGAACACGAGGCGAACAAGTCAGAGAAAGGCCCACGAGGTGGGGCACAAGGCGGGACACGAGGCAGGTGAGTCACTGGAGGGTCCACGAGGTGGGACACGAGGCGGGTGAGTCACTGGAGGGTCCACGAGGTGGGACACGAGGCAGACAAGTCGAGGGCTAGAGCTAAGATCGGAGATCCGAGTGCGGATAGGGGATCGATGAAGTAGATCAAGCGTCTAGATGATAGGAAGGACTCGGGGAAGTCAAGGAAGGACTCGGGGAGAGACGGAGACAAGGAAAAAGGATAGGGGCAGGTAGTGATCGTAACAGTATTCGCGATGGCTTCGATGGCTTATTTGCATGGCTTTATGTGTTCGGTTGAGTGCTATCTACTTGCCTGTCAGCAATGATGTACTTACATTCAAGCTTAGGAATGCTGTTCGAAGCGTGGTTGAGCCGTACGATGCCACTCCGTGAGCGACTCCTGGCCACTCTTAGGGCAAGGTTCTGGCTTCATATCATCCAACAACATGTCATCCACCTCTCAACCGTGTTTCCGGATCTGTACTCGACACGGCGATCATTTATCTCCCCGAGTTCATTCCACATCTTCAACCGACTATGCGACTCCTTCATTCTACTAGCCCTGGCATATGCTCGCTGGTATCCCGACGACCCATTCTGCCCTTGGCTTCTGGGAACCGAGTTTGTCGAACATTTCTTTGGCCTCGCTAGGACATTCCTTCCGAACTTCACGTACGCTGAGATGCTCAAAATGGTCCAGAACATCATGGTTCGACAGAAAATATTACTCACCAGCAAATTTGCTGAAAAGCGAGAAAAAGACTCGGCGGCTGGATACTCCTTCGACTATAATCCCTCGCCACTGACTGCGAAGGAGTTGGACAATCTCCGTGTACGGCTAAGCAATCAAGAGTTGAACTGTCTCGTCGAGCTTGGCTACCGTGAAGCAGCGCAAATTTGCAAGGACATTCTTTGTGTCCGTGTCGCGTTGTTGAGCGCCGACCACCCTCTTCTTCTTTCACCTTCTGGTGCTCCCAAAGTGATGCAAAAAGCCAAAACAAAGGACTCTACGTCCTCCGCCTTCATCGACAATCTGTCAGGCGACTCTGCGGACGAGTCAGATACTCGATCGGGGGAAGACGACGAATCCGACACGGCGGACATCTTACGCGAAGTCAGCATCCTAGCTGCACTGTCGGACGACCTCGACTCTGCCATTGAAGAGTGGAAAACATCCCTACCCTCGTCAACGAGCTCAATCCCCACCATAGACTCAGAGCTATGCTCGACGAGCGCTTCCGAGTCCACAGATCAATCTCCTGACACAAGGAGCGGAATACTCGACAGGAACGGCAAAGCCTCAGTCAGCTTGATGCTGAGATCGCGTCTTTCCCATCAATCAGCAGCCACTCGACATTCAGAAAGGGTCGTTCAACTAGACCCGAAATTTGCCCTTCACCGAACGCTGAGCAGCATCGAGAAGACAACCAAGATGACCATTAAAGAGGCGTCGCACCGTGTAGCCATCGCTCAATCACTTGATGGCACTTTCGAAGAGTTGAAGAAAGCGAGGGAAATGCGCTGGAAGAGTACGGCAAGGGCAATTGCGCAACTCATCTCACCCCAAGGTATGTGAATGGTGTCGCAAGTGATAGGTAATCATTAACGACATACTACGTCCATCATTGGACTAGAACTATCAAATCTACCAACCCGCAACATATCCGAGCTCTATCGAATGGAACGTGGATCCTTCGTCATCGCTCGGAGCACTGCGCGATTCTACATTGGCGAAGTTCTCGACATCTATAAGAAAGGCATGGGGAACCGATATGGCTCGGTGGAATCAGCAAACACAATTTCGCAAATCTGGTTCCTTTCGCTTCGTGTCTACATGCCCTCAGCACAGGTCTGCTTATATCACGAGCCCTCGAACAAGCAGCTTGCTTAACCCATGCCATTTTTGTCTAGGAAATGGCTGAACTCGACCAAACAATCTACGAAGATGATAACACAGTCCCCCCCACCTTCACGAACATATACCATCGACATCACCTCCATACACACGCCCCTATTAGTGACATCCTGTATCACGTCGGCAAGCGGGCGTTCGAAGTAGGTGACGGGGCTAGTCTTCAACTCCGAAAAGACACGGAAAAGCATTGGAATGTACTCACCCGGCCAGTTGTCAAGCAGAAATTGCTCAAGGTCAAGGTATCGGGTGGCAAGATAACATTTGCGAAATGATGGTGGTAGATTCGGATACCGTGGTGATGGGTTTCGATGGGGCCAAAAAGTGGAAAAGGTTGGTTGGGGGTTGGTAATCGGTAGACGGCGGCTTACACTGTCAAGACGTAGGTTAGTTTGTTAAGAAAAGGGGGGCCACACGAGCAAAAAAAAAGCCTCCTTCTTGAGTGTGACGTGACCGTGACATGTCTGTCCGAATAGCAGATTTGAGCCCTGGAGAATAGCAGATTTGAGACCGAAATTTGGGGGTCGACCCGGACAGACATAAGGGGGAGCTTCTGGGGCCCTTTCGGCGTGAACTACTGGGGGGCAGGGATTGACTTAGCATCGCAAGGGTGCTCTACAGATTCGTCCCATCCTCTTCGTCTGGCGCCATTCTTATCCTCCCGTTTGGGGCCATCCGACACGAACTCAGTGAACGCGAAAACAAAACCCTTCGTAAGATTGCAGTAGAGCATGCCGAACGTTGGTGTGCAGCAGCCGGGCGCAACTCCGTCTACTTGATCACCGGGTTCCATAAGGCTCGTTCGTGGTCTCTTGGTTCGTTTCATGAAGCTCCACCCGAGGGAGAAATCCTGGTGAAGCAACTTGAACCGAAGGAGCAGGATGAAAACGCCAAGATACACGAGTGGGCGCCCAATTTCCCTACTACTTACTGGCGTGCTGGTCCCGGAAGTGCTGAGAACAAGCATCTCAATCAAACTGTTTTCATTACCGGTTTCACGATCACGGTAAGATCGTGGTTGTGTATCCCTGATGTTGAGCCGTTGCGCCCGTCGTCAAGCACCTGGTTCGCGTTCTTTCGCCTACCGATGGTATTCCTATTTGGCATCTTGAAGATGCTCTGGAAACATATTTATCCCAAAGGTGATAACACAAGCCGCGAACCCGTGGCTCTATTATCTCAGGTAAGAGCCTTCAATGGGTTCCCGTACGTGCGACAATTAAGCGCTCCTCCAGCCGTTCCATCCTTCCGCTGCCATCAACCATCACCTATTGGACAAGGTTCGCACGATCATCGAGGTACCGCAGCAGTCTGACCTTTTTTTTTCAGAATCCTGATGCTCATGTGGCTGTTACGCACGACAAACAGTGGATGGGCGTCCTCGACATGGTTCGCCACTGTGTGTCTTTACTGATTCCCACATTGATCAAATTCCCAGGAAACCATGGCCGACGAGGGTATCCTGAACGAAGACTACGTATGGGAAGTTCTAAGCGACAAATGCACCCCAGTCTTCGACAATCGTAAGTACTCGCACTAGTGCGTTGCGGCGATCGATCCTCACTGCTATTTGCTAGATGCCGTTTGGCTAGAGAGCAAAAGGGGAGTCTCCGTGTCGTTCTCACATCCGCAATATCAACTAATTTCAATGACAGTGGGGACGGCAATAAAGGATCTCAGGTCACGTCCGGCGTCGCGGTGACCTCCCTATCTTCCCTTTCGAACCACAATACCTCCGTCGCGACCAGCGGAGACGTGAAGAAACCATGTTCCACGCTCGAGGTATTCTCCCTTCGCACGCCTTCAGCTGACAACCCATGGATTGTTATTTCAGGTATGGATGTCTTTGATGTTCCATGGATGAATCCTAATAAATCCTTCGCAGGTATCCGGGCTGACGGTGTCATCACTGGCCTCACTCATTTACCAGTCGGCTTCTACATGCTTATCCAGTTCAATGGCGTTCAAAGGAGGACCAAGGTTAGGTCTATCCTTGTCTGTGAAAGCGTTATTGAGTGGGACGACGAAATCATTTTGTGAGATATTCGTCAAATTTATCTGCTTTACTGTACTCATGATATCAAGGTCCAATGATCCTTCCACTAGGGTCCAACTTTCATTTTGTGCCGTGTTCGAGTTCGAGCCAGTGCTCGGTAATGGGTCAACTTTATGCACGGTAGATATCACTGTAGGGAATCTGGTTGGCAGCACCTCCCGTGAGTGTATCGTGGCGTATTGCGCACATGTCGGTACTCAGATCACGAAAGTCGTCGGTTTCTCTTCGGAACGATGTTCGTCGCTTCTAATTACTGCGGACCGGAGATATGGACCGGATTTCAAGGCTTATTCTCGTCGTGAGAATGCCAATGTATGCCCCTGTCCTGTCGGAGAGTCCCTACATTCCTAACACATTGTTCTTAGCTGAGGCGGGAAAGGCCTTCAGCCATGGCACACGAGACGGATAAAGGGCACGACGCCCTCCTCCGTTACTACGATCACTACAGAGAAGACGATCTCCAGAACGCTATTGGACATTTCGAATGCGCCCTGCGTGTTTGTCCTGCCGACGATGAATGTCGCCCGGCGGCACTGTTCAACCTTGCCACAGTAACGCACCGTAGTTTCGAGGCTAACGGTATGGACACAATGATCGCCGAATCTATTGCCCTGTATCGAGAATCGCTAGAGATGCGCTGTGCCCCTCATCTAGATCGCCCGGCCACCCTGCTTGGCCTTGGCCAGGCTCTCTTGTGTTGCTATCGGAGGCAGGGACAGGACGAATCCCTTGCGGATGATTTGAAGCAGCTGATGAACGAGGTCAAGATGATTTGCCCTGAGGGCAGTCATTCGCACCGAGCTGCAAAACTTGTCCTTGAAACATCCAAACGGATCAGGGCTCAATATAGCTGCACCTTGTCTGAAATCGACGGGCTGATCCGCGAATTGGGTGTGGCTGCTCGACTCCCTCCTGAAGAGCACTTTGACCGGCCATATCGATTGGAAAATCTCGGTCTTGCATTGAGACAGCGTTTCGAAATGCAAGGAGATTGTGGTCACGTTGCTGATCTCGATCAAGCAATTGCGGCCCGGGAGGATGGCATACGGTCCATTCACGAGCACTGTCCGGCTCGTGCTTCCTACCTCAGTCAACTTGGGGAGTCGCTTTACACTCGTTTCAAGAAGATCGGAGACGTCGAGGACATCGGACGAGCCATTGTGATCTACGAAACGGCTCTGAAACTCACTCCGGAAAACCACCCTGACCGTTCTTGGCACCTCCAAAACCTTTGGGGGTCTCTCAGGGCTCGTTTTGACAAGCTCGGAGACATTGAGGACCTCAGACGAGCCATTGCGATATGTGAAGAGGCTGTAAAATTCACTCCGGGGAACCACCCTGACCGTGCTCAGCGCCTCCACAACCTTGGGTGGTGTCTCGGGGCTCGTTTCAAGAAGATCGGAGACGTCGAGGACATCGGACGAGCCATTGTGATCTACGAAACGGCTCTGACACTCACTCCGGAAAACCACCCTGACCATGCTCAGCACCTCCACAACCTTGGGGGGTGTCTCAAGGCTCGTTTCAAGAAGCTCGGAGACATTGAAGACATCAGACGAGCCATTATGAGGGGTGAAGAGGCTGTGAAACTCACTCCAGAGAACCACCCTGACCGTGCTCAGCACCTCCACAACCTTGGGGGGTGTCTCAAGGCTCGTTTCAAGAAGCTCGGAGACCTCGAGGACATTGAACAAGCCATTGCGAGGGGTGAAGAGGCTCGGAAACTCGTTCCGAAAAATCACCGTGACCATGCTCAGCACCTTGACAACCTCGGGGGGTTTCTCAGGGCTCGTTTCAACAAGCTCGGAGACATTGAGGATCTCAGACGAGCCATTTCGATCCGTGAGGAGGCTGTAAAACTCACTCCGGAAAACCACCCTGACCGTGCTCAGCACCTCCACAACCTTGGACGGTGTCTCGGGGCTCGTTTCAACATGCTCGGAAATATTGAGGACCTCAGACGAGCCATTGCAATGGGTGAAGGGGCTGTGAAACTCACTCCGGAGAACCATTCTGGCCATGCTCAGTGCCTCGACAACCTTGGGAGGGTTCTCAGTGCTTATTTCAAGCAGCTTGGAGACATTGAGGACCTCAGACGAGCCATTGCGATGAGTGAAGAGGCTCTGAAACTCACTCCGCTGGAGAACCACCCTGACCGTGCTCAGCGCCTCCACAACCTTGGACGGTCTCTCATCACTCGTTTCAACAAGCTTGGAGAGATCGAGGACCTCAGACGAGCCATTGCGATGCGGGAGGAGGCTCTGAAACTCACTCCGGAAAACCACCCTGACCGTGCTCGGCGCCTCCACAACCTTGAACGGTCTCTCAGGGCTCGTTTCAACATACTCGGAGACATTGAGGACCTCGGACGGGCCATTGCGACGCGTGAAGAGGCTGTGAAACTCCACCCTAACCGTGCTCAGCGCCGCCTCGACGACCTTGGGCCGTCTCTCAAGGCTCGTTTCAAGAAGTTCGGAGACGTTGCGGACATCGCACGAGCCATTGCGATGCATGAAGAGGCTCTGAAACTCGCTCCAGAGAGTCAGCTCGGCGCCTCAACAACCTTCGGGGCAGGTTCTATGTTCTAGGATCAGGGTTACTTCTCAACAAGATACCGGTGCGTATTTCCCTCCTAGAGTATCCTCAAGGAAACTCATTCGAAGCGCGCTCGCAGTTTGGCCTGAGCTACGATACCAAGAGCTTCGGAGTGATCCAAGAAGTTATCAAGGACTTAGTAGATATCAACGAAATACCCAGGCTGTATTTTGTCCCACGACTTTGTCGTGCAGGATTGACGCCAACCTGCCATTACAGAGCCGTACTGTTAGCCAAGGGTTTACATCCCGAGATGTTACCAATCGCGACTTAGTTTCGCTCAACCACTCCCCATCGTAAACGGGCTCAAGCCAGCAGTCAGCTAGCATATATCCTGGAACAGCACGGGAATCAAGAACGCTATGCAGTGTATCCCGTTGGCAGCCGATCTCCCAAGCCGCTTAGCTCCCGTCGACAGTCTGCCCACGAAACGTAGTTCTAGCACCGCTGACAGTGGTCCATCTTGATTGCTTTCTGAACGATGATGAGAAACTTTGTGGACTTAGCTGCCACTGGGAACCAAGCTGAATGTTAAAGGAACGTCAAGGCTGGGGGGAATCCTTCGCAATCATGGCGTAAATGGACGTAGACGCTTGCTTGCCAGTCACGGTTGTCAAAGGGGTCCGCTCACTGAAATTCTCGCCCCTCGCAGTAGAAGGATAATTGAACGCGGTAGTGCTGGGAAATCTTGGGACGTTTCCAAAGGAGTCATTGGGAGAGAGAAGGCACACTGAGACAACCACACTCGCAATGTGCACAAAAGTCTTTCGACCTTGATACAGACATAATAGTCCCTATCGTACATCGCGCTTGATATCCCGTCTTCTTGTTCGAACGCTCTCAGTATCCAAAGGCACGCGTACCTGATTGACCTCCAATGGCCTCAGTCAGGTTGCGAGAAAGAGATTCTGCCATAGCGCCCGAATCCGAGGTAACGTTAATCTGCGCTGTGGATCAGTTTGCGAAACGGATGTGAAGAGAGGGGATCCGACCATATCGAAACCCTCTTGGGCACGCTTGAACGACTGGGGTCCTGAAGTGCAATAGATGGCACTGGAATTGCAATCAACATCGGAAACACCGCGAATGGAACAGCGTGACGCACCATTTCTTCCCCTTGCTGTGTGCGGCTTTGAGGATCTGCTGAATGACCTTTTCCACATCTGGATGAGGGTCTGGAGATGGAGGAGGGTAACCAAGGGCCAGCGACAAATCATATGGACCAATGAAAAGGACATCTGGTCCAAAACACGTCAAGTTAACTCAACTGAATCCTAGGATGTTCACGAACCAATCCCATCGACGGCAGCAATCTCCTCGACGTTCTGGACGCCTTCCTTGTTTTCAATCTGGATCATGATCGTAACGTGTTCATTGGCGGACTTGAGGTATTCCCCAGCGGTTATCCCCCACGTACTCTGAGTGAAAGGGCTACCGAAACCACGCCTTCCACCTGGAGGGAACCGACTATCGGCAACGACTTCCTTTGCCTTTTCCGCGGTGGAGACCTTCGCGATTTAAATCCCGTCAATATTCCACCCCGATATGTGCAGCGGATCAAGCATACCATGGGTACGAGAACACCTCGTGCACCCGCATCGAGGGCATACTTGACCTGCCACGAGGTGCCGGTGCTCATGCCAGTCGCAGGGATACGTACGATCGGGCTCGGTGCATTACTCCCAAGTCCGGTGATAGCCTGGATGGACTCTGCAGCACCAGGCTGGAGCGACGTGAGACCGTGTTCGCAGTCGATCATGACCCACGACAGGTGAGGGCTCGATTGTGCCACTGTCCTTGCGTTCATGACGCCAGGAAGGGTGATCCATACCCCGAAAGCGGGCTTGGACGCCTTGAATGCTTGGGTGAGTGCGTGGGTAGTCATTGGGAAGGCTGTGGAGGTCGAACGAGCGTGATCGGAGGTCCTTTTGTACCCATAGGATATATGGATCACTGATGGCCGCGCGAGTCACGGTCATGGTCATGGGATGGACAATCGCGGGCCGACGCGGTCGACGTTGCCAAAACGACCCTATTCTGGGGTTAGGATTAAGGATTGATGTGGACTGTATGTTACGTTACTTCAAGAACTTGAAAATGTGGTATTTGATAATCGTCCTTGCGTCGTCCTAGATTCGAGCCTTAATTTTCTTTGACTACCCACTTCCCCGTTTCGTCCATCGTAACGGCCAACGTCCATTTCTCGTGGTCCATCCATTGGTCCTTCAAGAAATCATCCCACCACCTGATATGTATCTCCCCGTACTTGTCGAAATAATACCCAGCTACTCGAGGGTCTGGGCCAAGATATTCGTGTCTACGGCAAGATAAGTCCTAGTAAGCAGATGTTCCACCGCCCACTCACCTCCTTGAAAGCACCTCCCCCGAATGTACATAGTTGACCCAGTCCGAATTTTTCTCCGCGTCCAACATATCCATGTAGTATTGATACACGAACTGGTTGACGTCGACGCCATTTCTAAGGTGACGGACATCTTTTCCTTTCGTCGAGAGGTACGTGCGAGGGAGATGGATCTTGGTATTGTATTCGCACACGCGGCGATGTATAGGCCAACGATATACCGCCCAAGCCATAGCGCGGGTCGTGTCCGTAAATTTTTTCACTGCATCCTTCCGCTCCTTGTCGGAAACCTTGGGTGTGTCCGAGGACAGGCTGGATTCCTGCTTCTCCACTTTGGCCTTGGCCATCCCCTTCGTTCTGCGATCTTGTGTGCGTTCTGTCGATGGAAAGTCGGTATGCGTGAGTATGTATATTTTGCAGTGTCAATGTCATATCCCGCTTGTGACTTCCTGTCATGTCATTGATATTGTCGGGCGATCGCTTTCCGATATCCTTTTCGGCGTTTCCGGGATGCAACCTGTTGTAACCAATAATATTCATGGCTTGGCACATTCCAGCACGTATTATGACGAGATTCAAGTCAAAGGGATTAGTCTAAAAGTAAAGAGTAGGACATTACGCGGGTAGTATTTGTGGTTCAGCCTCTACGGCTGGCGTCTGGTGGGGTTTCCTAGTTTTGGCCTGCCTCCTGCGCTCAACGAGTGGTGGTAATTGTCGACCCTCTCCCCTAGCCAACCATTCACTTATCCACCAAGCCCCACGACCTCGCTCCTTCTTGATCCTCTTTATATCTCCGAGTGCCTCCAATAACCATAGGTCGGGTTTGGCGGAATAACGGGCCCGGATGTGCCTCTCCTTTGGCTCGGCAAAAGGCTCGGTGTTCTCCAGAAGGCGCATGAGGGTCACTCGCATATCTTTCCCAAGCGACGCTGCGTGTTTATTCGTGCTTCGTAGGCAGGCCGAGTAGAGCATTGCGGTACAGGCAGGGTCAATCGTCACCGCTGGGAGATTGTTCAGACCGAAAAGCGATACAGCGGTGATGGTGTCCTGGAGAGGATATTTTTGATAGAGAGCATGAAGGAGATTGCGTGCGCCAGCGACAGACGAGAGTGGGAAGCCATACTTGGGGTGGTCTGAAAAGACTTTCAGAGCAAGGAGAGGGCACTCGAGTTCTTCACATCGACCTGTTCGGCAGGAAAGATGAAAAGGTCAGAACACAGACAAGCAAGGCAGACAGACATGGGGAAAGGTAGACATACGAACGAACATCTCGGTATCGAGCGAGGTAAAAGAATTTCCAGCCTCTCTCCACTTTGGGAACGTTTCGACGATGGCTTCGACGTGCTCTGGCTTGCTCGCGAGCTGTAAGAGGCGCAACCAAGCCTTGGCTTGGACCTGCCCTGCTTTGGCGACCTTGACACGACCTGTACGGTCGCTGACGAACTGCAACATTTCATTGAACTTTCGTTCACGTGAAATCCAGTACTTGGACACGGGCTTGGTAGTTTTCTGATGGAGTACTTGTGCTTCAGACCCATTCGCAACATCGATACGGCTAGCTTGTTCGCTAGGTTGTTGGGCTGCATATATAAATTCTCAGCTTTCGAGCTCGTTATACAGACAGAGACTAACCAGGTGCAGAGACGTGAATTTGCTTCGACAAGGTTGCACATTTTGAGAAACGCGCGGTATTGAGGGACACGCGCCGTCTAGCAGCACTGAGCAGAACGCTGGCCATCGAGGACTTGTCTTGCTCGACGCCGTCGACGAGTTCGGACTTGCCGCGTCGGGTAAAGACGCAACCAAACAAGTGCAAATAGTCACCCACCTCGACGACGGAGCTCGAGGCTCGGATACCTACTAACCTAGTGTTACCTAGCTACGTTACTCACTGTTAGCGGAGAGTTGCGTCGTCAGCTCAGCCAAGCAGTGCGATGGCTGAAACACAGCAGCGTGGTCGTCTTCTTCTTACTTCTTCTTTACGTTCCCCCAGTGTCATTTTGACCGCGCATACACCGAAAATTGATCCGATGGCGACTACGCGGTTTAAATGCATCAGATCCGTGGCTTCGGCTTCCGCCCGCCGTTGTTCGACGCCATCTTTGGGGCATTCCAGTGCTTGGAGGTCATTTTTCTGGTGCGCGTCCCGCTTTTTTTTTTTTGGAGGCTGCGGCGTACGATGTTCATTAATTTTACATAGGCGAGTTCCGCGTGCACTCTCGGCCAACGCGGCCACGCGGGGTGAAAGGACACAGAGAACGCAATGCGCATGCATGGATCTTAGTGATCGGCGCTCCGGTAATTTCAGCAATCGGACCGCCGATGGGTCTAAGTATTGGCAAGCTTGTCGATGATCGATGCAGATGGAGTCCCGCACACTGATCGGGGTTGATTGATTCGGAACCTCCGGATTCCTTGGATCATGGTAAGTAGTAACAGGGTTGATGATTCCGGGAGCTAGAGTTATGGACTTGGTCTTGCGTCTGGTAATCAGTCTCTTGGATGAGAAATACTTCCGCGGGTTGTGCTTAACGTGCTGATGCCAATTTTAGACATCGGGATTTGGAGTCAACAAGGCCATATTGGACAGGAAGATGAATGGGCAAACGTACTTAGAGCTTCGACTGATGTGCGGACTCATCTTAGCTGCCGTCGGTTGTGAAGATGGCGAGGAATCAGGGCTGTTTCAAAGATAAGCATGCAGCTGCATGCAGATGGTTTGAGACATCGCCTTATCTCACGGAGGTCTCGGAGGGCAACTTTTGCGCGTGTGCCTGTCACGTTCGCGTTGGGCCTCGTCGCGTTTAGCAAAACTAGGAGGAATCTGAAGATAACGGGGACGTGTTTGTTATTTTTTTGCTGTGTATCACTGACACTCATTGGATGATAGGCGTCTCCCGCTTAGTCAGCAGTCTTATCTTGCCAAGTATTTCCAGTCTCCGCTCCCGGAACACTGTGATTAAATCGCGCTTGGAATTGTTCGAGGACGCGTCAAATGCCACAGCCCCAACGGCAACTTATATCTTCAGCAATATCAGTTTTTGCCCTCTTCTCTCCAACCCCATTCTTCGCAGGAAGCTCCTTCTTTCCTTGAGCTGATTTATCCGCTTGAGCTTACCTTACGATGGTGAACGTTACCTACGACCCATGTAAGCTTCCACTGCCTATAAATGACTGAATGTTTGTGCTGACCGCCCCCTCCCCTCCCAGCGGGGGACATCATTTGGACGAACTCGGGCTCCACCGGTGTTTACAACAATGGTGACATTGCTTGGACATTAGCCTCCACCGCGTTGGTATGGATCATGATACCAGGCGTCGGTTTCTTCTATTCTGGGCTCTTGCGACGGAAAAATGCTCTGAGCATGATTTATCTCAGCATGATGACCGTCGCGACGGTCTCGTTCCAGGTGAGCTAGCGGACCTGCCCCCAAAGCATCAGCCACTAATACCTCCTATCACTAGTGGTTCTTCTGGGGATATTCCTTGGCGTTCAGTGAAACTGCGAGTGCATTCATCGGCGATCTCAGTAAGTCGGATTATATCCCTCTATCCAAGGTCTCATGGCTTCGCAGGGCACTTTGGCTTGATGAACGTCCTTGACCAGGAATCCGTTGCCAGTCCAAAGATACCAGCGATCACGTTCTGTGTCTTCCAGCTCATGTTCGCTGCCATTACGTGTGTGATGTGACCCCTGTTGTCAGGTCTTTTTCTGATTACACTGCCATCCCTAGCCCTATGATCGCCCTTGGTGCGGTCGCCGAGCGCAGCCGTCTAGGGCCGCTCATGGTGTTTGTTTTTGTTTGGTCCACACTGGTCTATGATCCCATTGCGTGCTGGACATGGAATCCCCATGGCTGGTCATTTGTCTTGGGTGGTCTCGACTTTGCAGGTGGTACTCCTGTTCACATCTCTTCCGGAAGCGCCGCGTTGGCTATCTCGCTCTATCTTGGAAAGCGCCGTGGCTATGGGACTGAGCGGCTGGCTTACAAGCCTCACAACACCACCTACGTTATTCTGGGAACCGTTTTTCTGTGGTTCGGATGGTTCGGATTCAACGGTGGCTCAGCATTGGCCGCCAATTACCGTGCCACCGAGGCCTGCATCGTCACCAACTTGGCAGCTAGCGTTGGAGGCTTGACTTGGATGCTCTGGGTAAGATTCATGTTGAGCAATGGGCTCTTTACGGTCACTAATGGTTTACTAGGATTGGCGCTTGGAACGCAAATGGTCTGCCGTCGGATTCTGCTCCGGTGCCATCGCTGGTCTTGTAGCTATCACGCCTGGTTCCGGATTCGTCGGCGCACCTGCCGCGGTGCTTTTCGGGTTTATGGCCGGCACCCTTTGTAACTTTGCTACCCAGCTCAAGTTCATCTTCAAGTATGATGACACACTCGATGTGGGTTCCGACAATCATGCTACCTACACTCCGTTGACTTACCAAATGTCAGATTTTTGCCTCCCATGCCGTTGGAGGTATCGTTGGGAACATCTTGACTGGTCTGTTTGCGCAAGCAAGCGTCGCCGGATTTGATGGTATCACAACGATTCCTGGAGGCTGGCTCGACCACAACTACAGACAACTCGGCATCCAACTAGCAGACTCTGTCTCTGGTCTTTCTTACTCCTTTGTCATGACCGTGAGTGACCGTTCTTCCTCGCAGTGTCGTTGGTTTGCCTGACGATCCGTCTCCTTGACTGCAGACCATTATTTTGTGGGCCATGCACTTCATCCCCTTCCTCCGTATCCGCTGTGATGAGGAGACCGAGATCATTGGTGTCGATGATGCTGAGATGGGCGAATTTGCTTACGACTATGTTGGTCTCGAAGCTGAGATCCTCCCTCGCACCACAACTGGTGAAACCGACCTTCCACGCACCCCGTCGACTTCGCAGGAGAGCGGGCAAGAAAAGAACCCCGTCGTCTTACCCGCAGCATAAATGGGGTATCATTACTGCTTCGGACATTGTTTTGTTTTTGTTAATTCACTCATTATGATTTGCTATCGGGTCTACGTACGTGGTTACGATAAATCCCGCTCCTGTAGAAAAGTTGGCCTTTTTGTTAACGCTGATTCCGGGGGTGGACCATTGTATAAGTTGAGCTCGCAGAGTTATTTTTATTTTATTAGAAGCTTATAACCCGATGTTGGGAGAGCCTGAACGAATTGGCAGTACCTCAATAATTGATCCCTATACTTACAACTGAAGGCAGCCTGTCGAACTAACCGGCGCCACCTTCATCGATCCTAGCACTCAATAATCGACAGGGTTGCTCGCCACGTTCCACGGTGGACAGATATGTCCGTTGTTCCATCGTCGTTGTTCATGCCCGTTTGCCATGGCCGGGTTAACCCTCCTTGATCACCCAAATCACCGTAGTTTGTGACACGGAGACTTTACAGACTTCCTTATCTCGGAACGCTCAAACCTGCTGTGCTAGGCACAGCCATGGAGATCCAGGGCCACTCATTGATGCATTCCCCCCACACAGCTTACGGGAACAAATCGTGCGTTCCTCGAGCCACAACCCCAAGTTTCAAGTTACAGGCCATAATCAGGACACTCTGACAGAGAACATTATTAGTTCACTGCCTCTCTTCATGGGAACTTCCTGTGCAGTTGCTAGTTCCTGAAGGCTGAGTATCGCATTTAAGAACTTGCTTGTTTTTGCGACAGTCGTTCTCTCATCGTCACGATATACCATGTCCGACTCGGATAACCCTCCAACATACACTGAGGTTCAGCCTGAGGCCCCTCCACCGCAGTATACCCTTCCGGAAACCTTTGACATTGGCCACCATCGTGTTGGCTTGCTCATCCAGCCCCAGCATCTCAAGGGTCACCTTTCACTCTTGCATGCATTTCATACGCTTCGGAAGACCGTCGAGGCGGGGGATGCGCGCTTTTCGGCTGACGTTTGTGCAATGGAAGCAGAGAAACGTTGGGGTTGGTTCGTGAACATTGCAGTCGAAAGGTGAGCCTAGATATTCGCATCGCTCACTGCAACGTACATGTCGAGTTAACATTTGTTTCGTAAGATTCGATCGCTGGTGTCACAGTCTGAGTGAAGAGTCGATCAACAACATCGAGTTTGCGCTTCCGCCAGTGGACGTTGTCATGGTCTGGCATGCTTACCTTCTTAATCCAATGTACGCCTTTTCGTTGTTTCCCGTAATGCGAAAAATAACGCCTGCATAGTTGGTATGCGGAAGACACAGCGCGTATATCTACGTTGGAATTCTTGCCAGTCTTGACAGAGTACCTTGGCAATCATATCGTACGTGTTGTTGACCAACCAACTGTTTAGCACTGAAGACCGTCACAGGAATCCCCTGCTCTTCTCACTACCAGTTCGCCTCATCATGATCGAATCCGAATTTGGGAGCAGACGACCAATACCAGATACGACCCCCTGGATGCGGCATCGATTCTATCACACAAGGACATGCAGTGTCCACATTGCGGGAAGCAAACATCCGTGCGTAAGTATCGCATTCAATGCGGCTATGCCCCCCTTTTTGTGGGCACCAATCTGACGGTTATGTAGCGTTCATTAAACCTGACGGTAGAGGATACGCGCAGGGCGACTTCAAGACCACCTGCATGCGCTGCAGCAAGACGATCACGAAAGACCTGTTGGGTCTTCGCAAATTCGTAACGGATGTGGTGAAGACCCTTCGCCTGAGCCCTCCTGAGGGATTCCTTGCGTATGTTGCTATCACAGGCTCTCCTCGGGCGGCCCCACTTACATTTTCTGCAAGTGGAACACTTCACACTCCTTACGAGCGGAACGATGTTGTTCGTGCTACGATGACCAAGAAACGTGTTATTATGGCCGCAGGCCTCGCCACCCGGTCGCAGCTCTCCGCGGACACGGCTATGGAGAAGTTGGGCTTCGACTACCGGCCGTTGACCAGGAAATTAATTGCACAAATTCAGGGTAGAATGTATGATTATCTTTTGAATGATAAGAGCGCCCACCTAACGCATTCTCCCAGGGCTAGGAGGATTCTTAGCGCATACGTAGACGAACGACCATTCTCGATCGAGCTCGTGGGCGCTGTCAGTTTCTAATAGCTGCAATTTCCTACTATCAAAAACGGCTTATACTTTTTTTTTACCAGGTGCTACGGCAAGCATCCTTTGTGAGCAAGATGGCTGATCTCGGCTGGACAGAACCTGGCTTTTTCGCAGACGAAGAAGACATGGTCGTGTTACAACATTGCGTCGCGAGATATCACGCGTATGTCTTTTTTTATTCTATTTTCTCGGATGATCTTCCACTGCATCCTTATTCGCGATGTTACAGATTCTTGGGATTGATGGCTGATTCGCCTGGATCGTTCTTCGTGCCGACGCTCGATATCGATCTTGCATGGCATACGCATCAACTCAGGGCAAACCACTATCAAGTCGAGTGTAAAAAATACGTGGGCCGTTATGTGGATCAGTGAGTGGTCGTCGTCATGCACGCTGATATGATATTCAACGGACGCCCTCACAGTGATGACAAGGTCGACGAAGATCATCTCGCGATATCATTTGACGTGACCTGTCGTGCTTGGAGCGTGAGTGACAACTGACCACGATCGACTGGTTTTGGATTGGGGTTCTCATTCGTCACTATATAGGATCGCTATGGTCTCCCTTATACATACTGTGGTTGTCCTCTCCCAGGGACGACGTTGGCACAAAGACTACGGCGTGCGCTCCATCTGCAACAACAACACGATGCCAATTCCGAGTCCCTCCAGCCACCTCCCGAAGCAGAAGCGGCCACTCATGCCTCTGACCACAACGCCGTCTTTCCCTTGCACGACCGACGGGCATCCGAGCGTGCCAGGGAACGTAGACGCCAGAAATCAGAACGCAGGCGACTCCGCCAAGAACGCGACCGAGTCGAGAAGGGTGCAGGACCCGGCGGCGTATCCAGCGATCGAGATCACGGGTTGGCGTTTTTTTATCCTATTCCGCTCTGGGTTGGACCTGGGTTTGGGGTGGGGTGCGTCGGTGTACCGGGGATCGTGTATGGTGGCGCGTGTGCGACTGTGAGCCCCGTTTGTTTTTCCGGGCAAGGTTCGAATAAATGATGGCGTGTTTCGTTTTTTTTTTTTTGGCGTTAGGGAGCGGGGGCTTTGAATTCTTGTGGATCTGGCGGTGCGGCTTGTTCAGGTGCGGCGTGTGGAGGTGGTGGGGCTGCGGGCGGGACATGTGCTGGGGGAGGCAGTACATGCGGTGGAGCCGGGGGAGGTGGATGTGGTGGTGGCGGTGGCGGATGTGGTGGCGGTGGAGGCGGATGTGGAGGTGGAGGTGGTGGATGTTGAGGGTGAAGCGAGCTGGCCGCACGACAGAGTAACGATACCCGGTAATATGTATGTATATTTCTTCAACTGCCTCATCAATTGGTTTCTCGCAAACTCCATCATGATAGGCGGTAGATATTTTACTTTCTTTTGTTTTTTTGTTTTTTTTTTTCGTTGCACAGCATCCCCCGCCCGAGTGCAATACTATCAGTATCGGTGTCTCGACTTGATCGCTCAGCGAAAAATCTCTACAAGATGCATGATGTCCATGCTCGCGAAATGTAGATCGAAAACGGTGAACTACACATGCAAGTATCTCGGGTACTTCAAAAACGTGTCACGAGCTTGGACACCATGTTGGGGTCCTGCGGGTCAAGCAGCTTCCCATGAAGCTAACATAGTTCCAAACGAGAATCAACGATCACGCAACGATAATTAGAAGGACCGCGAAAACTCTCACCTCGTTAAGCTTCAAGAATACGTCCACACTCTCGTGACCCAAAACGTCCTTGAGAACCTCATCGGCACCCAAGTATCGCCTCGCCTCCTCCATATTCAAAGGCATCCGTTTCGTGATACCAAACGCCTGCCTCTCCTCGCTCGACATGGCCGCTGCCGGCGTTGGCACGTCGCAGTTTTTGACCGCGAGTTCGAGACTGTCTCTCACGCCGCGAATGCCAGCTGCGAGGATGGCCGAGAGAGCGACGTACGGGTTCGCAGTCCCATCGATCGATTTGATCTCAAAGTTTCGAGAGGAAGGCGAGTTGGGGTTCGTGAGCCGGACGGGCGCCTCGCGATTCTCGACACCCCAACAGACCCAGGTTCCGCCTGACCATATCCCATCCAGCATGCGAGAATAGGAAGCTGGGATGGGCAGCGTGAATGCGGTGAATGCGGGGAGATGCTCTAGGATGCCGGCGAGGAAGCAGGATTCGAGGGGAGAGAGGTGCTCGGAGGTGGACGTTCCTCGTTGGGTGCCTTGTATGGAGATGTGGACGTGAGCGCCACTTCCGCCTGTCGATACGGTTTTTTTTTGGAGGGAGTCAGATTACGTGGGTTCCTACGGATTTAGGATGCTCTCGATCGCTCACATGTGTCTTGGTAAAGTCGAGGGGCAAAGGTGGCCCTCAAGTTGTGTTTGGATGCGGTGTTGTAGATGGTCTCGCGAGTGTGGACGAGCGCATCTGCACATTGCAGGGGCGGCAGGGGGCCGGTAACTACTTCATACTACAACAAACAAGGTTCGTAAAACGGAATGGAAGAGACCAAGTTGAGTCGAACGGACCTGTCCTGGCGCAGCTTCGGCATGGTACATCTCAAGCTCGATACCGTCTTCTTGAATAGAATCAGCGATCTCTTCAAGGACCTGTGACTCGACGGTTCCGGTTGAGAACGCGGAGGTGGTGGACCATTCAGCGTCGTTCACGGCGACGATCGGATCGGTGGATTTTAAAAGGATGAATTCGGTCTCGAAGCCGGCCAAAAACCGGATGCCAAGTTCTTTTTCGGCGTACCTGTTGACGATGTGAGCCACGTCAGTTGGGGGAAGAACGCGTTTCCTTACTTGACGAGTCGCAGTAGGTTCGTGCGAGGGCAATAAGGGATTTCATAGGATAGACTTCCGTTTCGTGGCACGGGCTCTTTGTGTTGGAAGAACCCGAAAACGACGGCGTGTCCAGGTGCATAGTGGCAGGTGCGGAAAGAGGGCATGTCGATGACGTAGTGGTTTGCTCCGACGCTGTTGAATCCTTCTGGAAACTGGAGGACGACAAGGCCGAGGACTACTGATGTTGTACTGACGCCAGGTCGCGGCGAATCGAGAAGTTGTTTAAAGTAGGATACAGGGAGGATGCGACAGCGGACGATGTTGAGGATATCTGCCCATTGAATGCGAACGTATCGGATGTTGTAGGTGTCCAGGAGGGCGAGAAGTTCTTTGGATGACTTGGGAGCGGTAGAGGATCCGTTTTTCTGGATGGACTTTGACATGGTTGCGAGTTCGACAGGGATGGTCGGGGGGAAAGGGGAGCGAGTTTTGGACAGGGTTTATGTAGAACCATTTGTACTAGTCTCGTATCTATCGTAGTGATGGTTGTGATACGCTGGGTTTGAAAAGCCGTGCTTCATGATGGCTGGCTCATATCAACGATATCGATATCGACTGCCATATGGTGTCTATCTGGGGGCTAAGTAGTGCGCTGAACTGGGGAGTACAGCCTCGTGGCGTTCTTGGCCCTGTCACCTTCAACAGCCTTCAACAGACTGCGACCAAAAGAAAATGCAGCACGCATGATCATTCCACAGGATCAAACCAACCTGCCACCCGAACGCAACCACGACGGGCTTAGGGCTCGACCAGAAGGCAGGCAGTGATTCGGAATTTTCGGGTTGCACGGACGCCCTTTCCCCAAGGGCTTTTTATTCATCCTCTAGAATGACGAAATAGCTTCTCTAGGCGGAGGTTAAGCAAGGAGGTAATCAGAAGGCGGCTCAGATGGCACGCATATAGCCTCGCAAAAGGCACCACATAATCGACCTCAACGGAAGGGGCCCGTCGTAGTTCTGGGAAGCGACCGGGGAACAAAGAGAGCTTTGGAGGGTGATCAAAGTGGTAGCGGGTAACAAGGTACTCTCTCTCTCGATGTCAGCTGTTTTCTGATGGGCAAAGGATCCGCGTTATCGCAGAGACTGCTCAGGCAGATCCATGATGATTCCGACATCGATGCGCCATGGGAGACCTAAAGTTCCAACCAGAAGCTGCCGATCTGGTAGCAGGTGTGAACGCGCCTCCGTCGGATGCGTGTTGCATCTTGCGGAGAGTCCTAGGACTCACGAACAAGGACATATCAGGGGGCATCAATACCGATAGGAAAGGAGTCTTTCGAATACATTGATAATACATCGGACAAGGTTGAAGGAAGTCTCCATAGGCTACTTTTTGCCCGCTTTCTTTGCGGCCTTCACCCTATGTTCGATTTGCTTCTTCCATTTGAAACATGGACATCCTGGAGATGGATTCAGCAGAGCACGAGCGAGAGTAAATCACCACGGTACGGACCTCCAGATCCATGTTTCTTGCATTGGTACACGCCATCCTTGTTTGTGGTCACGGCGGGTGCTTCGATGGGTTCCCGATCAATGGAGTCGACCTGATGAGATGAACGTGTCAGCACGAACGTCAGCGATAAGCTGAGCAAATGAGATTTGACCCCAAAGAACGAATCGTTATCCTCTCTGCCATCATAACTACATTCGGTGCACTATAAAAAATAAAAATAAAAAAAAGGGTCACGTCAGCCGATCAACGTCAGATTCAGAGTGTGGGGTAAAAATGCGGGGTCAAGCGCTCGTGCGTGGCACTTACAACTTCTTTGAGGTGAGTGCAGAAAATAGCGTCGTAGATTTCAACGGTGGCGGGTGCTTCGACGTCAGCCATGGTAGCAGTAGGTGTTCGAGGGGTTGTTTAGAGGTGGACTACAGGTGGTGGTAGACTGGATGGTGGGGGAGAATCGAAGGGTGGAAACATCTGGGGTATTAAATACGTCCACCATTACCGTTCTCGGGCTAGGCTGACTCGCTCCTGATCATGAGTTCCCTCCCAACCGCGCGCTTCAGGGGCTCCCAGTCAAAATGTCCCGTCCCCATGTCGTCCAACACCGCGGCAACGGATCTCGTTGATAAATCTACCACAACCCCCTTCCCAATCATCAAGTCAAACGCTACCAATCTATCCTCGCTACAGTCCAGGTGAGTTTACAAGGTTCTTGTCAAGGTCCGTCTTCTGTCGAGACCAGCTGACCCCCCTCGTGAGAACGGTGGCGTGCCGCGTGTGCCGAAATCCGTGAACAATTGATCATTGGCAGCGCGCGTCGACGCAACATTCGAAACGTTGACGGTCTGCAACACTCCAAATGGCCGTCACCACAGTCGGCCGACTTAACGGGTCGAAGTCTACAAGGGTCCACGAGCAATTATCATTATGTACTTTCCGACTCAGAATCAACTCTAAGAGACTGAATGTAGCAACAGGAAGCCAGCAAAGCATATGATAAACAGACATTTTAAATAGAGATTTGAGTGATTTCGTCGGCCAACTCACTAGAGGACTAAATGAAGCAAAAACAAGAAGTGAGATGAGGATCATACTTCTGACAGAACATAGGACTCACCATGAGATCTCGCATAGCCTCGAAGCACTGAAATACAATGAGACGGTTGTCCAGGGGTCTCATGCCATAATCGTGGAGGTCCTGCAGGTCTGCAACAGGGGGTGCAAACCTTTGAACGATAGTAGGCTGAGCAGGATACTGGGCAGTGATAAGGGCAGTGACGAGTGCTTGGGTGATCGGGATCTTGTAGAAGATCGGGGCACCGGATCTAACAATAGTAATGCCAAACAGTGTGTCCTGAGCAACTCGGGGATGATGCCCATGCCAAACATCGTTTTGAACAAAGGCCCCGATAGCTCCAGCAATTAACTCTTCTTGTGGCTCATAAGTCATGCCCTGCTGATATCTTCGGGTCAGGGCATGACTGAGTAAATGGCTGCCAAAGTAACTCACCTTACATTCCTGAACCAAAAGTACATGTTTGTCATGCTCTATGACAGTGTAATCAGGTGTTGCGTAAACGTTCTCGCCACACATTGTGAACCACAGCTCTTTTTTGAGAACAAGTGATCGACTGTGTGCAGCATCATCAAAGTTAAGCATCCGGAGAATATGGCCAATAAAATCATCCACACGGCCATGATCATAGGCATATTCTGTACGCTCGAGATAGGTGAAGAAGTGATATTCATCTTTGGTGAGGACAGCACTGGCAGGAGAGTCCAGGTTGTTGAGAATGACAGGAGAAACATTGGTAGGAGGGAGCTGGGGCATGTTAAAGAATGTTTGAACATCAACAGTGTCAACGGTGATGTTGAACGCCATGAGCTCGTACACACTCCATTTTTTGCCTAACCTTGGTTTGCGGACAATTTGAGCCATGGTGGTGTCGAGATGAACACATTGAAACCCCTAACCTGCCATGGTTGATCCATGCGAACATATGTTTTCGTATGTTTAGATAAGGGATTTAGTTCGTACAGGCACAGCCACTTTGTTTCCACACAACGTCTAGACGGGCCACTGACTGTACCAAGACTGTACGATACTTTCCGGCCAGATGGCAGACAGACTTCCCCCAGAACTTTGGTCGCACATTTTCGACCTCGCAGCCGACGAAGATACCATATTTTACCCAGGCCTGCAAACGAGCATGGCACAGTCTACCTGGTCAAAGTCTCCCTGGGGTGGTTGGACTGTCCGTACACCACAGGACACCATCAACATCATTCAACGGCGAAGTTACGCCACGAAGAAGGTGAGCACCATCTCGTCCATCTCTTCCCGCCCGATCGATCGTTCACAAAGGTGTCATGGACCAGTCGATCATCGTGGCATGTAAAACATGGCGAAGGCTCGGCGCGGAATTCCTCGTTCGCGGCCTCTTCTTCGACGATCCCACCAAACTGCGAGACTTGTGCAGCATCCTTGACCGAGATTCGTCTCTGGGATGGTGGGCTCGGCGGTTACATATCACACACTTCCTCAACGGACGAGGTCCAACGATGGATGACTTTGAGAGGCCGTTGACCGCTATTCTTCAGCAATGTCCCAACCTAGAGATTTTCATCGTCGATTGGCCAATGTCGACGGCGTTCGGGGCGATCGCGGACACCCTTGGCACGTACTGCCACAAGCTGCGCACGGTACACTGGCACGTCCCATCCGAACTGCTCTCCAAAGTAATCTGGGCATTAGACACGCTCCCCAATCTCCTCTCTGTCCATGTCGAATTCGACGCAGCGATCAAGGAATCAGACACCATCACCCTCGGGTCCGCACAGGACGTCAAGCTGAAGCTGCCGAACCTCCAGCAGCTCTTCGTCAAAGGGTTCTGTCAAGACTTTCTAGAACAAGCTACGGGGTGGTCTCTCCCGCTCTTACGCAGCTTCTCCTTCCACTTTGGAATCCACAGTCACGACTTCCCAGACGTCAACTCGTTCCTCGCTCAGCATGGGACGACGCTTCTCTTCCTCGACTTGTACTGCATACCGGCGCTCGACGTTCGCACTATCCTCGACCTCTGTCCTAATCTGGCGACGTTCTGCTTTAACCTTGATTGGAAGATCTCGCCCGTCCTTGATCCCGATGCCAACCCCGACCAACCAGAAGACGAAGCCATGCTTCCCATCACGCTCACCAACCGTCCACATGATCACATTCGGCACATCGGACTGCACGGCGTCTTTTACGCCTTTGGCCTAGGATACGCCGCTGCATACGCAGACGCCGATCCAGTCCGCACGATGATGGTCCAGCGCACCAACGACCGCAACTTTTCCGCGTTGAACAAGGCCTCGTTTCCGAAATTGGAACGAGCGAGGATCTTGAGTCCGAGAATACTGCAAGACTTGAATGATAATAATGGGCCTGCGAAATCGTGCTTCGAACGATGGGAAAGGTGGTGGGAGATGTCCTCGAGGATGGGAGTGAGGCTAGAAGATTGTTCCGGAGGCGTACTTGGCAATCTACCTCAGGATCCGGCAGAGGAGGAGGAGTACGAGAGCGAGGACGAGGACGAGTATGAGGAAGACGAGGAGGGGTATGGGCACAAGGATGACGAGCCTGGATGGAAAGGGAGCGTCAACTTGGCAGGGAGCGTCAGCTTGGCAGAGCTGAGGGAGTTGCTGGCAGAGTGTAGGAGGATGTCGGAAGAGGGTGAACGAGAACGGTCCCCGTTCCCGTTCTTCGCCACCCCACCGACTTGGGGCCCGTGATTATGTGGTACTACTAATGACTCGCGTACCTCAATGATCACCCGCTTTTCCTTCGGGTTTTCGTGTCTTGAACGCTCCCCTCTGCACTACGTCGCGGATTAACCCAAGTGCTCTATTGGTATACACCTCCTTGTCTTCGTCGAGGCGTTCTCGTCCTGACCCAAGTTAGCCTCGATGCAACTCGTGAAACTACTGACACACCTATGATAGCCCAGTTTCGTGTGCTGGGGATACGAAGCGTATCACACTCGACCTTCCATCCCAACCACTGACTCAAACTCGCCAACCAAATTCTATACATCGAATACTGACTCTTTTGACCACCCTCTCCACCCAAATTCAAGCTGTCGACAAAGTCCTCGTCGACGATCGTCCCTGAATCCGAGTTCGAGCCTGTAAACTTTGCCGTCGAGGAACGCGCGAAATGTTCGTCAAAGGACCATGCGCAACATGGGATGGAGAGATAGCCTGATGCGTTCTCGATCGTTGCGAGGAGAGGAAGCCAGGGTGTCAGTTCGTCCGCGTGATTGCCAATCAGAAACACGCCGGCTTGGAGATGCGGCATCGTGTTCGTGTTGTTGTTTCCCAGCGTCACGACGTACTGCGTCGGATCGAGCGTATGGACGTGTAGAGCGGCGCGTGTGCGTTCGGGGTAGTGATCCCAGGACGATCGTGCCCGGAGATCGATTCCGTGGCCAACGTAGCCCTCGGAGACGAGGATGTGTGTGAGGAGGCCGTTCCCGCACCTAATTCGAGGTTGCGTCGTACCAAGCAATGCGTGAGCATCGAGAGCGACGAATCTCGTTTCGAGACTTACCCAAGGTCCAAGAATCCACCTGGTGGACGAGACCAACGCCTCCAAGGCACATTGTCACCCTGAACATCTAACGCATATGCATCATCCAAAGGTAGGTGGTCGAATCCCTCAAAGGATCGTTTCCAAAGAAGCATCAAGTACGTCGCGATCCCGATATCCTTGAACCACGCGCTTCCAGTCAGCAACATTTTTTTTTTCGAACCCAAATAAGGATGCAATAGTGTGTGTGTATTAGACGGACCTCGAAGACATGTTTGAGCGGATCCGTCACCTCCTTCCACTCGGCAACGAGATGCCTATGTCTCTCCCTCATGACGAGATACAAATCCTGATACTCCTCTCTCGGAATCAAACAATCGTGTTTCACCCGTTTCCGATAGTTTGTGAGCGCACCCCATCCGTACCGATGGAGTGTCTCGAGCAACGCCAACGAGGTGCGGTAGAGTCTCGAATTAAGATCGGTAGGCGTACCCGGTAAAACGAGCGCTTCGATGCGTAAGATCGAGCCCGAGTCTGACGAGATGTACCGAAACGCAAGGTGGCGGACGGCGGGGTGATAATATGGGAGAGATCCTCCGGGAGGAAGGATTGGGCTTAGTACGAGCATGCAAGGTACGCCGGCGAATTCGCTGGTCGTAGTAGATGCATAGAGTGTGCAATGCTGCTCCAGGGATTCATCACGACCTGGTCTCCGAGGGAGAAGCTTGCGATGGACGTTGCGGATGGCTTGATGGGAGTCGAGCTTGGGGATATTCGGCGAGGGTGGCTTTTCGGATGTATCACAGGGGTATGTCGTCTCGCTGACGGTCTCTGACCGAAGAATGAGCGTCGAATTGTATTCCGGATGGTGAATAAGTTGTTCAACAGCAGTCTCAAACTATATGTCCAACGGGAAAAAAAAGGTAAAGACGCTGACAGCCAGTAAAGAGTGATCACTCACGAGCTCTAATGGAAAATCGGCTGGACAGCTGATGATCGGTAACCATTCCTCTGATTCCAATGTCAATGGAGGGATCGTATGGGTTTGGGCATCACAAGGAGAAGGGTTAAATCGCGGGCGGACACCTGCTTGTGCCATTCAAACTCCTGGCAATTTACAAAAAGTCACGGTGATGGATGATCGAGTCCGAGAATGTCTTACATAGTATGTAAAGGACAAGGACTACGAATACGAACTAGTTGCTAGTAGCACTCTAGTAGCTGGCCAATTCGATGAACTGGTAGGTGGTCTTTGGGAATGACTGTCTTCCGATACCTAACCTGAAGGGGCTTATGGAGAGGCTGCCGGTTACCCCCTCCGGACTCCTGAACCAAGCAGCAAACTCCCTGAATCCTATCAAAATGAAGGACTTCAGATCGGGGACGTTGGCTACGTTGACCGCTGGGGAGTGTTCCACGTCCTTTTCAACATACGATACTCCTCCAACCATGACCTCTATCGTGATCGTCCCTCCCCCACCGGCATCGAGCCCATCAAATTCGAGGATGAGGAAATCAATATCAATCCCGACGCAATTCCTTCTGGTCAAATCCTTGGCACCCGTCACATCGTGGATAAACCACTAGAGCAACCCGACAAAAGGTATCTTTCGGCGTGAACTACTGGGCGGCAGGGATTGACTTAGCATCGCAAGGGTGCTCTACAGATTCGTCCCATCCTCTTCGTCTGGCGCCATTCTTATCCTCCCGTTTGGGGCTATCCGACACGAACTCAGTGAACGCGAAAACAAAACCCTTCGTAAGTTTGCAGTCGAACACGCCGAACGTTGGTGTCTGACCTTTTTTTTTTACGCACGATAAACAGTGGATGGGCGTCCTCGACATGGTTCGCCACTGTGTGTCTTTACTTATTCCCACATTGATCAAATTCCCAGGAAACCATGGCCGACGAGGGTATCCTGAACGAAGACTACGTATGGGAAGTTCTAAGTGACAAATGCACCCCAGTCTTCGACAATCGTAAGTACTCGCACTAGTGCGTTGCGGCGATCGATCCTCACTGCTATTTGCTAGATACCGTTTGGCTAGAGAGCAAAAGGGGAGTCTCCGTGTCGTTCTGACATTCAAAACATCAACTAATTCGAATGACAGTGGGGACGGCACTAATGGATCTCAGGTCGCGTCCGGCCTCGCGGTGACCTCCCTATCTTCGCTTTCGAACCACAATACCAAAAGGTGTGTCTCCATGTCGTTCCGACCTTCGCAACATCAACCGACCTCAATGACAGCGGAGACGACAATAAAGGATCTCAGATCGCGTCCGGCCTTGAGGCAACCTCCCTATCTTCGCTTTCGAACCACAATACCTCCATCGCCATCAGCGGAAACCCCAATAAACCACGTCCCACGCTCGAGGTATTCTCCCTTCGCACGCCTTCAGCTGACAACCCATGGATTGTTGTTTCAGGTACGGATTTCTTTGATGTTGCACGGATGGATGCTAGCAAATCTTTCGCAGCTATCCGGGCTGATGGCGTCATCACTGGTCTCACTCGTTTACCAGTCGGCTTCTATGTGCTTTTCCAGTTCAATGGTGATCAGAGGAGGACAAAGGTTAGGTCTATACCTGTCTGTGAAAATGTTATTGAATGGGACGACGAAATCATTTTGTGAGATATTCGTCGAATTTATCTGCTCTACTACTGTACTCACAATATTCAGGTCCAATGATCCTTCCGCTAGGGTCCAACTTTCATTCTGTGCCGCGTTCGAGTTCGAGCCAATGCTCGGTAATGGAACAACTCTCTGCACGGCAGATATCACTGTGGGGAATCTGGTTGGGAGCACCTCCCGTAAGTGCATCTTGGCATATTGTGCACATGTCGGTACTGAGACCACAAAAGTTGGCCGTTTCTCTTCAGGAGCAAGGGAACGATGTTCGTCGCTTCTAATTACTGCAGAACGGAGATATGGTCCGGATTTCGAGGCTTATTCTCTTGATGAGAATGCCAATGTATGCTCCTTGTCCTGTCGGAGAGTCCTTACATGCATTCCTAACAACACATTGTTGTCTTAGCCGAGCCGGGAACAACCTTCAGCCGTGGCACACGAGACGGATCTAGGGCACGACGCCCTCCTCCGTTACTACGATCACTACAGAGAAGACGATCTCAAGGACGCTATTGGACATTTCGAACGCGCTCTGCATGTTTGTCCCGCCTCCGATGAATGTCGCCTGGCAGCACTGTTCAACCTTGCTACAGTGACACTCCATAGTTTCGAGGCTAGCGGTACGGACAGTGATCACCGAATCTATTGCCCTGTATCGAGAGTCGCTCGAGATGTGCTGTGCCCCTCCTCCAGATCGCCCTGCCACCCTGCTCGGCCTTGGCCAGGCACTCTTGTATCGCTGGAGGCAGGGACGGGATGAGTCCCTTGCAGATGAGATGAAGAAGCTGATGAATGGGGTCAAGGTAATTTGCCCCGGCACCGAGCTGTCATACTTGTCCTTGAAACGTCCACACGGATCGGGGCTCAAGATCGCTGCACCTTGGCTGACATCGACGAGCTGATCCGTGGCTTGGATGCAGCCGCTCGGCTCCCTCCCGAAGAGTATTTCGACCGGCCTTATCGTTTGGGAAATATTGGTCTTGCGTTGGGACGGTGTTTCGAAATTCAGGGAGATCGTGGTCAGGTTGCTGATCTCGATCGAGCAATCGCAACCCAGGAGGATGGTATACGGCTCATTCACGAGCGCCGTCCGACTCGTACTTCTTACCTCAGCCAGCTTGGGGGGTTCCTCTACACGCGTTTTGACATGCTTGGAGACATCGAGGACATCAGACGAGCTGTTGTGATGCATGAAGAGGCTCTGAAACTCACTCCAGAGAACCACCCCGACCGTGCTCTGCACCTCTGCACCCTTGGGGTGTCTCTCTACACTCGTTTCAACAAGCTGGAAGACATCGAGGACATCGAACGAGCCATTGCGATGGGTGAAGAGGCTGTGGAACTCACTCCACAGAACCACCCTGACCGTGCTCGGTATCTCAAAAACCTTAAGCAGTCGCTCTACATTCGTTACAACAAGCTGAAAGACACCAGAGACATCGAACGAGCCCTTGTGATCCATGCAGAGGCTTATTACGAGAAGCAAGGATCTCACTTCTATCCCAAGTAGTACGCGACTCGGACTCGGGCATTTGATGGAAATCCACTGAATAATGCATGGTGGGACCTTGATACAGACATAATATATACCTATCGTACATCTCGTCTTCTTGTTTGAAAGCTTTCAGTATCCAAAGGCACGCGTACCTGAATGACCTCCAATGCTCAGTCAGGTTGCGAGAAAGAGATTCCATAGCGCCGGAATCCGAGGCAACGTTAATCTGCACTGTGGATCAGTTTGCGAAACGGATGTGAAGAGAGGGGATCCTACCATATCGAAACCCTGATGGGCACGCTTGAACGACTGGGGCCCTGAAGTGCAATAGATGGCACTGAAAATGCGATCAACCTCACTGAGGAGTCACTGGCAGAAACGCCGCGAATGGAACAGCGTGACGTACCATTTCTTCCCCTTGCTGCGTGTAGTAGCCTGCTCCCGTAGGCAGCCACTTAGGTAGGAAGACAGTCGTTCCTACCCTTCTGCTCCGTGCGGCTCTTAGGTGCTGAATGCCCTTTTCCACATCTGGGTGAGGGTCTGGAGATGGAGGAAGGTATCCAAGGGCCAACGACAAATCATATGGACCAATGAAAAGGACGTCTGTGCCAAAACAGGTCAAGTTCAATAAGCTGATTCCTAGGATGTTCACCGTGACGAACCAATCCCATCGACGGCAGCGTCCTCGACGTTCTGGACGCCTTCCTTGGTTTCTATCTGGATCACGATCCAACGTGTTCATTGGCGGGCTTGTGGTATTCCGCAGCGGTTATCCCCCACGTACTCTGAGTGAAGGGGCTGCCAAAACCACGTCTTCCGCCTGGAGGTAACCGACAACGACTTCCTTTATTTAAACTGCGTTTTCCGCGGTGGAGACCTCGCGATTTGAATGCGTCAATATTTCACCAGATGTCTTAGCCTAGTCCATGAAATTGACGGCGAAATGTGAACAAGAAAGAACAAGACCTGCGTAGGGTCGCTGTCGTAAATCCCCTTCATCGCAGCCCATCGATTGCACTATATACACCCTTCTACAGATTCCTCGGAGACTCGAGGCGATGTGACATTGACGAATCAAGATTCAATATCAACAAAGAGAGTGTCTGGTTAGAATGCGTCGGTCAAGGGCGACAAAACGTGGGTATTCAAGACAAAAGTAGAGAAAGCGAAGGGTTCCCGCCAGAAAGAAAGAAAGAGTCCCAGCCTCCGAAAAAAGATAGTCCAGACTATCATCTAAGACTGATGGGATCGCAGTTGAGGTTGACGAGACCATTCTGCACCTGAAAACGACGCTAGTCAAACACTGTTGTAGTGATACGACAATCAGAAGTCTTACGCTGTTCGATGGAGTGCAACAGGCGGGGCTAGCCTGACACCCGGCGCCAGAGGCAAACCCAACGATACTGAGCGGCGAGCAGTCCGTCCCGACCTGACTCAGAATCGGCAACGACGAAAGGTTGAGGTTTAGTAAGTCCAACAAGCTGCTCGCCGACGGAGCCGTCGAAGGGTCACTGGACTGCAGACTTCAGATTGAGTGCATTGAAGATCGTCGAGGGAAGAGCTTACTGATTGCGCTGTCAGTTGATTACAGCAGTGAAGGGTGCCGACGTTGCACATAGGGTTGCGTCCAACGAGGGGACCGCCGTAAGCGACGACGACGAAGGGAGTGACAGCGAGGACGGAGCCGATGAGCATTGTGAGGGGACGGCACGACTAGCGTGGGTCTGCAAAGGAGCGTATGGGTGGCGAGGGTTGGGTGCGGGGGGGAAGAAAGAAAACTTGATGAGGATCGAGAGGCAGGGGGACTTTATATGTCTGCGCGGTGGGCCGAGACCCTCAGCCCTGTATTCCAACCATGTCGCCGTTGGAGCGATCGAGCTAGAGAACTCGATTGGAATCGACGGCGTTTTGTAGTTGTATGCCAGCTCGTAAGATCACTCAGCGGGTTATTATTTCAAAGTCGGAGACGTCTATGGAATACGGCGTTAGCTACACGGAACTTACATGTCCGGATGCGCCATGGGATCTCGCCCGTCCACTGGTAGGAGCAGTACGGGCATCTTGAAACCCAAGCTGGACACAATGAGAGAAATGTGACCTCACTGGTGGTCGGGCTCGTTGGGTCTACGGCGTGAGTCTTTGCAACTTTGAACGGTGTCCTGTTGGTTCAAAGTTTCAAAGTAACTTGATCGGATTCGGAGTGATCGACGCCACATGACGGCGCTTATGTAAACATCCCGCTGGGGAATCGTCGAACGCGAGATCCTTGGCTACTACACTGAGATGTCGTCTCCGTTGCATCCTTTTCCCTTCAAGAAACCATGGGCAGTGGCCAGCTGTGGAATGTTGGTGTGTCCATGAAGTGGGTGGGCGCTCTCGCTGTACGCGTCCTTGGTCCAAAGCCATCCTCAACTGGCAACCCCGACCGGTCCGAACGAGTGGGCTCAGTACAGAGACCTCAGGTAACTGTAAGTGCTCGCTTCCTTGACACGTCTCTGAATGGCATTCTCAAGGCGTAAGGCGTTTAATTGGCTCCTTCAGTATGGGTTGAGACTGGAAGCTCGTGCTCATGCCCTATGGAAAGAGCTTCTGAACGCGCCGTCGTATCACTCAACAATAGTTCAAGCCTCGTACAGTCGCGACTCCGTACCGGCCCGTCAAATCGATGGAATGCAACACGCTTCTCGTTTACATGCTCGGATCCCCAGTAAACCTCGTATCTCATGAAAAGGTGGGAGTTCTCAGCCGTTTTCTATATTCGCTTCGTGACTACCTACAGACATGAAGTCGAGCCTGAAGGTGACGAGTATATCAAGCGTGCCGAGGACGGACAGCGGGGTCCACCTGGTCCATTCCTCGTCGATTTACTCCCTATCTGCGAGATTGTTCCCGCCATATAAGTTGGTAAAAAGGAATGTGGTATGAGCACATGACACTCCTTGTACTGGATTTCCCGACTAACATTTAGGTGGAGGCTACTGGTAATATCGCCCCTTGCATGACCAAGAGGCTGTTGGAATCGTTAACGTCTGCGAACGAGGTGGATAAAGATGAGCTGATCATGAACTGCATGGCAGTATGTAATCTCGTTTGAGGCGCTGATCGTTCGTGCAGCTGCTGCAGACACCGTAAGGCGCATTGACTTGTGAGAACAGGGGCTATAGCTCACAATGATTCATGTTTACAGACTGTCGCAGCGTTGACTAACTTTGTCCTTGCGATGATTATGTATTCTAAAGTTCGGCTGAAAGCGAGAGCAGAAGTCGACGCCGTGGTCGGCAGGGATAGACCATCTCCCTCTTGGCAATAATGTCTTCAGACTCTTACATGTGCAGTGCCCTCAGGCACAGGTGTGCTCATTCGACGACTGACGATGACGTTTTACCGTGGCATGTTCATTTCAAATTCTACATATTTCGTACAGTCTGTACCTCATGATCATGATCCCGAAGAATTCATCCCGGAAAGGTATTTACCGAATCCGGAACACGTACTTCATGCCCAGGTTTGCTATCCTCTGGGGTTTCGAACGAAGGTGCGTCTGTAACACGTAGTCGCGTGTCCATGAATTTGAACTGGGATCTCCTAGGATCTGCCCCGGTCATCATCTTGCACATAGGCTTCGCTATGAATCGCAATGGTGACTTTATTCTGGGCGTTGGAGTTTGAAAGCCCCGGGTAACGTAATCGAACCAGAGATAGCTCACGGTCAGTCGGTCGCCCGTACGCTCCTCGGTGTTCTGCTGAGAGCTCATTGGACCTTAGCGTTCCGAGCAATTTCTCGTGTCAGATAATATTTCGCTCTGACGAAGCATATCATTGATCTCATCCCTGTCGCATAGAGCTGGTACCACTAGCGTAGATCCCGCATCCCGCGCTCGGGGATTTGTTCGGCCATATGATCGCTCCCCATGACATAGTCTCGGTACCAGTCGTTGTGGTGACAGCTGAGCTTCAAAGTATTGGTGCGGAAACGTCATTTCCGTCGTTCAAACGTTCAAAGCCGGATGTTTTTCGCCCGATTCATCGCATTTTTCTACTTCATGATAGAGGGGACATCCATCGTGCCTGCTGCGTGATGCTCGGTGGCACACAAGGATGTTGGCGACGCATCAGCCGACCACTATATTGACCGAGTATGCGCGTCAGCTGGCCACCATCTATTGGCAAGTGATAGATGTTGATGCATACGCATCGAACCGATCAGTTCGGTATCGATGGATTTTGCGTATAAAAGCAGGGGTATGTCACCCAATGCACCTTCAAGTTAGCAGCAAACAGACGCTCTTCTGAATCAAATGCTAAATCTCGCAAAGTCTTCTTTCACTGTTTCTTTCCTCTCCGCGTTCTTCGCCGGAGTCCAAGCTGTAAGCTACCTTCTTTCTCTTTCCTACTACTCGATTCTCACTCTCGAATCCAGGCTGCCCAGGCAACGCCAACCGTAAGCTACCTTCGTGTTCTTCCTACCAGATTTTCATCCTCGAACTCATTTTTCCTAGGCAAAGGGAGATTGCCCGGTCACGACGACGTTCACGACGACGTATACAGGTCTCGTTGAGGCACCGCATACGACCTACCCCTACACAACCACCGTCCCAATCACTTCCGTCAGCTATCCTCTCACCACCTCGACTGAAACCGGAACATGGACGTATGACGGGGTTACGAGCACGTACACGGAGACGTTTACATACCTGAACGATTTTGGACCATGGCCTGGGTGTTGATGGATTATGCTACCTTTGCTGGGAAGAACGTTGTGTAAGAAGTTGGTAGAAAGGCAGCCCTTGTATTATATTTTGTTCTCCTGGGTATTCCACATCATTTACTCGCACAAGCCTATTCAACCTGAGTCGTTCATACGTCCTCTGATTCGGATATAGTACATGCTTTCAACTCTGGTTGGGAGATGATGTCGGTTTCAGCACGTCATGAGTGCTGCGATCTCAGCTGGAATTTCTGGCCTCTTCGCCCACTCCTCCTGCCACCCCTCTCTCGGACCATCGACGCCAGCCTCGTTCGGCAACCCAAATACCGCCGTAACCAACCAAACGTCCTTCCCACTTCCATCGTAGCTGCCATGAAGCGTCGGCAGTACCGCACGGGGTACGATCAAGTTCGAGTTCGCATCGGTACGCATCGCTTGCCCCGTACGTGCGACAGGGGAAGAAAGCTCCACAATGCCCGAAACCCCCGCTTTCGACACGGCGCGCGCCTCGGGACCGTTCTCGAGTGTCCCATATCGACTACCCGGAGACTCAGGCTCGAGCGCGCGCTCGTCTTCGCGTTGACCATGGATTGCCCAACCACCCTCAGCAGTGAGCAATTTGCGAGAGGACCGAACGCGATGAATGCGGAGATGCCAGAGTGGGGCTGTCGGGGTCGGGGGAACGAGCCACGTCTCCACCTCCACGCCTGTCCACGGATACCACATCGACCGCAGCCACTTCCCCCCTTCAATCCTCGCCTCCTTGGTCTGTCTCCTCACCTTCCAAATTTCTCCCTCGTCGTCGGAAAGCGCAAGTGCGGAGTCAATCGCTTGTTCCTCGAGGGTGAGCGACGCGACAGGGACGCTATACCCAAACGCCGAAGAATATGCGAATTTACCGTATTTGGCGGCGGATTGTTTGACGGGGTAAGAACATTGTTGACCACTGCTGAGAAGGAACGTGTGACCACCGATGTTGGTGATGATATGGAGGGGTTTCGAGAGTGGCCAGGTCGTCGCGATGAGGTGTGCAGGATACGGTTCTTCGGGAGAAGTCCAGTAAGGATGGGTGTCGGGTAAGGCGAGGCAGATGAAGGCTTTGCAAGCCCAATAGAGGGATCCGCCAGAGTTGTAGCTTTCGAGCATGTTCATGTTGGGATATCCGTAGCCGAGGGTGAGTGTACCGTCTGCAGCCCACGCGCCAGGGGTCTTCATCCAGGTGCGGATGTTACGGAGCTGGAGACCTTTGATTTGACCCCAGGTGAGAGGGGAAGGAAGTTCAGGGAGAGAGAACGCAAGCGCGGACCAAAAGGCAGACATCGCGCTGCGGTACACCATACTTCTTCCAAATGGAATCGCGTTCCCTGGAGGAATCTGTCAGATTCTGGTTCTTAACTCGAACGCACGGAAAGATACCTTCTGGATCAAAGTAGTGAATGAAGTCAAGTGCAAATTTGCGACCTCTGTTTCTGAATTCCTCAGCACGAACTGGATCCTCCTTTTCCATGAGCTTGGCGTAGACAAGTTGTGCGACTTGGATGGCGAACGAAGAAGAATAGTAATCAAGCTGAACGACACCTTCGGGGCCATCGCGGGACCACCCGTCCCCGATGTAGAAAGTATCGAGATGGTCGAGATCTGCCTTCATCCGTGCAGCATCGAATTTCGGAGATCCCACGCGTGATAATCCGAGATTGGCAAAGACCTGAAAGCAGATACGTTAAGAAGAGTTTCCACCTATAAGTAGTGTCGAAAAACGCACGCGGAACCACAACCAGTTCGTGTTCGGCATCTCTTTGTCGTTCATGCCACCAAGCCAAGCGGAGAGGTTCTGCTTTGCTCGGTCATCGAGGGGATCCCAGAGTTGTTCCCGCGCGACGGCCAACGAATACCCTATCGCAGAACATTCAACCATGCGTTGATCTCTATCTCGCATGTTTCCCCAGAACTCGGGATGAGATGGGTCGGTTCCGTTCCCGAACCCGTTCACCCAACGGTAAGTGCCTTCATACTGATCACCCCCAGCCAAAAGCGAGGCAAGAGCCCAAATAGGTCTAGAGAACCCTTCCAGCTGAGCCGCAACATCGTCGAAATGAGTACCTGTGTGGGATAGGTGGATACGTGCGCCTCCGGGAGAGGTGTGGGGAGCAAGAGGGTCGAGGACGTTACGCAGGAACGCAGCGACATCGGCTTTGGACTTGAGTGGGTTGTTGACCCATGGACGGGTGATAGCAAACTGATCTGCAGCCATGTTTGAGAGGATATCTGAACGGCTGTGATGAGAGATATGAGGTTTATAAGTTGGCAGGAACGATGGCCAGGTTCGGCGTGGGCGGTCCGGAGGGCCCGAGGAAGGAGTGGTCAGCAGAGCAGGACATCCCTGGGGAGAGCCATAGATATCTTGTTCACCATTTCGTTAGTTTATTTTTCCGTGATGCATGATACTGCGCGTGACTGCTAGCAGGGGCCGGGAGAGTACAATCCTAAGGCGAGTACTGCCAAACTCAAAGACGAGCCATGATAGTAAGTACTACCTTTTTGACACAATGACGCATCTCACGGTAGGGCGCTCTGATTATAACCACCACTGGCACCCCTCCACTTTCTTGAGCGTTGACATGCGTTGCTGAAGATTCCGAAGAAGACCAGGTCGATTACTATTAGGGTCACCGGGACAGTTTTGCCTCGAACTTGAATGCTTTGGGTGGGCAGTTCGTGACACTGGAAAATTACATGGCACATCGCGAAAATCTGGACAGTATATAGCCAAACCAACAACACGTAGATTCAAGTGCAAGTCCATCATGCATCATGCGTCGTTGGCAGGCATTGATTGTCGTGTCGATCAACTGAGTCGGTGGTGGTCTCAAGCCAAACCACGGTTAGACCTCCACCAACACCGTGACCCACCTTCAAGGCTACACGCCATGGACTCGCACAACGCTCCCAGTTCCTCTAAGCTACCTGGCGCTCGTCAAAACGTTAGAGACAGAATACCTGCCTCGATTTCAATGTCCGGAATAGCGTTCAACTTCGTTTTCAATCCTCCAACGCGTCCGGTCACGACGGCGCGACCATTTGGCAAGACTGGATGGCTATATCGCAACAGGGACGTTCGTGTATCAACGCTCGTTTTCGGAGGAGGAGCTACTGTCTGTGCGTCCTTCCTCACTACTGAACATCCTCAGTCTCACCATCTTCTTCACTCGGACATTCGTCAACACAGGTACGAATTTTACACCTCGTTTACGCTCTGGCCGGTAGAGCTCCGTAAGGTTTGTGTGTTGAGATTAGGACTGAACATCAGGGTGATCTCGCTCTGAGCGAATGATTTCTTGCCCGGTGCGTTCATTTTTTTTTTTTTTTTTTTTTTGGTTCCATTTGTGTCTAATTGGGGTGAAGGTAACCCTATGTAAGACAGTTCTAACTAGAAGCTTAGGAGGCACCAGTGCCTCCTCCGTATCCCTGGCCACGCGAATGCACTCGAGAGCAGGCCGTTGCCCACCCCCCCGAGTCCCACCGTTCCCGCCGGTAGTTTTAGACGCCATGGCTTTTCTATCAACGGTGCTCCTCCTTTGTAATCATCGGGTGAAATAGTATGACCTGCGTTGAGTTCGTAGAGAGACAGGTACCCGTCCGCCGAAGCGAATGTGTACGAGGAGGAAAGAGGGATAGGTATCTAGTGAATCATAGTTTTCTGGATGTTTGAGTGAAGAGGGGCGAGGAAGTAGGAGGGAGGGGGAGGGGAGGGTTGGGTGGATCGAGTGGTAGTGGGTTTTCGTCATTGCAACATCCTTTGACCGAGATCACGTTACCGAATAGTCCCTTGGGCGCCGGGCGTCCGTTCCTGGTCGTTGGCGGGTGATTAATTTGTATTAAGGGTAGTATGTGGGGTAGGAGTCGTATAGCAGATTACGGAAGTTGGAAGGGAATTATAAGGGGTATATGGTGTTGAGAGGGTCTATAGAGAAGAGTTTAGCATGGTTGTTAGCGGTCGGGTGAGAGGTTACCGAGGGCCGATTTGAATCGGCTCGTTTTGTCTAAATAGTTGAGTAGGTGCGGAACACCGTTCTTGTCGGAGAGGAGAAAGGCGAGGTTGGTGGCCCTTCGTTTCACCTTTGTGCGTAGAACATGTCTGGGTCTAGCGTATTGGGGGCATTTGAACAGGAGGTGCGTGACGTCTTCCACTTCGTCTACGCAATACGAACATTTGTCAGTGTCCGATTTCGTTATGCGTTTGAGAAACTTGTTAAGTGGGCAGTGACCTGTTCTTAGCCATACAAGGGCTGAGGAGTGACGTTTGCGCATAAGTGTCGAGAGTGAGACGAAGGATCCTGACAGCAGTTTTGGGTCAATTTTTTCAGTGCGCTCGTAGCGAGGGGACTTAGCCCATCTCCTTTTCCACCGGTCGTGAGTTGTTTTGCGTTGCCACTGCAAGCAGGCTGATACGCTCATGGGGAGCGGTGCTTTACGTAGGAAGATGGGGAGATGGCTTTTTGGGCTTGACCGTTCCGGTCCCTTCGACGTTTCCTTGGCTTCTTCGTCTGCTCTTTCGTTGCCTTCGACCCCGCTGTGACTCGAGATCCACTTTACTGCTATATCACGTTTCGTCAGCCTGTTATCCTTAGCGACACTCCGCATCGCTCTATTGAATCGACCAATTAGGTAACGGCCAGGTTTCGTTGAGAAGGGGTTTGCGCCGGTCTTGATGGCTGCTTGGTTGTCTACGTAGATTGAGACCGGAGCGGTCAGGTCTAGTTCGTTGAAGAGGAGATGCGCTGCCAGGATGAGGCCAACTGCTTCGGCCTCGTATACAGTGTGGGCCTTCTCGCTGCCACCAAACTGCATTGACGCTCCCGCTGTCTGTGCTTGGTGCAGATCCATACCTCAAGCTTTTCTGTATCGCTGCTGTCCTCGCTGAAGTTGCCCCGGAAAGAAGAGCGAAGCATGTTTTGCGAAACGTGACCCCTTCCTTTCTCATTCTGGTCCCGCGGCGTCGTCGGAGTCGCACTTGGTGAATGGCGATGATGGCTGGTCTTCCTATAAGCTTACGAATGAAGGGTGGATGCGTAGAGTCGCCGTTGCCTGCAGGCTCGCCGAGTTAAATTCTGATGCCGATGCGGAGGAATGGCTCGTGTGGGCAGTCGAGAATGTACTTTTGTTAGCAGGTGCGCCAGCGCCAGCGAGCACAAGTGCAAAAGCGACGAGGCGCCCAGGACGCAGGGAAAGTGAACGACGGATTGTGCGATGACTCTAAATCTGTGCCTCTGGCAGAACTCGAACTGCCCGCTTGGATGCGCTTGGATGAACTCGGTGCACCTCTGGCCGCTTTTGGTGCAGTCTATGGAAAACACAAAGTCAAGTCAGTCCCCGCAACATTCAATGATCGCAGCCTCCGATTTCAAACGCATCTGCCCTGGTAAGTAATTCGACAGCTCTATAATCCGCGAGCACGAGTGACTCAGCACTGGCGAAAAAAGGCTAACTTTCTCATGGGCAGGGTCCCACGAGAGAAATATCCTCAAACAAGTCTCATCGAATTACCTCGCATGGCCTCGGGATCTTCCGAAGACCAATACGTGGTACTCAGGTCCATATGCTTGCATTTCCCTTGAACCGTTATCATTCACATAACATGATAAATGGGCAGGTGCCGTAAAGGGGCGCTCCGGGAGACTTTTCCGAGACGTAGGACAGGGAGTGAGAAGGTCCGTCAAACCTCCCATATGATACGGCACCGAGATGTCATTCCAAGTTGTTGTCCTAGAGCACGGCGGATTGTCAGTGCAAGGGATTGTTCTGCAACAGAGGCCCAAACTGTTGGATTGCAACTCGTTGCTACGTTCGCTCACAGCCCAGGCCGCACTCAAAACTGGGTCGATGATCCCCAATGGAATGAACGAGGACATGCTTGCCCAGACTGAGCACGTTCGCCGTTGGCCCTCGCTGACTACGCTCGGAACGTGAAGACGCCACTAATCGCACACCACGACGTATTTGGATATGGACGCTTCCGAAGATTCGTCGCAACTTATGCCGTGGGTCCTGTGCCATGCAATCGGCCGTGTTTGTTAGCTCACCGGCCCAAATCTACTCGCTTTCGAACCTGTCAAGGACCTTGGTTAATCCCTCCGCATGGCACCTTCATTGACACTTTCCACTGGCACGTCAAGTACTAAGTTCCAATATCATTATCTGTTCTGCATTTGGATCGCCGGCCACCGCTCCATCCACTGTTGCACTGTCGTTCAGTTGTATCCCGCGTCCATTGGATCAGTTCAAGTACCTAGGGAGTCAGATAAAGACGATGGCGAGTGGCTCCTGTGGCCGTGATACCGTGGAAGACACCATCGCTGAGGCCATCGATCCCGCTTGTGAAACACCTCGTCATCAAATATTCAATCTGAAGTTACCTGCGTCAATTCAGTCTCAACGCCAGCTAAAGACGCGGGCCGGATGCCATCCAGGGAATACATGTACGTGAGAAGTTCCGATTCTTTTGGTTAACGGTCACCCCTCGTGCCTTGTGTAGGCTGACGAAAAGCTTCAGAAACGCAACGGGAAGGCGGCTATGGAAAGGCCCCTCTCTCAGATGGGGTGGATTAGCGGTCTCGTGCCTTGTGTAGGCTCACCAAAACCTTCAGAAATGCAATGGGAAGGCGGCTATGGGAAGGCCCCTCTCTCAGATGAGGTATATTGTTCTCAGTCCACCCAATGACTCAAGTATCGGGCCACGAAAAATCCGGGTCACTTCAATTTCCCTCGCCATGGCACAGGCGGACGGAGTCCCTCCCCTTTGCAAATATTTGACGCCAGAGTTACGATCACGCTTGGCCGCAAGAACCAATCTTCTTCTTCTGAGGATTGTTCATGCCAACCGCAATACCCAGTACGCTTCCAAGACGACTTCCCTCGCAGGCTTCCGCAACGCTATCTCCGCTTACGGTACTGATTCAGACGAGGGGCTACTGGAGGCGTTCCACACTCATGTCCCGCTCTCCGATTACGAATCTTACAGGCCATTCATGGCAAAGTTCAACCAGCGCCCATGTCAGGAGAGCGAGGTCGTGAACCTATTCGCGCCAGGGCTTCCCACTTTCCTCGCTATCTCGAGCGGTACTTCCGGGAATGAACCAAAGCTTTTCGCGAAATACCAGTCTCATTCGCGGGGGTGGTCCTTCGGTGTCCAGGAATCGGTGGCCTCTATATTTCACTATGGCTACAGGGAAATCAAGGAAGTCGAACGTGAACCTGATCAAATCGCGAAAAGGATTCCTGTCTGTCTCGGATCAAGTGGCATGATACGCGTAACGCAAGGGTGGAACGTCGACGACGATGACGAGAGAATGCCATTGTTATGTAGGTTTTGAGGAAGGATCGTTGTTGTTGTGTTCCTGACGCTTTTTTCAGTGCCAGGACATGTTGTCCCCTGGGCAGCCTCGATGATCAAACATCACCGGTCATTCTTGATGATACATGCACTCTTCATTCTGGCATGCCGTGATGTTCCCCGCATTTCGACATCATTCTCGACAATGTTTTTCGACCTCATACGATATATGGATGAGGAGTGGGACGTGTTTGTGTCCTGCATCAAGGATGGTACTGTTCCCGCCTTGGAAGGTGTTGATGAGGTCAGACCTTATCTGCAGGTGGGTCAGGATTGAGGAGCGTGGTGCGGATGTACGACTCAATTTACACAGGCTCACTGCCATCCAAATCCCGAACGCGCCGCAGAGCTGCGTCAAATCGGCCCTCCGCTTTCGCGCATGGGATGGGCCGCGCACGTTTGGCCGAAACTTAGGATAGTCACTGCATTGTGGAGTGGTCCATTCGCTACCGTGGTTCCAAAGGCAAGGATACCACAATCCCATTCAGTTCTGATATTGAAACCTGAGATCTAGGTTAAAGCTATCCTCGGTCCAACCATCGACATCCGCAATCTCGGTTATGGTTCATCAGAGTCCTTCATCGCTGGTCCATACGCGGACAGCCTTGAACTCTTCGTTCTTCGGAGCCACGATCTCGTCGAATTTCTGGATGTTACTTCCGAGGAATTGCACGAGAATATCTGCCAGGCGGTTAGTGATCCCTCTCTCCCTCTGTGTTCGAAATGCGGCGCGTTTGCTAACTACACCCAGTGCGACTTGGTGGTGGGTAATCAGTACGAAGTTATACTGACCACCGACGACGGCTTATGGCGTTATCGACTGGGTGACATGATTGATATGATGGGGTTTGATGCAAACGATGGCGCCCCGGTCTTTGCATATTCGGGTAGAAGAAGGTGCGTCTCTTAATTTCTCCACGAACAAGTAAGTTAAAAACGATTCGGGGTTTCGTCAGCTTGACAATACGTCTCCCCCGCATGCTTATATCCGAGACCCAACTTATGGCGGCTGTTCAGGCTATTGGTTCGGACATCATTCAGGTGCACGAATTCACGACGATGGTTGATGATCGCTACACTCCCCCGACTGTGGGGTTCTTTTTCGAGGTTGCTGGTGCTCTAGGTTTGTCACAACGATCCCCATCAACAACGGCCCACGTCTCACCATCCACCCTCTAGGTCCCAATACGCATCTCGTCCCTCAACGCTTGTTCGACAGTCTCCTTGCGACGAGCATCGAGCACCAGAAAGCGCTAAGCGGCGGACAGATCCGTCTTCCTACCATACGGATCCTCAAACCCGGCACATTCATGGAGTACCGCCAGTGGATGTCGTCGAAGATGAATGTGGGATCTGCACAGATTAAAGTCCCTGTCGGGGCGTTGCGAACGACGGCGACAGACGCACTAGAAGCCCACGCCAGACTCATGCCCATCTCCCAGCGTATCCAGAACCTGTGCCACAGAGCTGCCCTTCGTATAGCAGCCACCCCACCCACGCATCCCATTCACCCGAAATTTAAACGGGCCTCAAAGACCTTCGTACGCCACCACCGCTCATCCCTACACTATCTGTCCCGCGCTTTTGGGATAACTCCAGCGAATATCGAAACGATTCACCCGGCACGCAGGAGACCCGACGAAATCAGCCCTATCACTGTGCGTATCGCAACATCAAAAGAGGACTCAATCCGTGAACATGATCGAATACATGAGGGAACAAGGGTCTACTCAGATGGATCGGGCGTAGACGGGAACATCGGAGCCGCGGCAGTGCTATACGTTGGACAACGCAACCCCAAAATCCTTCGATATCATCTGGGCACGCAAGAGGAGCATACAGTGTATGAAGCAGAAGCGGTCGGGCTGACGATGGCGGCCCACCTGCTGTCCATGGAGATGGAGCTAACCACTCCGATCAACATCTTCGTGGATAACCAGGCCGCCATCAAATCTGGTGATGTATTTGCCACTAAGCCAGGACACTACCTGATCGACCACTTCGTTAGAACGCTCAAACTAGTCCGAAAGGAACACACACTCAAGCGGCGCGACATAAAGGTCAGATGGGTAGCAAGTCATGAAGGAGTCGAGGGTAACGAACGAGCCGACGAAGAAGCGAAGGTGGTCGCCAAGGACGCTAACAAGACGAGTGCAAAAGAACGCCTACCCATATACCTACGGGGTGGCCCCCTGCCACGCAGCATTTCCGCTATAGCCCAGGCCCAAAAGAAAACCGAGAAAGAGCGATGGGCCCGTACATGGGCAAAGTCTCCCCGCCATGCGCACCTCACATCGATCGATGCCAAGCTTCTGTCAGGCGCTTTCCTCTCCCTCGCAGGGTCACTAGACAGAAAGGAAACCTCCCAGCTTATATGGCTACGCACCAATCACTGCCCGCTCAACGCATATCTACATCGCATAAAACGTGCCGACACCCCATACTGCGCTCACTGCGAGGACAAAAAAGAAAGCGTCAAACATTACATCCTTGAGTGCCCAAAATACGCCCAGGAGAGATACAGGCTGACATTGATCTTGCGTAGAAAAGCCAGCATGATTCCATTTCTCCTAGCAGACCCTCGTGCAGTACCCACCTTCCTTGAATTCGTCGAGGCGTCAAAACGTCTCAAGCCAACACCTAGACCTACTACACCCTAATGAACATTTTCGCCATCTCACCATAGCTATACTCGTAATCCCCTCACTCACTATCATCACACTCGTTCAACGGCTGGGACTCGGCCAAGGGTCGCTCTGGGGGGCAAGTCGGAGGAGGAGACAGGGGTTGTAGAATGACAATCAGGACCTCACTCGCAGAACGAAGACATGAAGAATGGTTCTAAATCAGACTTTACATATACAAGGACTCATCTCACCCTGATAATCGCTAATCCCTCTCTTCTCCTAGATTTTATCTTCTTTCCGCTCTCCTATTCCCATCCGTGTTCGGCCACTTCGGTGGCCCGAGCACATGTCTAGCCATGCAGCGCCAGCACCGTCACCACAACACTCCAGGTATCAAAAAGGACACCGCTGACTGGAAGGCCGGCGTGTCTAAAACCTCCGGCGGGAACGGAGGGACCAATGGGGAGCCCTGGGCTCGCTCGTTGGGGCATTCACACGGTCGGAGACGCGGCCGGGGGCACGGGTGCCCCCAATTGTACCTAGCTCTTTGTATTGTCCTACATAGGGTAGTAATACCCCAACGGGACACTAATGGATTAAAAAAAAAAAAAAAAAAAGAAAAAAAAAAAAGTCCCTGTCGTCATCCTCAACAATGCCTCGCGAGAGTGGATCCTTGAGAGGGTAGTTCGAGAGCTTTGACGGTATCATGATCCTGGATCAGCTTCAATCAACTACGCGTTTTCGTTCCATTACGTTCGTGTTTCAAGTTTCTTTCTGCTTACCATGCCCTTCGTGATTTGTATCCATTCTTGGCCGCCAGATAGTCTTGATTAAGGATTCCAACTTGAGTCCATAAAGCCCGATATCAGACAGTATTAAGGACAGGACGCGGACTGTGAACGAGTGGTAAAGAGTTATGGGTGTCGAAAGGAAGGCTGGAGTGAATGCAGTGAATGCAGTGAAACTCTGATTCGGAAGGGGATTTTCCTCTCTGAATCGATCGTTAGGCTACTAGAGGCTACTACGTGGACTCTACGTGAATTCGACCTCGCGAGATTTCTCCGTCGATTTGCAACTTGCCTGGCAATAGCTTATGTAACCCTGGATCGAGTGGTACTAGGAAATTGACAATGATACCAACTTGTTTGGGATGTCAGACAACTTGAAGGAATTCGAGCACGACTATCGTGTCAGCGTCACGGATGAGAAGTCGGAGGGGCTTTTGCCCCAGTGTTCTGCAGATCGGGATCAACGACAGTTTGTTGGAGTTGCAGGTGAAGCTTGATGGAGAATTTTCGCGGCTCGTGCAGGATGATCAAAATTTACGCACGTTTGTGTTCCCCCAAGTTCCCCCGCTCCCCATCAACCTTTACCATCTTATTCAAAACACCGTTCAGATCTTCCGTATTGACCGTTGGAAACCCACCGACCTCGATCCCGCATATATGATTGACGCAGCTCATCAACTCACGGATCGACTTGGCCATTCCTGGCGATGACCCCCATCGGCCAGGAGGATCCAGCCAGTAGCGAGCCGACGTCGGGCTCACGTTCGAACTGGTACGTTCATGCCACTCCCGCGATGCGAAGGATTCTCAAGCAATTAGTATCGACTGAACAGAGAATCGTTCGAGTGAGGATTGGGAGAAATTGGGGTAAAGCTTGGGCAAACTTGCTCGACCGTCGTTCGTGCCCGTGGATCCCAGGCGAGATGGCGGTATGTTTCACAACCACTAGTACTGTTGGCGAAACTGTCATCGCCAGACATGATCACGTGATACATGCATATACCACGACGATGCGCTTCATCAGAATCAGCAGCCCCACCGGTGACCGCTCCTACACCTTTACATACTGGTAAGTTATGATTGTTTCCCTTAAAATCCTCGTCATTTGATCCGCTGATTCAAGAGTACTAATAGCAACATTAACGATGCGGAAAGTCGGAGGACTTGTATTCACCCACTCTCAATTGGTCCAACTTTGCAAGCACACCTATCCAGGGCGGAAGGAGAACAACCAACTACCATTTATCTATTCAACCGCGATCAATCTGGCACGGTCTAAGAAGACCGAGTTTATAGCCGTTGATATTTTTACGCCAAATGGTCGTCGAACAACAGGGTTTATCTACCGAACAACTTGCAGCGCTATGGGGGAGACGGAGACAGCAACCAACTTCGAGAAGTTCGAAGAGCAAGAGTGGATAGCGAGGGTTAGAAGGGGTTTCGGTAATCTTGGTGTTGAAGGGGCATTACCATTTGACACCTTCGTGGTAGATTGAGGTGGACCATGATGGAAAGTAACTCTTCGGACTCACTTTCAAGTTCGCCTTACGAGAGTTCAATCTTTGATGTAGGACAGAGGTGTTCAATTCGCTCTCGAGAGGAGCGAGCGACCATAGACGAACTCATCGGTATCCCAGCTTAATTGGTTGTGTACACGTCTTGATCCTCTCGTGTGGTCCGTGAAAAGGCGTCAAATTTCTGATGGTCATACATTCGAGGTAAAATGGACACAGCGGAAACTAATAATTTAATGTGATCCGTTAGTTAGTCTGACATCTCCGAGGGCTGCGGCTTCAAGCGCCTGCTCCAAGTCCCTCACTAGGTCCTCTGCTCCTCCACGCCGACTGACAATCGGATCAGATTGTCGCCAATACCGAGGATCGCCCTCTCTGCTTCGGGTATACTCGCATGTGTCATCTTTGCGGGCAATTCAGCCAGACTCTCCACCCCACCGAGGGACTCGGCCAGCGTGAATAACCGCGTCGCAGTCAGGAACTGATCCGCTTCTGAGGCGCCCCTTCGAATGCGGAAGGATACCATACCACCATATGGGACAAGGTATCGGAAAAACGATGGGTATTCGTCGTCATCTGCTTTCCAAACAAATTCACCTTCACTTTCCATGTTTCCGTCCGCACTATCCGAGAGACGGAGCGATTCGACAAACTTCTTGGCATGGGGCGACAGTTGTCGATAGGCGATATCATTCCGTGGATGTGAGTCAAGTCCGGGTTATATTCCTTCCACGTGCGGCGAACGCTGGAGAGCCTGCGCGACCTTCAACGCATTGACGCCATACGCTTCCATACACGATGTAGGGTCTTTGCATCGTGCTGGACCAACCAGCAGTCGTATGGACTTGGAATTGCACTGTGGGCGTTCTGAAGGAAACGCAGTTTCTGGACGAAAGGGGCATGATGAGGATGGCAGAATCGCAGCACCCATGACGACGACATCCGAAGGAGAGATTGATGGAAACAGAGAGAGGAATGTATTATCGACGACCACAAGGGGCCGTGAGGGATGCGAACGTGCAAGCGACACGATCCGCGGTATGTCGACAAGCCGAAGGATGGGATTCGTCTGTGACTCTATCCAGATGAGCTATTCCTTCATTTTTTGTGAGAAGAGCTGTATAGGTAGCAACGAGGGAGAGACTCACTTTGGTGTTCGGTTGGAACGAAGCCAGAAATGGTGTCATCGTCGGCGCTTTCCATGTCTACGAACGAACAGCCTGGGTTTCTGACGCAACTCTTCTTAGATATCGGAACGTGCCGCCGTAGACATCATTAACGCTGAGGATGCGCGTATTCGGTCCCGCGGCCTGGCCGTTGTAGCAGAACCGATGAGATGACTTGAGAGCAATGGAAGTGATCACCCGCCCCAATGGTGACATGTGGTGAGATGCTCCTCTCGTCATTGGAGTCCACCGTTTGTTCCCGTAGGTCCGGCTTTGGCCAAGGCATAGCGATCTACCGGACCCGCATCTGCACATCCATGCAACGTGACACCATTTCGCTGTTCCGCACGGGACCTACCGCTGAACAAGCCAGATGTCCATGAATCGCGCGTACCGTTGTCTTTCCGTCCATACACGAGCTCGTTGAAGGAATCAATTGTATAAAAAAACAAATGCTTCGCGGATGAAATCATACCCCGGCCTTTTCCTCCTGGCGACTCGACAGATTGGTGCTTCCACTGACATGAAGCGAGCAAGTACGTGCGACACAGTGACCATGGGCTGACGAGACGATGCGAACGATGACGATAACATTTCGAAGATGTCAAGCGATTTTTGGTGTAAGCCTCTTGCAAGTCGATATGTAGTCACTCAGTCGATCTACATAAACTAAGTGTTCAAACGTTCAAGCCCGGCTTGCTGTAGGACGACAAGATGAGGGAGTGAGGTGCACGAAATTGCAATTGACAAACTCGGAGCTACTCACTGGTCCCGCGCAAACTCGGCCAACAAAGTGTGACGCTTATATAATCAAGATACCCCTAACTCGCCCAAAAACGCGGCACACTTTTACGACGGGACTGTTGATGCGAAATCTACAGTGTAAGGATATCAAGTAAATACATCTATGCAATAATAGAGTATCTTTTTGTTAATTAAGTCAGTCTATAATGTGTACCAAGGCCAAAAAGCCCGAGAGGATCAAGAAATAAGTTACTCATAAACATAATCTTCGTCGTCGGAGTCATCAACATCGCACCTGGCGACCACACGCTTATCCGTGTGCGTCACCGGAAGCTCTGGTGATGCTCCTGAAGCTCCTCTACGTATAAGGGACAGTACTGGACAAAATTATTTTAGCACTTTGTCCTTCCGAGTTGAGTTTTGCTACGTCTTCCTTGGGTCGTCTTCCTTGGGTTTTAGCTCTCGACCAGAACTTGAGCGTGTTCCTGAACTAACATCCGGCAATTGCCGCATCAATCAGATCGGGTTGTCGAACCGGACCGTATGTCGAGACACTGATGCGGGCACCAATAGGCACCAATAGCACAGCGACAACGATCTCGCAACCCGGTCATATTCCTCAAGGCGATTTGAATTGGTGGAAACAGGCGACAACGCTGGATACTCGTACGTATAATGAATCTAGAAACCCACTGTACTTTTTCGTCAATACCTAGCAATCTGAGCGTTGTTCTTGATGCTCGAGCGATCCTCCGTGCGTCCGTTGTGACCATGAACCAACAAGAGCAACAAGAGATTCCGGTCCAGCTCTATACGATTAGAATGGCTTTTGCAGAGCTAGGACGGCGAGTCTCTCTTTCATTGCGAACACAATTAGGGGACACTGCGCGACTTCAAGATGAGCGAAGACACTGCCAACACCTCTTATCGCTCGTTTCACAGGTAGTGTTCTCATTTCTTCTTTGTCATAAGATGGCTTACCTCGTTAATGGTAGCATGTGAATGCATTCACGCACGAGGAATATAATACAATCCAATCCAGCGTTCAGAGCATGATCCAGCACCTCGAAGACGCAGCTCACCAATCTGCTGATCCCCCCGATGCCCCACCATTAGAAACGACACACTATGTGGCTACAGGAAGGCCTGGTCGCCCCCGCGTTGAGATCGATCCATCTATCCTCACATCAGCGATTGAGCTCCGGGGACCGACTCAACTCGCAGCCGTGTTTGGCGTATCTGCTCGAACTGTCCGTCGACGTGCCCTCGAATATGGCACAAGTTGTGGAACCTGGGGCTCCTGTCTATGTTGACTATGAAGGTGAAGACGGAACAGTGACCCGTTTCTACACCTCCTCGACCGCCCCTACATCCGACCTTACGGATGATGAACTGGATGAGATTATGCTTCAAATTCTCCAGCAGTTTCCGTTCTTTGGTCGTCGGATGATTCAGGGTCATTTTCACTATCTCGGTCACAGAGTCACTCGGAGTCGCATACTCGAATCATATACTCGCGTTCACGGTGCTCCAATCAATATTTTTGGTCCACGACGCATCCAACGGCGTGTTTATTCGGTTCCTGGTCCAAACTCACTCTGGCACCATGACGGGCAACACGGTAAGGGAATCAAACCATCGTATAGAATCGGTTCAACTTCACGACCACAGGCTTAATACGGTGGCGATTTGTCATTCACGCCTTTGTTGATGGATTCTCCCGGTTTGTTGTAGGCATCCGCGTTAGCGGAAACAATAGAGCTGTGACTGTCCTGGAACTATTCCTTGACGCAGTTGCTGAACATGGCACACCAAGTCGCGTCCGTGGGGATCACGGGACGGAGAATCTTCGGGTTGCAGAATGGATGGAAAACAATCGCGGTTCAGACCGTGGTTCATATATCTGGGGACGGTAAGTGATTTAATACTTCCTACTTTGTAAGTAAGCTAAACCCGTTTACGATGGACAGGAGTGTCCACAATATTCGAATCGAGCGCCTCTGGTGTGATGTAACCAGAGGTTTCGGTGCAAAGTGGAAGGATTTTTTCCAGGGACTCGAGATGCACGATGGCCTCGACATCAATCTTGATGCTCATACATGGCTTCTGCACTACCTGTTTCTGGCACGAATCAACCATGATGCAGTGGAGTGGGCTGAGGCATGGAACAATCACTCGATCACTCTTCGAGATGAACGCCAGCGTAGTCCGCGAGACATGGTTTTCTTCGGGATGCTTCAACATGGTGCCCGCGGAGTTGACACCGCACAGTTTGCGGGCGAGTCGGATGATGTTGGGAACATCCAGGAGTATGGCATTGACTGGGAGTCATTTGACGAAGATGCTATTCGTCAACATCATGATCATGCAAATGGCATTAATCATGAAGTTGACAATCCATTCGTCATCGGTCCATTGCACCTCAGTGATGTACAGGTTCCTGAAATGAACTGCCCTCTAACTGACGGACAAGTGGAGCATCTGGATGCTACACTTCAAACCCTCCCACATTATACTTCGAGCTCTATGTATGACTTACGGCTACTATGGATTGACGCACTACAGATCTGTCACGACTTACTATAGCCGAATTATGACGAATAGATAGTACTACCATCGGAATTGAAACTATACACACAATATACATTGAGCACAAAGTACTGTGTACATTGACCTGAGGGATAGCACTAGGCTTCGAGTACATGCTACGAATATTAAATGGTGCAGGCTAGCACCAGGCCAGCCATAGTAAAATACGGACACGGTGAACACGATCAACTACGAAGGAAGAGGTACACTGGCAATCTGAAGATGGAAGGAACAGAATACACGACACGGACTTGCTGGCGACACGATAGGAAATGAGCATCAAAGGGCGTTGAAAGTTTCGGAGAACTCGAGAAGTAAACCATGTACCCAGGCGTCAAACTCGGTTGCGATGGAATCATCGTGCTCCAGGTAGGGCTGCTTCAACCATGCGACAAGCGATTGCGAGAACGGGACCGTCATACGATGGCTACAAGTTTGGAACTGCATCGGAAGCATGTATGGCTGTCGTAAATGATGTTAACATTGGAGCATAGGGAATAACCTGGAAAAGATCTTACCATCCAGTCATCAGGTGCACCATGTGGTCTCAAATGTTCGTGCCTCGAGGGTAAAGTCTTGGCGAATTCCACCTGTAATCGACATTGGATTAGCGTGCTCGATATGCCAGCTTAACCTCAGAACGACATACATGTATGTCTTGATGCTCCGCTGGCAGGAAATAGCTACCGGACACCTGGTGGAGGAAAAGTTCACAGCGGAGCGTTGGGTTAGCTTCTTCAGCCAACAGCTCCTCTTCCGAAATGATTGCCCTGATCCTCGGATGATCAGGGTGGCCAGTTCCACGCAAATAGCGACTGAACTGCAGAATGAACGATGTGATCAGGTCAGGGTCAACGGCAAATGAGCCAGTCAGTGCCAAGTCGTCGGGATCCTGATATTTTAAGCGAGATATGAGGTCATCCGGCGACTTCATCTTGCGCTGGTACATTTCGGTTACGAGCGTTTTTGCCGAAGGTTTGAGAGTCTAGAAGTACGACCTTGAAATCAGCAAACTCAACCATATAGACATGTAAAGGAAACATACCAATGCAAATGATGGTACTATCCCGTCAATGCAGGTATCAAACCCTTCTTTGAACAATTGAAGTTCTCTCGGGACTGTGGGATGTTCTGACAGCGCATGTCGAGCTCCAGGCCCCAAGAGCGCACTTGCATAGAGCTGGAGTTTCAAGTCCATGCACTGAATTGGACTGAGCTCAGCAGGAAGCTGCGACGGCTACAGGCAAAAATAGGTTAGTTGGTAATCGACAGCTTGGTTGACGACCTACCTGCATGAAGAGATATGTTGCAAGTAATGTGGCAAAGGTTCCAGTCGGCGAGGCATCAAGAATGATCCCGTTGTCACCCGCATTGACATCAGCGAGCATCTTTCCGATCTCCGGTGCAAGCAACTTGACGAGATTAAGGTCGAAGAGAAGATCGGGGGTACCAATAGACCAAAGAAGCAGGAATGGAGAGCAAGGGAATGGAGGCTGACCGAGTACGTAGATATGAAGAGCGCAAAGAAAGCCTTGCATACGGATTTTGGACTCGACTTTTGGTTGCATAGCATTGGAGAAAGAAAGGACGGAAATTGACTTGAAACCGTCGGTTGTGTCCATCCAGATTGACATGTCACTGACAGCTGTTTTGATGACATCCGTGAGAACGGCTCGCTCGACGCCTTCACCGACACCTTCCCCGCTGTTATATAGGATGATGAGTATACGAGATATTTGGTGAGTGGAGGATTGTACTTACACTTGATACATCCGGTTTCTTTTGAACAAAGACAGCAACACAAGGTTGGAGTCGGTAGGGAAGGGAGGGCCGATCTCCGCTCCATGAGCAACTGATGCAGTGTCGAACGGCTCATCCAAGAGCTTGGAAAGAATGAAGGAAGAAAGTAGTTGGGATAGGTCCCTAACAGTATGCGCCTCTGCTCGCCAACGTGCTGCGCGATGGCGGGGATCTTCAACGAGACCTTCAACATAACTTGCCCAATTGGCAACGGAGGAATGGGAGGGATGGCGCTCTTCAAAATAACCGGGCTGGCGTGCGTTGGACGGCCTTGTCGCCCGACTCAGAGAACTGACGGCATGTGAGGTTGATGGTCCTCGAATACTAATGGATAGCGGTTGATGGGAACCTTCGATGGTTAGACCCAACACCGAATGAGAACTTGAAGCAAGCGCCTCAGGGTGAAAACCACTGAGAGAAGAAGACGAGCTGGAGTTTGCAGTGGAACTGGATGACGCCAAGTTGGCAGGCTCAAAAAGAGTAGGCAAGGACAACGGCTGGTTCAGCTATTACGGTGAATGTGGTTAGGAAAGCGGCGAACAATATAGAAAGGTGGACGTACCAAGACGTCTATGTCATCATCGGCTAGCTGATTGCCAGCACCTGCAGCATCCATGTTGGCCAATGGAGCCGTTTGGCAGGCTGAAAAGCAGATCGGGGCTGATCGCATCTCCGATTGGGGTACTGGTGGCAAGAATGCCTCCATTATACGAGAGGAAAAGCATGTGTGAATCCCGGCGAGCCCTTCAACAGGGCCTTTCAGTTTTCCAAAGCGAGGCGCTGAATGTGGTGTAAGTACTCATGTTCATCAGAAAGTTGAGAGCATACCGATATAAAGCAGATGCGGAGTTGGACTCTCCGGGTTCATCATCACTCTGGATGATTGCTCGAGAAGAGTAGAGACCCCCGAGACTGTGATGTTCCAGGTCGTGACCCTGGACATCTTCAGCAGAGCCGTGATACCGTCTCGAGAGCGTCTTCCAAGTTCGAGGAGCGCCCAACTTGCTTTTTCATAAACGAAATCCTCGGTACTTGAAGAAGGAAGCGGCGAAGTGAAATCGATTCCGTGACTACTCAGGTGAGAAAGAATGCAATGATTGAGAGGTTCAAGAAGTTGGGTGTCGCCTTCGCTCGAAGGATACGAGAAGTCGAACACAAGATGGTGCAGCCGAAGAGTACTGAGCAGGTCCGGGAGCTTGTTGCGATCTAGTCTCATTTGTTTTGGAAATTCCTCCTCCTCGTCGAATTCGGAGACTAAAGAAACCTGTATTGGATGTTAGACTTGGATGGTGGTGCTTGCCATGAAACTCACCTGATATGGAATGAAAACAATTCGACAACGGAAATTTTCTGCTGGTGA